>CM053622.1:741181316-741213064 GCA_028646595.1 Phalanger gymnotis
GACAGAAGGGAGGGCTGACTGGGGAACAGGGCAACCAGAATATACACCATCTTGGAGTGGGGGCGGGGGTAGAAATGGGGAGAAAATTTGTAATTCAAACTCCTGTGAAAAGTAATGCTGAAAACTAAGCATATTAAATAAAAAGAAAAAAGACAAAAAATACTAAGATGAGAGCAAATAACAATTCAGTCATTATAATATCTATAATCAAAATACATGCTATTTTCTTAGCTAATTTACCAGCAATTCATGCTTTGCAAGCTTTGATTAATTCAACAGAATTCAGTCTCCTTGAGTAGTATGGGAAGATCAGAAATCAGAGTTGGCCATCTAGAACACATAGAAAACAACCAAATACTCACACACACAGAGCCAAAGAAACTCGATAACACAACTAACAGGGAGTAAGCCCCAGAGAAGAGAATGGGGCAGACGATAGGAAATCACTAGCAGGAAAAAAGTGGAAAATTTGTGCCACTTTAGCACATGACCCGAAGATCCTTTAAATTGGGATCAAAAGGGCAAGGAATGGAAGCAGTGGAGTCACCATGTTCCTTTCAGGTTTTCTCTGGTTAATTAAAAGATTGGAACAAATTGTATCTCGCCCCAGAAACACCTATGTCTCCTTTAGTATTCCACATTAAAGATTAATTTTCTCTTTGTTTCTAAGTAGTGAATGTGACTGTTTCATGAACTCTATAGAAGGCAATATCCTATGTCAGATGACTAAAGACCAAACTGCTTAAACTGGCACTTAAGGCCCAATACAATTTAGTAACATCTAACTTTTCCTAACTGCTCCTTTCTAACACTCATATTATTCTCTACTCAATGCTATTTTGCCCATACAGATCTCCATTTTCCCTGCTATTTACCCTTTGTTCAGGTTGTTTCCTAGTTTCACACCCTTCCACCATAATTCCAGCTGTGGAAGTCCTGTCCATACTTCAACTGCTAGATCAAATTCCAGCTTTATCTAGTATTCGGTTTTAAAAGAATTACTTAAGTAGTATTGCATCTTAAGTAGTATTGTACCAAGAGGGAGGTTAAAATTAGTATGTAGAAAAGGCAACTAGAAGGAATAAGAAGACATCTAGGACATCTTGGAAAAGCTATAACAAAATCACCATGGCAATAGATGGTTCAGCTCCCTCCCATTGACCCATATTTGGTTCTGCCCCCAAATTAGACTGTATACAGAAGAGTAACCCATATGTTCTCTGTCCAAGAGCCACATATAGCAGTTATGACTTATTAAGACTGGAAAAATCTCCTGGTTTAGAGCTTGATTATAGCTCATAGAAAGCTCTAGCTGGAACAAATGATTCCTGATATTATTCTCATAGATCTGAATTGGGAGATGCACAAAATTTAAGTTGTTGTTACAACCAGTAAACTGTAGAAGGTAATCAGGCATATGAAGCTGAAATTTTTGCTTAAAGATATGAAAGCTGACAGCTCTTAAGGAACAGTTTGAAAGATTGTAAGCTCTCTGAAGTCATAAAACATGTATTCTACTTCCTTTAAGACATCCCTTGGAAACTTCAGAATTATTTGTACAGGGTGAATGATAAAGGAAGGGGATTCATACTCTAACAAAGTCAGTGACTTTCAAACAATGACTTTTCAAACATTTCAAACCTGATCAATAAAACAACTGGTTCCATAAATGTCATTTACATAAACAAAACATCACAAGTTGTTAAAAATGGCATTTTCCTTGTATAAGCAGGCTGCATGCCACCTCACTAGGGGAGTAAAGTAGATGAGCTGCTCAGAGCTATAATTCTATCAATATAGGGGGCTCTTGGTGAGAGTCCTCACAAGAGATGTCAATCAGTAACTCTTCTCTAACTGACAGAGAGAGTTGCCTGGGGATAGAGGTTGAGTGATTTTTTACCATGTTCACACAGCTAATATTTGTCACAGATGGGTCTTAATAAATATCTGTCAAATTCAATGGACTTCTTCATAGCATGTAAGCACCATGAAAGCAGTAATCTGGTCTTCATATATAAGAGGAAGGTAGGTGGCATAGTGGGTAGAATGCTGGATTAGGACTCAATAAAAGCTAAGTTCAAATCCTGCCTCAGGCACTAGTCTTGTGTCACTAGGCAAGTCACTTAACCTCTATCTACTTCAGTTTCCTCACCTGTAACATGGAGATAATACCTTCCTTCCAAGGTTGTTGTGAAGATAAAATGAGATGTATTAAATACTTTGTAGATTTACTACAAAGCTTAAAGTAACTACAAATTTGAGTTACTATAAAATGTTGGATAGTATTATTATTTCAATAAATATTGCTTGGATTATGAATTAATAACTTAGTTGAGTCCTACATTTTTTCTTCTTCTACTGGTAACAATTAACAATTGTTCCAGGTGTTGCAAAAATACAACGTCAAGGATTTATTGTTTTTTAGTCTCCATTAATTAGAATGTACTACTTAATCATAAAATCTAATTCTTCAGATATGCTGATTAACAAAAATTTTACTTAAAAAGCAATGCATGAGCTTCTACATTAAAGGATTGGAGGGCTTGGAATATGATATTCCAGAGGGCAACAGAAATAAGATCACAGTCGAGAATTGCCTACCCAGCAAAAGTGAGTATAGTCATTTAGGGGGAAAATAGATATTCAATGAAGTAGAGGACTTTCAAGCATTCTTGATGAAAAGACCACGGCTGAATAGAAAATTTGACTTTCAAATACAAGACTCAAGAGAAGCATAAAAAAGAAACAGGAAAGGGACTTTAAAAGGTTAAACTGTTTGCATTCCAAATGGGAAGATGATACTTGTAACTCAAAGGCACTTTCTCATTATTAGGGCAATTAGAAATGGTTAGACAGAGGGCACAGGTGCAAGCTGAATATGAAGGGATGATATCTAAAATATGAAAAAAATAAAATTAAGGAGTGAGGGAGGAATGTACTGGGAGAAAGGGAAAGGGAGAGGTAGAAAGAGGTAAATTATCTCACAGAAAAAAGGCAAGAAAAAGCTTTTACAGTGGAGGGGAAGAGGGGAGAGGTGAGAGGGAATGAGTAAACTTTAATTTCATCAGAATTGACTCAAAGAGGGAACAAAATACATGCTCAATTGGGTAAGGAAATCTATCTTACCCTACAGAAAAGTAGGAGGGGAAGGGGATAAGGGAAGGAGGGGTTGTGGTCATACAAGGGAGGGCAGATTTGGGGAGGGGGTAGTCAGAAGCAAAACATATTTGAGGAGGGACAGGGTGAAAGGAGAAAGAGAACAGAATAAATGGGGAATGTTAATAGGATGGAGGGAAATACAATTAGCAATAGGAACAGGGAAAAAATTGAAGCAAGTTTCTCTGATAAATTCCTCATTTCTCCAACATAGAGAGAATTGAATAAAATTTATTAAAAAATAGCCATTCCCTGATTGATAAATGATAAAAAATATGAAGTTTTCAAATGAAGTAATCAAAGCTATGTATAGCCATGTGAAAAACTGACTACTGATTGGAGAAATGCAAATTAAAAATTCTGAGGTACTACCTCATATCTATTGGATTGGCTAATAGGACAGAAAAAGGACAAGACAAATGTTGGAGATGTGGGAGAAATAAGACATTAATGCATTGCTGTTGGAGTTGTGAATTGATTCAACCATTCTTTACAGAAATTTGGAACTATGCCCAAAGGGCTATAAACCATGTGTACCCTTTGACCTAGGTCTATATGCCAAAAAAGGTAAAAAAAAACAAAAAGGAAAAGAACCTACATGCACAAAAATATTTGTAGTAGCTCTTTTCTGGTGGCAAAAAAATGGAAATTGAGGGGATGCCCATCAATTGGGGAATGGCTGAACAAATTGTGATATATGATTATGGTGGAATACTGTTGTGCTATAAGAAATGATAAGAAGGATACTCTCAGAAAAACCTGGAAAGGCTTACTTGAGCTGATGCAAAATCTTTCTTTATTTTTCTTGAGTATTTTCTTTCACAACATGACTGTTATGGAAATGTTTTTCATGGCTACACATGTATGACCTATATTTAATTGCTTGACTTCTCAATAAGGGGAGTAGGAAGGGACGAAGGGAGAGAATTTGGAACTGAAAATTAAAAAAAATTATTAAAATTGTTTTTACAAATAACTTAGGAAAAATAAAATACTAAACAAATTAAAAAACAGATACATTTTGTTTGAAAAGGAAAAGGGAGTAGGATAATTAAGAGCATGTGTGGAAAGGTGAACTAAGGAAAAGAGGAGGGAAAGATGCATTCTTTTGGAAGAGAGACAATGGGTCTTTTAAGAATAATTCTGACTTATTTAAGTATAATCAACAAAATCTCTGGTTTAAACAAAAAGAACTAGAAATGAAATAAGTGCCCATAACTGGGGGGAATGGCTGAACAAAATTAACATAGTAATATAATGAAACATTGCTGCATTAATTGCTGCAGAGATGATGAATAGAATAGATTCAGAGAAATCTGGGATGCTTCCTTTGATTTGATTCAGAGTGAAACAGAAGAACAATTTATATAAAGACTATAATGTATCAAAAAACAAAAAAATTAAAAATGCATGCAAATGCATCTAGTTTGAGACTATAGTTCCTTTAATGATGGGGTATTATCAATAATACAACTTCCAGATAAAAAAAAGATTCAACCTTAAATGAATTCAATACCAATTTTTCTGGGTTTTGATGTTTGTGTTCTCCCGCTTCTGAAATTCTGTTGACAATTTTGTCATTCGGAACTCCAATGCTAGAAACTGAATCCAGTAAAGATACAAATTCGAGAAGATGCAAATTTATGTCTGAAGAAGACCCAATAATTAATTTAGTGGGCTTCTTTCTTTTTAGCTGCAAGGTATCCGGAATAATAGGAAAATAAAAGCAAACCTTTCCACCTTTATCAGGCAATAAATCTTTGAAAGGCAATGTTGCGAATAAATGGGCTCAATTCAAGAAAAATAAAGGGCCTGATGTCAAAAACTTTTTTTGCATTATACATAGCCTGATGATGTATAATGCAAAGCATGTTCAGTTAGTTATGAGTAATAGTTTCGTGGGACTGTTATACTTAATGACTTCAAGAAGCTGCATATTTAGGGAAACGGCTATTAGTTGCTTTTGGATCTTTGCTCTTCAATTATTTTAAAAACTATTTTAAGAGAAAATGTGTATTTTTAAAAGATTTGTTTTCAACATTCAGGTACTCAAATAAAATATTCTCTCAGATTGTTTCTGTCAAGTAGATTTTCCCCAGAGTCACAGGGAATTCAAAATTAGAAGCTCCAAGACGGCCTTTCATGTTCTACTAGCACACTGGAGGTTCATCTAACATTTTCCTAGGGGTCCATGTGGCCGAACTACTTTAAAGTTAGATCTTACCAGAAGTTACTTTTAATTTTCCAGCAACTTATCCTTCTTGAACAGGTGTTCAAGATCAAATTTATATGATAAACTGAATTAATGTTCAAGACAATTTTCAATGTGATATTTAAAGCTAATTTAAAAACGTAAACTTAAAAATTACATATACAATATTACTCTAGGCTATTATTTGCAGACTTATGGACAAGATCCTACATTTGAAATGGTGGAGATCCGAGTTTACATTCTGTCTTAGGAACTGAGTAACTGTTTTTGTTGAGTTGTTTTTCAATTATGTCCAACTCTTCTTGACCCCATTTGGGGTTTTCTTGGCAAAGATACTGAAACGGTTTGCCATTTCCTTTTCCAGCTCATTTTACAGATGAGGAAACTAAGGCAAGGAGGGTTAAATGACTTGCCCAGGGTCATATAGCTAGTAAGTATCTGAAGCCAGATTTGAACTCAGGAGGATGAGTCCTTCTGACTTCAGGCCCAGCACTCAATCCACTGTACTACCTAGCTTCCCAAAGTGACTCTGTGGCTCTACACAAATCATGTAGTTTCTCTAAACTTCAGTTGTCTCACCTGTAAAACAGGTCCTTTCTCATAATACTGTGGTTTCAAATAAAACAATATATGGAAAATGCTTCATAAATTGTAAAGTGCTATGTAAATGCTAGCTGTGATTGTTATTACTACTACTACTGCCACCACTGCTACTACTGCTACTGGAATTCTGGCCTAGGCACCAAAAGTTTCTAGTTAAGAATATTATTTTGTGTGTATATCTTAAGTTTTCAGGCTGACTCTTTATGAACATAAATAGGCCCAAAGGAAAATATGATAGGCATAAGAAAGCTACTAAAGAACACCCAAGGGAGGGAGAACACCCAAGATTTATATGGTGCTTAACAGTTACAAGATACTTTTAATCCTTGCAACAACCCTGTGTGGTATGTTATGAAAACCTTATTCTCATTTTATTCATTATTATTCTCATTAGGATAACATATCTAAAGTTGGAAGATACCTCAGACGCCATGCAGTCCAAAACTTTCATTTTATAGATTAGGAAATAGAGGCCTGGTTCATGCAGGCAGAGGTAAGATTTGAACCCAGGTACTCTGACTCCATCGCCATTGCTGGTTCCAATGCACTGGTGAAAAGCAGTGGGTGAGAGAGATTGAACAGTCTGTCTAAGGTTATATAGATTGAGTAGAGTGGTAGAAATAGGATACCAGACTGGAACTCAAATGACCTGATAGGTAAGTGGAACGGATTGTGGGAGTTTGAGTAATTTATTTAAGTTCTGTGTGCTTTGTATAGCTAATGTTATCTATCCAATTCCACAGGAAAAGTGATGAGGATTATGGAAATACAGCAACAATAACAACATCTTCTTTAGTAGAACAGCTGTTTACGAAGAATAAGAGATAAGGTTTTAAAAATTAAACTAAATAGGCGTAGCTAGGCAGTACAGCAGATAGAGCCCTGGTGCTGGAGTCGGGAGCACCTGAGTTCAAACCCAGCCTCAAACATTTATTACCTGTGTGACCCTGGGCAAGTCACTTAATCCCAACTGCCTCTAATTTTTTAATAAATTAAATATAATAAAGTGATAGACACAGAGAAGCAGTATAGAGACTGGAAAAGTGGTGAAGGGATTAGGTCAGAGAAGCTGTCTTCAAATGGGAACTAGAATGATAGGACATTTTCCCTTAGTAATGGACAGGGTCATGGCGAATATGAAATATAAATAGAAAACAAGAAATAGAACAGAAAAGAGATATGTGAGAAATATAGGAAATAATTATGGAATAAATGAGAAGAATGCTCAAGTTTGGTGATAATTTACCTGTATACAGTATTTTAAGTTTTATCACGGAATTACAGAATCTCAGATTTGGAAGGGACTTCAGAGGACACATATTAGACCAAGAGGAAAAAGCTTTCTAAACCATAGAGTGCCATAGAAATGTGAATTATTTGTGGTTGTGGTTATTTGTGTTTGTATTTGTGGTTATTTTCACTGACAAGTAATCATCCAGTGAAGGGTGATCACCAACTATTCAGCCAACTCATGTCCCTTTTGCACAGCTTTTATTAGCAGAAAGCAATTTCTTAGCTCCAGGATAATGGAACTGCTGTTGAGACCTTCACTTTCTTGAAGTGAAATGAGCTCAAGTGAAAGGGAGCTGTTGAAAGAGAGAAGGGGATGGGGGGGGGCGGAGAAGAGGGTGGGGTGGGGCAGAGCCAAGAGAGTGGCTGGAAAGCAGGGACTAGCGAGCTCCCTGCCAAGTCCCTCCAAAAACCTATAAAAAATGGCTTTGAACCAATTCCTGAACTGCAGAATGACAGGGTAGCAGAGGGAAGCGGGGCTCTAGCCCAGGACAACCTGGATAGTCTCTGGGTAAGTTCTATCCAGCACGAAGCTGGGAGCCGAGGGGAGTGGAGCAGAGCCCAGCATGGGCAGCACGGACCAACCAGACCAGGAGCCGGGCAGACTGGGGAACAGGACAACCAGAATATACGCTATCTTGGAGTTGGGAGGGGGGGAGGGTAGAAACGGGGAGAAAATTTGTAATTCAAACTCCTGTGAAAATCAATGCTGAAAACTAAATATATTAAATAATAAAAAAATTTTAAAAAGAGAGAGAAGTGGCTAATTAGACTCCTGTACAGACTATTTCTCAGCACAGGGAGCCCTGAAGAAAACTCCAAGATCTCAAAGGTGCCATGATTATTACCTTCCTTAAGAAATAAGGTAAAACATTATGTGTGATATCTACCATATAACTTCTCTATTCCCTATCATTGGCAAGATGTTAGCTAACATTCTCCTGAGAAACTCTGAGAATTAATTGCCTTCACTGTGACACAATATGGATTTAAACAACAATATGATAGAAAACACACAATTTCTACATCATCATGGAAAGACCCAAGAATGTATAGGGGGAAAAACCCACAGGAGAGAGAACAGAAAAAAAAAGTTCAGAAGAGACTCAGCCAAGCTGGGGAATTTGGGTACTTTTGCATTAAATTTAACATATGCTTAAAAAAACTGTATGAAATAGAAGTTCATTATTTCATATGCAAAAAGGAGGTATTCATCAAGTATAAATCTATCCATACATGTACTCTATGAAGCCAAACATTACAAGTATAATCTATTTTCCATGGCAACCTTTAAAATAAGTTACAAAGGACTTATCCCACAATAACCCTGTGAAAGAGATAATTTAAGAATTTGCATTCCCATTTTAAAGATAAGAATACTGAGCCTCAGAAAGTTGAAGCTATTTGTCTTCAGGAGAAAAGCCAATAAACGGAGAAGCCAGGATTTTAATCAAGGTCTCCTGATTCTGAGTACAATACTTTCCAATACACCAAACTGCACCAAACTTCCCTCAAAGGGAAGATGAGTAGGGGTAAGCAACTAGAGAGATTGCTCAGAGTTCATGAGACTTAAGGGAGAAATGCAAAACTACTACTTGGGGATTATGATTGTGTGAGTAGGAGTGGAGTTTGAGAGATATTTATATGATGATTTAGAAACCATAGAAAAAGAAGTGTCACATAAGCTTTAGGAGTGGAAAATGTGTAGTTAAGATTATGTGGTGAAAGGACAAAAGAATAGCTGACTAGATAATAATCATTTATTAGATAAATATAGTGACATGAATAAAAAAGACACCATAGGAAATAGAAGAGGAAGAAAAAGGTAAGTTTAAAGAAGCAATGAATAAAAAAATTGTGTATAAAGAGATAAAAGAATTGCTAGTAGAGTAGTAATGTTGACCTTCCCAAATGCAAAGAGTAATGATAGCTAAAACAGATGAAAATAAAAGTAAGGAGGCTGTCAATTGCTCATGTCCTGAAGTACAGTAACAAAATCTCAGAGTCAAAAATAGAGTTTTTTTCTCAATCACAAAGCTAGAGCAAAGAAAGTAAAATGATAAGCCAAGGGAAAACCTTAATAGTAATAATGGAAGGAAAATAAAGACCATAGAGTAAAGGGGTAAGAAGTAATCACTTGCACCAGACTAGAACAGGGCATGATTAGGCCTAAAGAGGAAAAAAAGTGGTGTTAATAGACATTGATATGTTCCTTTTGCAACACTTGCAATATTGAGGTATATGCATTGTACAAAGCATATTCTTCATATATCTCTGCTCTAGTTAGAGCAAGTGCAGACAAAGGAGCTTGATGGCATAAGTGCTTGTATGGATTTATAAGCAAATATTCTTATACTAAGGGGTAGTACG
The DNA here is from genome assembly GCA_028646595.1 of Phalanger gymnotis. Taxonomy (NCBI): domain Eukaryota; kingdom Metazoa; phylum Chordata; class Mammalia; order Diprotodontia; family Phalangeridae; genus Phalanger; species Phalanger gymnotis. Next base: position 741,190,948 of record CM053622.1, read on the forward strand.
TAATAGTGAATTGTGAGCTTTCAACAGAGCTAAAAATACCTGGATTCTAGTCCTTCCTCTGATTTATAGTAATTATGTGACCCTTGGCAAAACACTTAATCTCCTGCTATTCTAGACAACTCTGTAAGACTCTAGGTCGCAGAGAAGATTCTGATTTGCTTTAGTAACAGGAATTTTCTCATTTATGATTTCCCTGTGCCAATGAAAGTATAGGTCTAGGATCTATTCCTATCTTTATATTAAGATGCAAAATATTCTGGGAACCTTTATCTAGATATTTTGACATTTCAGGGATGTCATTTGATTAAGCATCAATATTTCTCAATAATACTAGAGGAACCGAGGTGATACACTGGATCTGGATTCAGAAAGAACTGAGTTCAAATCCAGCCTCAGATAATTGCTGTAACCTTGAAAAAGTCATTTGACCTCTGTCTGTTTCAGTGGGGATTGTTGTGAGGGAAAATATTGAGATAACATTTGTAAAAGAGTTTTGCAATTTCAAAGCACTATATAAATGTAATGATGGTGGTGATAATAGTGATGATGATGATGATAATGATGTATGACTGCAAGTCATGGAACACCATAGTTTTCAGAGAATTAAGGTCCCTGAATCCCCAAAGATCAATGAAAGATGCATAACAAATGTAAATAACAATAACAATATCTTAATCATACAATATACATTGAGTCTTTAAGGATAAAACTGTAATTTTATTTGCTAAGGCTGCAATCCTGAATTGCTACCATAAACCCCACAATTCCTATAAACATCTCTATATCCTAGCTATTTGTTCTATATAGGGTTTATATAGTGTTGATTGAGTTCACATGAATGTTGCTCCAGGAGAACCTTTTGATTTCACTCTTGGGGGTTAATTGCATCCTAAACCTCAACTAGAGATAAACCACCTTCACTCTGTTCAATGGTATTTTAACTGGAGAGCATTTTTCTGGGTGTACATCATTACACTTGGATCTATTTCATAATAATATTTACCATGCATGACTGACCTACAAGTGTGTACTTCAAACTTAATTTAAAGATTTGTAATTATCAATGGTGGGAATACAAACATGTGCTTTGGGGTGGTTTGTTGAATGGTTACTAAATCAATGAATTATGTTTCTTCTCCTCAGAATTTTGTGATACTTTCTTTTGCCTTTCAGTCAATATATTGTTTTCTCGTGAGTATTTATAGACCTTTTTGAGGTATAAACCTCTGAATGTTTTATATAAAGTATATAAATATGTAATTGGTCCATATATAAAGGAGTCACTGGTGTTCTGATGTTTTGGTAACAAATGATGCCAAGAAATGTGACATCAGTATTACATTGGAAAGGTAAATGGCGAAATTCATGCATGGTTGTAAAGTATTTGAACTAATAACAATTCCTTTAACATAACCATTCTGTCATTCATCATGTTATTGTCATGAAGACTTTCTGTTTTATGTTTAGTGAAACATGCTTTTAGTTTATCGGGCCTTTTTCAACTACATTGACAACTGGAAATTTTCCACATCCTCCTTCTTTGAGGGTTTTCTCTCACTTTTAATTTCTTTATTTCTCAAGGCTTTATAGTATAATTTTGGATATATGTGTATATATATGTATACATATACATATATATATATACTTATGTATATGTTCTTTTGTCTGCTTTGACTTTTTGTATCACCTTAGATTTTTGACTTTTGCTTTTAATTAGAGATTATATATCATGAACTTTTATTTATTTATTTTCCAGTTTCTTTTTCATAGCCTTTAACTAGGAATGTTCTTTTTCTATTGTGTATGCCAACTCAAGATTGATTCAATCACCCCATATCTTTACATTTTAATTTTGATCTTTCTATCATGGTAGCATTTGATACGTGACCTTAAAAGTATTCTTAGAGAACTCTACCTTTTTTCTCCTATTGTTCTTACTCTGGCAACAGTCACAAAATATACTGTTGCGTTTATGTCCTGAAATGTGTTGCACTCTCTTTCAAAAACTGGGAAGTAATTCATTCATTTCATGATAGTTATAGCAGATTCAGCTTTTTAAAAATTGTTTTCTTTTGGAATAGTTTATTAGTTAGATTCTTGCTGTCATTAAAAAGATGACTTCAAATTCCCATTCTAAATATGTCCATCTTATTTTGAAAATCATTCAAGACCTCAGAATTATTTTTGTCATCTGTTGTATTATTAGTTAATCTTTCTGGGGTTTACATGGTGAGGATTTTTAATTCCTTCAGGTAATGCAACTTTTTCTCTCTTAAGATTTAAGCATTCCTTCAGTTCTCCTCTTGTTTAATTTAATGTGAGGGTAGAAAAGAAGTAGTTTCCTGTGATTAAGTTTATCTGCAATACATTTTTATTTTTGCATATCTTAGAGATGATAGTATTGTTGACAAAAACAGCATGGACTCTGTGGCTATAACTCATAAGATCTGACTTTGTTATGATGCAGTACAGGCACATGATAAAAGCATTAAAATAATAAATCCACATTTTATGTCCATTTTATGTACTTCTGTGCCCCCTTTAGTAGTAAGCAATATGTAGCAAAACATGATCAGGTGATAGAATATTGACATTTCTTATTCAACTGGATGTATATTGCCTTCTTGTTATACAAGAATGTGACAGAGGGACCACTCTCTCTGCTGTCCTTTGTGTCAAGCTGATTACCTAAAAAATTACATGTAGGGTCAGTCTGTAATATTATGCTGCCCCATCTGATTCTTCTTTTCATGCGAATAGTTACATACCATTGGCCAGACTGCTAACCCAATCAGTGCTGAGTTATTTTATTTTCTCTATAATTATTAGTGTTAGCATACTGTCTTCTTCTCCTAGTTTCCATGGGGTTCAAGCAAAAATCTTCCTGAGAAAATTGATTACTGTTGTTCAGTGTTTCAGTCGTTTCTGACTTTGTGACCCCCATTTGGGGTTTTCTTGGCAAAGATAGTGGAGTGGTTTGCTATTTCCTTCTCCAGCTCATTTTACAGAAGAGGAACTGAGAAAATTTGTTATTTTACAGCTATTATTTTAGAATTGATGTTCTCTGGGCTATTGCATATGTATACAAAAGAACTACTTTTTGTAGTTTAATAATAAAAGTATTAAGACATGAAGCATCCTTTGCACAACTCCTAGAACAGAGGATACGATATATACCTTGCCCTGTTACCACATGATTATTTCCTCTGCTAGATCTCTATATTTTGATAGCCTTTATTCCATGTAACATGGAGGTTGAGTATTTACTATGGAGATATCTATTTTAAAACACTGTTCTTCAATTATGACAGAACAATGTTATGTCTGGGATATTGTGGGCAACAGTTGTCTGTGAAAATTACATAGTTCCTGGGCCATTGATTGGTTATGTTCTCTAGGTTATTTTAAAGTCCATGGAGATTCGTTGTTTGTCAATCCATAAAAGACAGCTAGTTTATGATTTAGCATTCTGCTACCAAATTGTTATTATTGTTCTTCTTATTTTAACTATAATGCCAGGAAGCTCATCTGAATTCCACTGTTATATAATAGTATGGTCAGTTGGTTTAGAATGTACAGTAACGTTAAGATTGATATGTATGGTTAGAATTGCATATGTTATATAGCCATATTGCAAAACTCTGTTGAGAAATTCACATGCAGTGAAATTGGAGATTACACACACACACACACACACACACACACACACACACACACACACACCACAGCACTAAAAATAGGGTCATAGAATTGTAGAGATTTTAGGGACCTTTAGTCCAAACCTCTCATGTCAAACAGGAGGAAATCTAGAACCATATAGGTAAAGTGACCGGTCTTAGATAACATAGGCCGAAAGTGGCAGAGTTGGTGTTTCAATCCAGCTCATCCTACTCTACAATACATTATCTTCCCACTACTTCCTGCTGCTTTCATTTCCTTATTTCTGTAGTCATACACCAAATTATTACAATGATTTTCATTATTAATCAGTTAGTGGTATGCTTGCTTCAGAATCAGAAACCTCTTTTCTTTGAGCTTTTCTCTCTCCTCCAACATTTCATGGTAATGAGACTATTAAGGGGTTATTATAAATTAATTCAGAAACATCCTTAAAACTAAGTGATTTTTGGATAGGAAAGACTTGGCACTTGAACAAAAATAATTATGCTATCCTGATAGAATCCTAAGAGATTAAGGGTTTTCATAATCCTTTGCAGTTGCTATGTTGGACTACTGACTGGTATTTTCTTTTGCTTATCAAGTCATAATGCATGATGGACAAAGAACTTATTGTTTTTAAACCTCTCTGACATGCTGTTTCAGCATTAAGGTAAAACTACAAAAGCAAATATGATTTCTTTTTTACAAAGGGAGATAAACCACCTTTGCAATTCTTTTCAAGTACCTCCAGAGAAAGAAATGAAGATTAAACATAAAATATGCCAATGGACTTTGGCAAAAGTTAATGTTATAACTTTGGAAATTGTACAGTTTTTCAAATAATTGACATCTTTGCATTCCTAATGCCTAGCATAGGGCCTTTCAAGTAGTAGATGCTCAATGAATTCTTGTAGAACTTGAATTTGAGGTAGGAAGATTAAAGTATTTTTTAAATGTGGATATCAACAAAGCTATTTTAAATACCTGGAATTTCAAATAAGACATTTACAGATTTTTGCATTGTGGATTATTGCAGCATCTAATTTGCTTGCTACTTTGCAGCATTCTCCAAAAATTGTATAATTAAATCTACTCCCCACTTGGTGAAAAGACTTTTTTTTTGACTGGAGGCATATCCAAAGCTGGAGTGAGAATGGGAGAGGGATTAATTAAAATATACTAGTTGACCCAAATCTTTCTCTTCTTTTAGTTTTATTTCTTCCTACCTAGTAGTGCTATGATAAAAGAAGAAAGATAATGTTGTAAAATGAGAAGATTCAGGCCCCTCTCCATAAGAGGTCCATGTATACAAATCTCAGTTCTTTGTCTTGACAATTGTTTTCTCATTTTAGGTGAAAGGGATTCATTATGGAAGTCTGGAAATGGAACTCAAGCCAAGTTTTGTAGTTACTTCATGATCAGTCCCCACAGGGGCAAGGAGTGGGCTTTGGGACCCAATCCATGAGTACCTAAGACAAACTGATGTCACAATTGGTGAGACTAATGCTATGTAGAAACTGCCTTAAGTCTGAGCCCACTCTCCCCAAGGACTGAAAGGGTTGTAGAGGGAAGTGTGTGCCCCCTGAAATGTTGAAGAGAAGGGGTGTTGGCATCTCTGTCCTTGCTATATTTTTAGAAGAAAATATTGCTTTCTAAAAGTAAATTAATGTTAATTGGTTAAATGGCACACAGAAGTTAGAAGTTAGCAGTACGGATAATAAACTAAAAATAGAGGCTTGAGCTAATAATATTAGAGAAAAAATGCCCCAACCCCTGTTGGGGTACCCATAGAACCTGAGAGGAATACACAGGGAATAGTAAGGCCAGGGTACTCACCAGAAGCTATTCAAATATTAGGTATTTTCACTATTATTAATAGATACCAAACTATATAGTTATTTGAAGTCAGAGAGCCTGGGTTAGAATATCAGCTATGCCACTTACTATATATGTGATCATGGCATGTCATTTCATCTCTGTGACCTCAGTTTCTCTAACTGTAAAATGAGAGTGTTAAACCAGAAAATCTGTTGTCTTTTCAAACTCTTAACGTATGATGCTGTGATGCTGGAGTTGGTCTCTCAGGAACCCCTGGGTTCCAGTCCTGCATCTGGCACCTACTTGTTATCTGATCAAAACAAAGTCACTTAAATCCTCAGAATCCCAGAAAAATTTCTAAGACTATAAAGTTACAGATGAATTGGGGATATACATCAAGGGAAGAAGAACCTACACTGAGAATTCTCTATGATAATGAAATCACAGGACTGGGCTCAAACACTAAAGAGCAAAATATAAAACCCAAAACTATCTTTCTATCATTCCTAGCATGTTTTTAAAATATTAACAGGCCAACTGGAAGATTATGAAATATCTCTTAGCAACTTGTGCTTTCAACTCAGGCCACAATTGTGCATCACTGAGTGATAAGTCTGTGTAATAATATTTTACCTGCTTCAAACCTCTTAAAATTTGCCATTTTTTTCCTCTAGAAGTTTTTATTAAAAATATTTCTGTAATAAAGTATTTATTAAACTGTTTTTATTTATGTAAAGGGCACATTATTTATTAGAGATGTGGGTATTAGATGTGTTTTAAGAGCATATGAGAGGCACAGATTCAAAATAAAATCAATTCACAGCATCAAGTGTTTTGCATGTTATGAACAAAAACACTTCACTGTCAGGTTAAGATGAACCAGCAAACAACTGTGTTCCATTTGCCAGCAGGTATTTGTGCTACATGTAAAAAGGGCCATGTTTTAAAGCTTCCACTTTCTGTTTCTTCTTTCCTTTCTCCTTCCCTCCTTCCCTCCCTCCTTCCCTCTCCCTCTCTCCACCCCTTCCTTCCTTCCTTCCTTCCTTCCTTTCTTCCTTCCTTCCTTCCTTCCTTCCTTCCTTCCTTCCTTCCTTCCTTCCTTCCTTCCTTCCTTCCTTCCTTCCTTCCTCCCTTCCTTTGTTTCTTACTTCTTTCCCCCTTTGGTCTCTCTCTTTCTGTCTTTCTGTCTCTCTCTGTCTCTCTCACTCTCCTTCCTTTAGGCAAGGCATCAACAGCAGGAATTGTAATTTTGTAATTAAGTGACCCAGAGAAAATTAATGTTTCTGAATTAAAAACGGGGAAGCTCTAGGGCTTGGGCATGAATAAACAGTCAGTAAAAATACTAGAAAATCTACTCTGGAAGATTGTAAAGAAGATAGTTTTATTTTAGGACTGCCTTTAGATTCTGGGTATACACTTAGAAGAATTCAGCAGCACTTGGATTGAATTAAAGTCAAGATAGCTTGCATCCCAGGATAGCTTATACTATTGGCCTAGAATGGACTCAGATTTATATAGAAAAGATTGCAAAACAGGGTAAGAATTCTTATTCCAATTCTACATATAAGGAAACTGAGGCTCAAAGAAATGACATGAGGTGCCTATGGTCACATAGGTAGTAATTATTCATAACAGGATGTGAATACTATCTTCTCCCCACATTCCATCCCCTCTCCCCACTATACCACTCTGTTTCTCTAATTATTTGATGAAAGAATGTTTAAATTTGAAGTCATTTCCCCTTCATCCTCTCATAAATTCTCTATCACCAACCCTAAAAAGAGAAGGGAGGATGAAATAGAAAAGGTTTAAGTTACACAATGGGAAAAGCTCTGTGAGACACTGGAATGTGTTACTAATGGAGATAATAGGTTAATTTGGCTTGAAACATTAAAGACAGTGGTTTCATTTTCTTAATTAGATAGTTTAGGTGCAAGCTTGCCTGAAAACAAAGGAGAGAATTATATAACCTTTCAATCTCCCTTTATGAATCGTGATTTTATAATGTCTACCCACTTCTCCATAAATGCGAGCACTCCACAAGAGTCAGTGAGTCCACAGGCAAGTCAGTAATGCTGGAGCACTTCATTTTGCTTATCTCTAAAATGGAGGTAATGATATCTGTAGTATTTATGGATTATTGTGAGGTTCAAACCAGATAAAGTATCTAAAATGCTTTGAAAACTTTTAAAGTTTTATATCTTGAATGACTATGTAATTATTATTTTATGGCAGGTATACTCTACCCTATGCCTACTTAGTATTAACTCTTAAAATATTTACTTATGTATCACTGAAGAGTTTGTGTAAGTAAATATTACCTTTTATCTTTGACACAGTATTATACCTGATATCACTTATACTGTTTTATTAATAAGAATATGTAGCATTTTAAAGTTTACAAAAGAACTATATGTATACACATATATACATTTACACATATATGTACATATGTATGTGTACATAATATATACAAACACACAGTGGTGCCTACTGGCAGTGGGGTCTGAAGGCAGGAAGACTTTGGTTCAAATATGGCCTCAGACACTTACTAGCTGTATGACCTTGGGAAAGTCACTTTACCCTGCTTGCCTTAGTTTCCTCATCTGTAAAATGAACTGAAGAAGGATATGGCAAACCACTTCAGCACTTTTGCCAAGAAAACCTCCACAGGGGGTCACGAATGATTGAACAACAACAATACTATGTGTTAGGCACTGTGTTAAGCACTGGGGAGTCAGAGAAAGACAACAGACAGTCCCTGATCTAAAGAAACTCACAGTCTAAAATTGGAGACAACATTCGAACAGCAATGTAAAATAGGATATATACCGGATTAATTGGAGATAATCTTGGGTTCTCACCTGAGAGAGACATAGGGGAAGAAAAGGTGTGGGAGATTTCAAGGGTAAAGAGAAAGGCTGAAGAATCTTTTGTGGGGAATGAATTAGGGAGAGATCAAAAGACTGGCTGAAGTTAGAAACCAGTTAATGTTGAATAAGTTGAATTTATAATGTACTTTGTTACAGTTATCAGATTTGCTCTAGATTCCCATAAAGCAGCTCAGTAGTAGTAGGAGAGGAAAGAAATATATGGATGATAGGAGTAATCCAGGGCTGAGGTTTATCAAGAGAAGTGTAATTACAAGACAAAGGAACAGCCACTCAAGAGCAAAGGACAACATAGAGTTGAAATGGCTAATTATTGGTTTAAAGTTAAAAAAGGAGGAGAGGGAAGAAAGAGCAGGGATGATGATTTGAGAAATACTGAAAAATAGATATTCTTATGAGGGTGAAGAATAGGTGTAGGAAAGGTAAAACAGGGAGAAGTGGAATAACAGATTATGATCAAGTAGGAAAATATCAGTTTCTAATCAGGGAAGAGGCACACTTGTGAGTTAAGGGAAAAGTTAATGTGTTATTGTCATTTCTGTGTGATTGAGCTGGAGTGAAGGACTAGTTTGTAGCATGTAAGGAGGTTGAGGGAAATGGGAGGTGAGGGAGTGTGAGAAAATACATCTACAGGAAAATCAACATCTCTAAGTAAAAGCGCAGGTGTTGGGGAGGTGAGGAAGATGAGGGGGCAGGTTCAGAATTCCTTGGGAAAGGAGGAAGAATGATTGGGGATTGGAGTTAGGGATGGGAATAATATCTTATATCTGCTCATGAAACATATGGAACTCAATCTATCAAGATATCCTCAAGGCCTCTACACATACAATTAAAAAGAAAAACCTCTCTTTAAAGAAATAATGACAGATGACTGGATGAAGTCATTCCTCAAGTTGGGACTTTGCCAGCATAATTAAAAGGACAATGCTGCCTAATTTATTCTATAGATTTAGTGCTACATCAATCAAATAGCCAAGGGGGTCACTTTAAAGAACAAAACAAAATAATAGCGAAATTCATTTGAAGAAAGCAAAGATTATTTTAACAGAGGTGGGGAACCTGTGGCCTCAAGGTTACATGTGGACCTTAACAAAAAGATTTGTTCTGTGAAATTTGTATTCAGTCAAATGGCATCGCTTGAGGACCTAGAGGGCCACATGTGGCCCTGAGGCTGCAGGCTTCGCACCCCTGGTAGGATCTCAGTAAATTGAAACAAAAAGGTAAAAGTTCTTTCAAGTCTTGACCTGTTATATAAGATATTATATGTAATATTATTATTAACTATATTATCAAGCAATAGGTTTTTTAAAAAAAATTATTTGGTAACAGTTAAAATAGAGAAGTGCATCAGTGGACTGCATTAAAGAGCAAGAATCAAAACCAATACAACTCACTAGTAACTGAAAAATCAACTTAATATCATAAGTTGAGGAACTCTGCATTCAGTAAGAAACAAATATTTTTTCTTATTTTCAATAACAAAAATGGAAAAAAATTGATTAGCAAAAAATAAAATCAGACTAATATCTTACACTATATAACACAATACATAATAAATAAATATACAGAAATAAAGTACACAAGACTTATATGAAGGGTCATATCATAAAAAGTCTATAAAAATAGAAAATACATTTTACAATTGAATCTGAGGGGAGAAATCTTTTAAAAACAATGAATAGATAGACAATTTTGATTACATGAAATAAAAAAGCTTTTGCACAAATCCAATGAAGCTCTAAGTCAGAAAAAATGAATATGACATCTATGACATAAATCTACTAAACAAGATACATAAGGAATTAATAAACACATATAAAACCAAATCGCTCTATAAATGATAAATAATCAAAAGATGTAAGAAATTTAAAAAATTTAAAATATTCAATCCCTAACAGTAAAGGAAAAATGATAATGAAAAAATAAAATAATGCTCAGGTTTTACTGCACAGGCAGTAAGGGGCATCTTAGAAGGGCTGTGGGCAAAGAGACACACTAATATATTATCAATAGCACTGTGAATTGGACCATTTTCAAATTCTAGAAAAGTATTTAAAATAATGTAAAATAAAAGTGGGAGAATGGAAGGAAGAAGGGAAGAAGCATTTTTGAGCACCTATGTGGCAGACACTGTGCTAAGCACTTTACAAGTACTAATTAATTTGATCCTCAAAAAAACCCCTGGGAGGTAACCTGGTGCTATTTTACATTTGAGGAAATAGAAGTAGACAGAGACGAAGTGATTTGACCAGGGTCACACAGCTGGGAAGTGTCTGGGGCTGGATTTTAACTAAGGTCTTCCTGATCTGGAAATTGTTGTTGAGTCATTTCAATTATGTCCTGTCTCATTTGGGAAACGTTTTCTTGGCAAAGATACCTGAGGAGTTTGCCATTTCCTTCTGCAGCTCATTTTACAGATGAAGAACTGAGGCAAATAGGGTTAAGCGAGTTGGCCAGGGTCACATAGCTAGTAAATGTCTCATTCTGGATTTTAACTCAGGTCCTCCTGACTCCAGGCATGGCACTTAATCCCTTATACCACCTAGTTGGCCTCAGAACAAATAGGCCAATTGGCTGGACCATGTAATGCATGAAAAGTAATCATTTAGCATGTAGTGGCTTATAGGATGACAGTGAATATTGTTGCCTTATATGATAGTACAGATAGGAAAAAAATAGAGAAACATCCGAAGACCTTTATGAACTGACATAGGATGAAGCCGGCAAAAGTAACATGCATAATGACAGTGTAAATCAAAAGAACAAGAAAACAGAATGAATTATATGTATGTATATATGTGTATATATGTATCATATATATAATATATATACATACACACATACATACATACACACACACTGTATATAATCAGTTAGGATGAATAGCTTAACCTGGAGAAGAGATGACACCATTTTCTTCCTTTCCTTGGAGAGGTAGGAGATTGTGGATATCAAATGTTACATAAGTCATTGGATATGTCATTTGGTTTTGCTTAACTTTTTTCTTTCTTTCAAGGGAAGATTTACTGGGAATGAGATTGGGGAAAAATAAAATATTGAGATGACTATATAGCATGGGCAGATTAGAAACAATTTGTTCCAATAGCCATGAAGGAGTCTGAAGCAGGTGCCGTAGAGTGATTAGAGCTTGGTCAGACGTGGAAGACACTGAGATAAATTCACTGCATTCTGGGCTATTGACAGTCATCTTAACTTTTGTCCTGCCACTTGACTTTGATGACTCTGGAAGACAGAGTGAAGCTGACAACTGCACAACTCTGCTTCACTGTAATCCAAATTCACGTGCACCTCAAGACATCACTCCTGATGTCAATGATCCTTTTGAAAATAAAGGAGGGACAACAACAACAAAAGTCAGTAATGATCTTTGACATTATCTTCATTAAAGTGATCAAGAGAGACTCTGGGGTGGAAGACTGGAAGCTAAGAAAGCACATAAAACTTATTCAAGAAGTTTGGCACTGAAAAGACAGGGAGAAATTGGGTGGTGTCAATTTGAGGTAAAAGGGTCAAAGGAGCAGAGAAATCCCTCTGTGGTTATGTACAATGAATTCGTAGTGGGTGAAATCATATCGATTTTGTGAGTTTCAAACACGGGGATTAGCAGGTCAGAAATAGTAAAATAACAGAGAATCCAAAGGATTCTAGGGCAGTTGCTGATATATCAGATGGTGAAGACAAGACTTGGTATAGAAGCAAATGAAAACACAAGAGGAGCTAGCATTTGGTAGAATCTGAGAATGTGGGCACGCTCAGGTGGCATCTAAAGTTATGTGACTGGATAAATAGGGCTTAGAGTGGGAGTATAGATTGGAATAGAATATTAACAGCAGCTGAAAGGATTGCCCATTTGGCAGAACTTAGTTAATAGAAAAACCTGAAAAATGCATTCTAAAGTTACAGATAGGATATAAAACATTGTTGTTTTCAGCAAGCATTCAGGAAATATGTATACAGGGTGTCATTCTACTAGTGGTAATGTTGACTATGGGATTATAGGGTTAAGGGTTGTGGGGCTGAAATCATGGATCTGTCCTATAGGAAATTTTAGCTCCAGGTGTTCTGCCTTTACTTAGAGAGGTTGTGGGGCTTTGAATGTCTTCACTTTCACCCAAATCTTCATTGTTACCTTGGCATTTAATATGCAAAAAAATATAGGCTTCATTTATTTCAGTTTCAAATGTTTTTGAGAAAGATATTAACTTGCCCTCTTTCAATGAAATCTGTAATTTTGTTTAGTATTATGGAACAATAACTTCCTTAAAAATTCTAACACAGAACCACTTAAACTAAAGCACATAATATAAACTGTCTACATAATTCCATGGAAATAAGCATTACACAACACACAGTTGACCTGAGATCATGACCCTCAAATCTGGATGGACAAAATTACTTTGGTTATATAAAGGGATGATGTGAAGATCAATATGTAAAGCACCAGTTAGTGTAAATGGCTTCATTATAACCAAATATGCTCAAACATCAGTCCACAAAGTTATTAGAGAACTGTGAAATAAAATATTTATACCCAATTACAGGGACAAAGAAAATTTTCTAAATACACTAGAATCAATTTCTTTTTATGGCACTCTCAGCAACACTTCATATTACAATGAAATGCAAGAGAGAAAATGGATTTGCATTCATTTGATGAATGTCACCTACATTATCTCAGGGAGTCATGTCTGATTTCCATATTTCAATTTTTGCTTGGGGGTGATTTCTGAAGTTGGCACTCAATAAGTGTAAATTGTCAAAATCTGTTTTCTGAAACTGTTCAAAATTCTGGTATATCTGGGAAGTGCTTGTATTTCTTCCAAATACTGTGCTTACTGTGTATGTGTAAAATAAATATAAACATATTATATATGTGTATTACATATTGATGGGCAGTTAGGTGGTACAATGTTGAATGTTGGGCCTGGTGTCGGGAAGACAGGAGTTCAAATCTAGCCCTAAGCAAGTCTCTTGACCTGGTTTGCCTCAGTTTCCTCCTCTGGAAAAAGAGCTAGAGAAGGAAATAGCAAACCATTCCAGTGTCTTTGCCAAGAAAACTACAAATGGGGTCACAGAAAGTTGGACACAACTAAAACAAATGAAAAACAAATGACATTTATACTGGCAATTTTAATATTTTCCTTTCTCCTGATCAAAAACTGTAATGGTTTAAACAATTATAACATTTTAAAGTATTTTTCTTCAAATTGTTCTTGCCTTATATTCTTCAAACTTTCATTCAAGAATTAAAGAGAGTAAAGATAATTCACCTTATTATATTTTTCCTATTAAATTTCCTGTGGAATGTTAGAGTTGGAAGAGATCAAGGGGGTTATCCAGGTTAGACTCCTATATATTTCCAGCTCCTGGTTGAACCTTCCCTGTGACAAGGGACTCACAATTTAGCTAGCTTTTCATTCCACTATTGAACTTTGATTATTGAAGTGTTTTTTCCCCTTGGGTTATGTGCATATTCATAACTTTGGCTCATTGATTTCATACCAAATACCATGAGAATGTCTTTTTATTCTTCTCCCTTACAGACTATAAAATATTTGAAAACCACTAATAGGTGTGGTGGCACATGCCTCTTCCCCATTCCCATTCCTGGGAAAGTTGAGGCTGGTTGATCTCTTAAGCTCGGGAATTGTGGGCTGCAATAAGTTTTGCCAAGCAGGTGTCCAAACAATTTTCCATTAATAAAGTAAGCCCCCTGGAACAGAAGACTACCAGACTGTCTACGGAGGGCAAAATTCAAACTTGCCCAAGTCAGGAATTGTGTAGGTCCAAGACAGAGAGACAGAGACAGACAGACAGAGACAGAGACAGACAGAAACAGAGACAGAGAGACAGAGACAGACAGATGGAGACAGAGAAACAGAGACAGAGACAGAGGGACAGAGAGACATAGAGAAACAGATACAGAAACATAGTTGAGTATGTTGTTTGGGATTCTGCCAACTTTCCCTTAGACTTCCCAATAATCAGGAAATATGAGATTTCTTTCCCCTCCACATCCCTAGTAGCAGCTTCAAGCATAGAACAAGAGAGAAAATTTCTAGCTCAATGGGAGGAGGTCCAAAAAAAGCTGCCTAGAGGGAATCCCCTGATAATACCTCTTACATAGCAGTAAAAAGACAACCAGCAACTTCTGCCTTATGGTGGTATTGGAAGTTATATTGGAAAAGTACATAAAATAAATGGAAAGTGAGAAAGTGGAGGCTACAAGGAAAGATATTCTAAAATTACCACCATTACACCATCTTAAGCATAAAAATCATTGTATCATATGTGTAAGGCTAGAAAGGGGGAAGAGGAAAGGAATAAGCATTATTCAAGTGTCTACTGTGTACCAGGCATTGTGATAAGTACTTTATAAACATGTTGTTTGATCTTTGCAACAACCTTGTCAAGTAGGCACTACAATAACTCCATTTTACACTTGAGGAAACTGAGGCAGACCAAGGTTAAGTGACTTGCCTGGGGTCACATAAGTAGTTAGTATCTGAGGTCAGATTTTAACTCAGTTCTCCCTGACTCCAGGATAAATTCTCTGTCTATTAAGCTACCTAACTCAATAACCTTAGAAGTCACTAAGTCTAACCCCCTGCCTTGACCCTCTTCATTTTAGAGATGAATAAAGTGAGATTCAGAAAGGTTGTGACTTGCCCAAGGTCATGGGGTTCAAGGCTAGGTCTTTTGTACTCCAAGTCCAGTATAGTCTACGTTATGCCATGTGGTACCATGGAGAGTTATTGTGAAAGCCGTTTTCAATGACATATCTAAGAACACAAAAGAAAATTAGTTTAATGGTCTTCGTGTTCATGCTGATCATTACTTTCTTTTCCAAATGAACTCAGACTTTTCCCTTGCAGAAATCTGTTGTGAATCAGTGTTAAACCTATTTGATCTTCGACTTCTTTCTCTTTCTCTCTCCCTCTCCTGAAGATGTCTCCTAGCATTTTTCTTATTCTCCATGATTTCTTAAAGTTAGTGATAATGATTCTAGATCATGTTTGTCAGCAGTTTCATATATAGCTTGTCTGGGTCTAGTAACTTGGACTCATTTAAAACAAATTCTTTCTTATTGAATCCATATCTATATTGGGTTTTAATTCTTTCTTAATTTTTTTTTAATCAAGAGGGATTATTTTATCATTTCCAGATTGAAATCATTCACCTTAATGGAAGCCTTCTATGTATCTTCTAGAAGAAAGACCATGTCCTGGATATCTCTACATAGTGATAGGTGGCACAGTGGCACAGTGAATGGAAAACCAGCCCTGGAGTCAGGAGGGCCTGAGTTCAAATCTGACCTCAGACACTTTACACTGACTAGCTGTGTGACCCTGAGCGAGTCACTTAACCCAAATTACCTTGCAAAGAAGAAAAAAAGAATTTCTAAATCTTTTAAAAGATAATATGAACAATTAACGAACTTAAAAAAAACCTTTAAATATAACCAGTTCCTCATTTCCCTTCCTAAAACATGTCCTTCTTTCTGTTGATGGCACCACTGTGCTCTCCTGTTAATCTTTGATTTTTACTTCTTCATCTAAAACAATGTGCTTCAATCCCTACAGTATATTTTATGTACTTTAGGTACCTTGCTGCAATGATCCTGGTGTTTTTCATTTCTTCTCCCCCAAACTACTATAGTAGCTTCCTAACGAGTCTTTCTGCTATAGACTATTCTCTCCCCAACCCATTCTTCACATAACTGCCCAAGTAATCTTTATTTTAAGATTCGACCAAAGTATTAATCTATTAAAAACCATCAGAGGACTTCCCATTCCTTACCGAATAATAAATAAAATCTTCATGCCAGAATTTACGACCCACCACACTCTTTCTGCCACTACCCTTTTAACCTTATCTTATGATATTCCAAGTCATGTACATTGTAGTCCAAAGTGGAACGTGCCCTACCTCGGTTCTTGTCTCTGCTTTTGATCATATTACCCCCAAGGGACTTCTTCCACTACTACCCACTATCATACTTCTTGAAGCCTGTTCCTTCTTTTAGGACCAAACTCAGGGCCACCTACTCTGGGAAGCCTTCTCTGCATTTTCCAGATGAAAGTGACCTCATCCTCCTCAATTTTTTTACAACATTTTTCCGGGTCCTAGTCTTTCTGTATCTTTCTCACTTGCATCATAATTATTTGAGACTCATTGAATTTTTGGAACCTCAGGAATAAGGAATATGTCCTATAAATCATTATAATTCCAGAGCCTAGCACATAGAGGATTATTATTTTTATTTTGTTGTTAAATGAATGTTGGCAATAAAACTGGATGATACAATGGAAAGAGTCCTGGGCTCAAAATCAGGAGACCTGAATTTCATTCTCACTTCTGTTGCTTACTGGATGTGTGAACAAAGAGCCAAAGTAGCTGGTACATAGTAAGCACCTAATATATAAGTGCTGATTGATTGAAAACAATTTATTTTGGACTTTTGCACCCTGAAAGAGTTGTCCCAGTCTTTTATGTTTGCCCTTAGTTATATGTCACATTTTTATATTTTATATATTTATTTTAAAATGTGAGTTCATTGGAAAACTTTCTATGTTGCCACATAGGCATACTCCCCTATTTGCTTTTGATATAATACAGTTCGAATTTCAATTTTTAAAAAAAAAATCTCTTTTTCCCCAGGATCTGTTTCATTTTAGTGTTCTGGACTATGAGTATCATACTTGTCAATATTTCCTCTAAACTTTAAAAAAATCTCACTTTCTTTTATGTTAGTAACACTATTTCATATTTATATAGCATCTTAAGACTTGCAAAACAGTTTTTCCACAAGACATCTGTGAAGTTGTACTAGTGGTAGGCCAAATATTACAAGTACGGTTTTACAGTGCTTTGTCCATAGTCACATAATTAGTCGAGCATCTAGGTGGCATTGAATGCCAGGCCTGGCATCTTCCTGAGGTAAAATCTGGAATCAGATACTTACTAGCTATTTGACCCTGGGCATTTAGGGTCCTGTTTGCCTCAGTTTCCTCATCTGTAAAATGATCTAGAGAAGGAAATGTCAGACCACTCTAATATCTTTGCAAGAAAACCCCAAATAAGGTCACAAAGTATCAGGGATGACTGAAAAATAACTGAAGCACGAACTATAACTAGTAGGAAACAGTTAAGTATTGTACCCAGGTCCTGTGATGGCCAATACATATCTTAATCAATTGTGCTATAATGCCTCTGTGTTTGACTACCTAGCTTCCTATTCCATTTATTTGTGAATTCCCAGATGATATAATCACTTTTTTTTTCCTTTCAGGATTCCCATCATTTCACCAACTAGTTTTTTTCCCTTATTGGTTAAAATCAAGACCAAAATAGTAGCTATTCCTATTAATACCTCTGACTTCTGGCAAGTGAAATTATTATCGGGAACTTCCAGGGGCAGAGCCAAGATATCAGAATAGAGGAAGCAGTTGAGTTCTTCTAATATTTCCCACTAAACAACTTTGAAATAACCTCTTAAAGCAAATTCTAGTCACAGAGCCAACAAAAGTTGGGGTTATGACTTTTCCAGCCAAAGACCACTCAGGAGGTCAGAAAGAGAGGTCTGTGACACTAGATTGGGGGCTGGTTAAATGTCCATATGACAGCCTCAAAGGTGGCAACAGTAGTTTGGGGGTCTCTGGTAATAAAGAGACTACAAGGGACCCATGTGCTGAAGCTTAGCACAGGACAGAGCACTGTTTGGCAGTTCCACTGCCAATATCCACTTCTGGGTCACAGTTCCAGGTCACAGAGGAATACTTTTGGTCACAAGGGATTATATATGGCACATGCTAAGATACAGTGCAGTGGATCCATGAAATACACTAGGAATACAATACATAGAAGTAAATTACTATAGTAATTTAATATTTGATAAAGCCAATGATCCGAGCTTTTGGAACAAGAACTCACTATTTGACAAAAAGTGCTGGGAAAACAGGAAAGCAGTTTGGCAAAAAGTAAGCATAGACCATCTCACACAGCATGCCAAAATAAGGCCAAAATGGATAAATGATTTGGACATAGAGGGTAAAATCATAAGAAAATTAAGGAACCTGGAAAATTTTATCAGTCAAATCTATGAATAAGAGAAGAGTTTATGACCAAAAAAGAGAAAGAGAGGATCATGTTAATTAAAGTGGATAATTTTAACTATATTGAATTTAAAAAGTTTTGCACAAAAAACCCCCAATATTGCCAAAATTAGAAGAAAACCAAGAAACTGGGGTGGGGGAGGGAGGGAGGACTTCAGTATTTCTCTAATAAAGGCCTAATTTTTCAATTATCTAGATAGCTGATTCAAATTTATAAAAAAAAATTGAGTCATTCCTAAGTTGATAAGTGGTCAAGGTTATTAATAAGAAGTTTTCAGAAGAAGAAATCAAAGCTATCAATAATCACATGAAAAAATGCTTTAAGTCACTAATGATTAGAGAAACACAAACAAACAACTCTGAGGCACCACCTCACTCTCATTAGATTAAGATGACAGAAAAAGAAAATGATTAATTTGAAGGGGATATGGGAAAATGATACAATAATTTACTGTTCATGGAGTTGTGAACTGGTTCAATCATTTTGGAGAACAATTTGGAACTGTGCCCAAAGGTCTATCAAGCTGTGCATATTCTTTGACCCAGCAATACCACTACTAGGTCTGTATCCCAAAGAGATCAAAGACAAGGGAAAAGGACCTGTAATGTACAAATATATTTAGTGCATCTCTCTTTCTGGTTGCAAAGAATTGGAAACTGAGGGGATGTCCTTCAATTGAGGAATGGCTAAACAAGTTGTGCTATAGAATTATGAAGGAGTACTATTATGCTACAAGAAATAGTGAGAGGGAGAGTTTCAGAAAAACCTGAGAAGACTTCTATGAACTGATTCAAAGTGAAGTGAGCAGAATCAGGACAACATTGTATACAGTAATTGTAATATTGTAATGATGATCAAGTGAAGGACTTGGCTACTCTGAACAATACAATGATCAAAGACAATTCCAAAGTACCCATGATGAAAATTGCTTTCCACTTTTGGAAAGAGATTTAATGAACTCTGAGTGTAGACTAAAGCATACCTTTTTAAAAAATTTTTAAATTTGTTTTATCTTCCTTCCTTCCTTCCTTCCTCCTTCCTTCCTTCCTTCCTTCCTTCCTTCCTTCCTTCCTTCCTTCCTTCCTTCCTTCCTTCCTTCCTTCCTTCCTTCCTTCCTTCTTCCTTCCTTCCTTCCTTCCTTCCTTCCTTCCTTCCTTCCTTCCTTCCTTCCTTCCTTCCTTCCTTTCTTTTTCTTTCTTTCCTCTTTTTTTTGTTTCTTTCTTTCCTTTTTTTTTGCAATATGGCTAATATGGAAGTATAATTTTCATGACCACATATTTAATTGGTATGATATAGCTTGCCTTCTCAATAGGTGGAGGGTGTGTAGGAGAGTGGGAGAGAATGTGAAATTCAAAATTCAAAAAAAATGAATGCCATAAATGAATGAACAAAAATGGGGGAGGGGAAGAGAAGATTTCTTAGAACACTATGAAGGAAAGCAACTTGCTCAGGGTCTCACAGCCAGTTTGTCTGAAGCAGTACTTGTACATGGGTTTTGCTGGTTTATAGGCTATCTTTTATCCTCTCTTACACTCAGGAGGGTAACAAACATTGATAAGAGTTTGCAGAATTGTTTTCTAAAAAAGATGAAATTGTTATCATGTCAGGAATGATTTTGATATCATAGTTTTGGTAGAATGATACTTTAACCTGATAGCTGGTACTTGAATTCCCTATGTCTATTACATCTAGCCTTTGCTCCAGTTGGACAGACTGCATTGGAAAGCTGTTACACATATAATTTGCCTACTTATACCTTTTACTAATAATAAAATTCAGCATTTCTAAGGTAGAGAATAATGGAAGGCAATTTATCAACCAAAAATAATAATCAAATTAGCGTTTTGTTTTGTATAAAACGGCTAATTTCAACTGTGTCCAAAATGAGCCAGGATATTTCTGTTAAAATCAATTTTAGAAAAAAGCCCAATGGAATGGTCATTAAACTACTAGTTGATTGAACTGATATTCCACAAAACGGCTGTGTGAGGTGAAATCAGGCAATAACAATCCAAGCAGTAAATTAAGAATGAACATACCCAGAGCGTTCTCATATCAACAGTTAGATATAACATTCACATTTTATTGGTCTTAAGAATTCCCACTTGTGGGGGTGGAGCCAAGATGGCCGCATGAAAACAGCTCTTACCGGGGCTCTCTCACAAGTGCTGTCAGATTCCTATAAAAAAGTGAATTCGAGCAGATTTGAGAGAGTTAGAAACCACGAGCAGTTTGAGTGGGGCAAATTTCCTAGCCAGGAGAGTCTGAAAGGCCGAAGGAAGGAATCTGCGGGCTAGGAGAGCACTCGGAGTGCGGAGCTGTGCCAGACTGGACCAAAGTGGAAGCGGCTGTCCGGGAAACCCATGTGAGAGACAGGCCGGGAGAAAGCCAGGTGCCGGAAACCAGCGGAAATCCCCAGGCCTCCCAACACTGGACGGCACTCTGTGGAAGTGATGAGAGGCAGCACAACGCCACCGGTCTGTGAGACACCAACTCCTGAGGCTTGCAGCCCAAAGGATGCTTCTTGAACTTCCAGGAGACAAAATGGCCAGGTGAAGGGCTGTAATCCCTCCCCTCCCCACCCAGAGAATTCCCAGGAGGAAAAAAGAAAAAAAAATCTGGAATAGAGGAGACAGAAGTGGGGCTTCAGTGGCTGAGTAGTGGGAGTACCTGAGTCCCAGAGGGGCAGAGCCAGCAGGGATCAACACCAGGAGCCCAGACATACTCTTGCTCCCCCAGGGGAAGTGCCAGACACTCAGCTCAAACAACAAAGTGCTGAGACCATTGCTGAAGAGCAACAGTACTGGAAAACAACCCCAGGGGAAGAGGAGATTTTGGGCAGCCACACTCCCTCCCCCCACACTTCAGGAGAATAAGAAAGCTGGGACAGTGAGCCCTGAGCCCCAAAAGCAGAAATTTATTGCAAAGCCAGGAAAAGGCTAACCAACATGAAGAACACAAGAAAACCAAGAATGATTGATTCTTTTTATGGAGACAGGCAAGATCAAAATACCAATTTAGAAAAGGATAACAATGACACTATATCTACATCTGATACCTCGAAAGGTAAGGTGAACTGGTCTCCAGCCCAAAAAACATTACTGGAAGACCTAAAGGAGGATTTTAAAAACCAAATTAGAGGGTAAAAGAAAAAATGGAAAAAAAATCCACTGATGAAATCAAGTCCCTAAAGAATAAGATTGGCAAAATGGCTATGGCGATTCAGAATCTAAATAGAGAAAAATGACACCCTGAGAGGTAAAATCAACCAATTGGAAAAGGAGACTCAAAAGCAAAATGAAGACACTAACTCATTAAACTCAGAGTTGAGCAAGTGGAAGCTAATGACTCTATGAGACATCAAGAAGTAGTAAAACAAAATGTAAAGAATGAAAAAATAGAGAAAAATGTGAAATATCTGATGGGGAAAACAACTGACCCGGAAAACACATCCAGGAGAGACAATTTAAGAGTTATTGGTCTACCGGAAATCCACGATGAAAAAAAGAGCCTTGACAGTATCTTCGAAGAAATTATCAAAGACAACTGCCCAGAGGTCCTAGAACCAGAGGGCAAAATAGTCATTGAAAGAATTCACCGATCACCCCCTG
>CM053622.1:741213564-741245110 GCA_028646595.1 Phalanger gymnotis
GCTGTCCTGGGCTGGAGCCCTGCTTCCCTCTGCCACTTTGTGGGTTCTGCAGCTCTAGAATTGGTTCAGAGCCAATTTTTTATGGGTTTTTGGAGGGACTTGGTGGGGAGCTCACGCCAGTCACTGCTTCCCAGCCACCATCTTGGATAAAAGACCTGTAGTTTAAAATTTTAAAGGGGATAATTTTAATCTGAAATAATTTGTATACAAAAATTCTCCCTCATAATTATTTTATTTAGGAATCTATAACTTTCCCTAAAATACTCAGAGACATCACAGTATGGAGGAAATAGTACCTAGTCCAGTGTTCGAGGGCCTGGGTCAAAATCCTCCCTCTGACACTGGTCAGTACTTGCAAGTGTTTATTAGGCACATTTTTAAATACTGTAGCTATTATACTAAAGCCTGGAAATACAAAAGTAAAGCAAAGGCAAGGTCCCTGCTCTCAAGGAACTCACATTCTAATGAGAGACACAAGATGCAAAGAACTAAGTTTTATCTCAAATAAAAATATCTGTAAAGTGCTTAGCACAGTGCCTGGAATGTTATAAGTGTTTAATAAATGTTTCCTACCTTCATATATATATATATATATGTATATACACACACATATATATGTGTGTGTATGTATATGTGCATGTATATGTATATGTATGTGTACATGTATATGTACATGTACATGTATATATATACACATATAGCTATATATACACATACATGCATATATAACAGTATACATATGTATATATATGCATGTACCTACATCCATCCATCCATCTATCTATGTATCTCTCTGTCTGTCTATCAGTCATCTAGCATAAATTGAAGATAATCTTGGGACAGGAGGAAAGGCATCTTGCAGAAAAAGACCTTGAAGGAAGCCCAGGAAGTTAGGAGTCTGGGGTGAGGAGGGAGAACATCTCAGGCACGTGTGAAAGTTCGTATTGTCAGGAGATGGAATGCTAAGCTAAAAGAACACTTAGACCAGCATACCTGGATTATAAACTATGTAGAAAGCAGTAAGACAGAAGAAGACTGATAAGGTAGAGAGGTCTCAGCTTGTGAAGAGCTTTAAATGCCAAACTGGATTTTATATTTGATCCTGAAGACATTAGAGTTTCTTTGGTTGTTTTGGGGGTAGGGGTGACGGAAGTTACTTGGTCAGATCTGCACTTTAGGAAAAATCACACTGGAAGCTGAGAAGAGGATGGCCTGGAGTGAGAAAAGACTTTAAGAAGGGAAACAAATGAGAATGCTATCAATAGTGTAGCACGAATTGTAGTATGTTATGGTATGATTGAAGAAAAGGGTAGACAGACAGACAGATGGATAAATAGAGTTGTGAGATTTGAAGGTGGAATCAACAAGATTTGGCAACAGAAAGGATATCCAGTGTTAGGTAGAATAAGAAATTGAGAATGAAATTAAAATTTCAAGCCTGGATAAATTGGAGGATTCTGGTACCTTTGGCATGATGAATTTGGCAATAAAGAGAGGGTTTGTTGGTGGGACAGAGGAGAGTGTCTTTGGACATGTTGACTTTGAGGTTAACATGAGATATCTAATTTGAAATATCCAAAAGATGACTGGTGATGGGAGATATTTTAAAGAAAAAAATTAGAGTTTTTTGTGTAGATCCTTAAATCATCTTCATAGACATTATAATTGAACCCATGGTAGCTAATGAGCTCATCAAGTGAGATAGGGGAATGCCCATGGTTAGAAGGTGTCATCTAGAGAGATCTTTCAAAGACTCATAAGGAATGATCAGAAAAGTAACAGGAGAACCAGGAGACAAAAGTGTCACAAAAACCTGGAGAGGAAGTAATATTCAGGAGTAGATGGAGATAGGCAGTGTCAATGGCTGCAGAGAGGTTAAGAAGGATAATGATAACCTAGCAGTTATAGAGACAGCATAGCATAATATCCAAGTAAATAAAGCACTGGATGAGGAGTCAGGGTGACCTCAGGACAAATTATGCCTCAGACACTTACTAACTGTGTGCCCCTGGCCAAATCATCCCTGTACCTCATTTTCATGATTTTTATTCATTCATTCATTCGTTCATTTATTCATTCATATTTGTGGGAGTTTTTTAGGATCGCATTTTTAAATGTACAAAATAAAACAGATAGGATCACAAAGAAAATAAATTAAATTGAAACAGTTATCAAAATGTTTTATTTTGTTTTTTAAAAATCAAATTTACAGACCTCAAGTTAAGAGCAAGAGCAGTCCTCTCCCTAGCCTCTGGAAGAACTAAGTCATGCCAAGTCCCCTCCCTTTGGGGTCCCTCCCAGTAGCAAAGATCATCTGAGAAATGAATTCAAGGATTGTGAAGAAAGTTCCAAATTGGGAATTAGAAGATCTGGGTTTAAGTCCCAGCTCGATCCCTAGTTATTAACAGATGTCATTGGATAGGCAGTCTTCTGTGGTAGCTAACTTAGGAATCAGGACAACTTGGGTTCACAGCCCAGCCCTGATGTGTATTAGCTCTGGGACTCTGGAACCAATCAATGTCCCAGATGATTCCTGTAGAAAATATACCACCAAACATTTGGCAGTCTGTATTGGCAGAGGGTATTTCTGTTTCCAGTAGATCCGTATGAGGATGAAATCACTGATCTGGACAGAAGAGGGGAAAATGCAAAGATTCCCATGGTGCCTAAAGCATAAAGCATAAAGCAAAGTGCTTTATGTACATGATTTCATTTGATGCTCACAAAAATACGTAAGGTTATAACTGCTCTCATTATCTCCATTTTACAGAGGAGGAAACTGAGTCTTTTCATAGACTGTCTCCCATGTCAGGAATGTACTCCTCCTTCCTCAATTTTACCCCTTGAATTCCTAACTTCCTGAGATGGCCCCCTCCTTTCTACCTTGGGCCTTTCCTGCTCCTCCTCAGTCCCAACTACTAGTACCTCCTCCCACAAATCACCTTGCATTTGTTTTATGAGTATTATATATACCTATATATGTGGATATTGTCTCCTCAATGGAATGTAAGATCCCAGAGGGCAGAGACTGTTTCATCTTAGTATCTCCATCATTTGGCTGACACAATGCCTGATGCAATAGTAGTAGATTAAAAAGTGTTTGTTGATTGATTTATTAAGTGATTTGCCCAGTCACACAGTGAGTGACATAAGCAACATTTAAACTTTTGTGGCTCCCAGTTCTGTGTATACCATGCAGTCTCATGTTTGACCTTGGATGAATCACTTCCTCTCTGAGTTTCAATTTTGTCAACTGGAAATTTGGGGAGTAGATCCGAGGGTGTGGGTGGGAAATTAGACCAGATGACCTCCAAGGTCTCATGATTCCAACATTCTGTGACCTGGGATCTGAGAACACTTTCTACTCCTGAAAAAGTCTGTCTGTCCAGCTGACCAATTCCCTGTGACTTCACAGGAGCCAGTGTTGAATGGTCCTTAGAATCACAGACTCTCATAATCATAGAATCATGGAATTCTAGAATCTTATTTACTCTGCGAGCCTCTGAACCATAGTAATAAACTCTTAGAATCCAATTCAATTCAGTCTGTATTAAACACCAACTGAGTGTAAGGCACCGTGCCCAGTGCTAAAAGGGCTAGAAGGGAAGAACTTTAGAGCTCACCTTGTCCAGTCCTCTCATTTCACGCATCAAGAAACTGAGGCCTAAAATGGCAAGGTGATAGACTGAGTCAATGTCACAGTGAATTAGAGGCAGGGTTAGGAACTACATCTTGGGCTTCCTGATACCCAGTCCTGGGGTCTCTGTATTGTACCAGACTAGTTCTGTCTCCTCTCTGTTAGGGTCAGCCAGAGCCAATATTCCCAGAATACCCTGGTCCCACCTGCAGAGCTTTATTTTAGGGAGGTTCTGGGATAGGTCTGGAGGGCAGGCTGGACAAGGAGAATGTCTAGAGGGAGGGCGTATGAGAAGAGAAGAGGAGGAATGTGTATGTGTAATAGGAAATTAAAACAAAGGCCAGGATAGACAGGATAACATTAAGTTCTGGCTTAACTGACAAGCCCCAGGAAGCTCAGGCCTAATCCTGAAATTCCAACTTTATCCCTTTCCCCTGTGCTCTAATCCACGTTATAGCCGGAGAAAGATGAGATTGTCCATTGTTTTTAAAGTACTTTAGCCCTCTGGCCCGGGCCCTAATTGTATCAATGGTGCAACCACATTTAAATAAAAGGAACAAACTTTATCAGAGAAGAGCAATGCTAATGAGAAGATAAGCCCTTTGCATCTCTTCACAGAGCTTTTAACTTTGCTAACATCTCATTTTTTCCTTACAAGAGCTCCCTAAAGGAGGCAGGGCAGGGCTTTTTGCAATCATTTAAAAGATGAGGGAACGGAGGCACAGGGTGGTGAAGTGATTTGCCCAGGTCATAGGATCAGAGATGGAGAACCGTCAGGGGACCTTAGAAGCCGTTTAGTCTTACATTGATTTTACAGATGGAGAAACTGAAGCACAGTGTGGTAAGAGACTTGTCCAAGGTCATAGAGGTATAGTAAGCATCAGAGGCTGTATTTGAACCCAGATCCTTTGACCTTACAACCAATGCTTTCTAACCACCCAGGTAGGAAGGGGCAGGGCTAGAATTTGAACTCAAGCACGTTGATGTCAGCTCCAGAGCTCCATGTGTCAGGGTCACAAAGGTGTCATGCATCAGAAGATCATAGGACCCTAGGACTTAGAATAGGAAGGAGTCTTTAGAGATTCCTAGTCCAACCCGTTCCTTTAATAAAGGAATATATCAAGGTTGGGAGAGTTATAGTTCTCACAGATAGTAAGTGACAGAGCTTGAGCGTGACCTCAAGACTGCTGGATTAGTATTTCAGGTTCTTGCTGAGCTTTTCCCCCAGGGTTATCCTGGAAATCTAACAATAAATGTCAAAATGTGTTGTCACCTTTAAATTGCTCTAAAAAATGAGAGAGATGCTGTGACTACTATAAACCTCTCCACTATGCCCAAGGCTAGCCAGGCTCTTGTATTTGTGTGTATGTCCACGTCTGGCACCTTGCTGTCGACAGGTTCCATGAGACAGAGACCAGGCCAGTACAGGCACCCAGCAATGCCCTGGACCTTATCCCTACATTTGATCAATGAATTTTTTTTCTCCTTCATCAACTATTTTAAAAAGACAATCGCGGCAGCTAGGTGGCAGAGTGAGTAGAGCACTGGCCCTGAAGTCAGGAGGACCTGAGTTCAAATCTAGCCTCAGACACTTGACACATTTACTAGCTGTGTGACCTTGGGCAAGTCACTTAACCCCACTTGCCCTGTCTTCCCCCATGCAAAAAAAAAAGTAAGACAGTCAAACTGTTGTAGGTATCTTGCTTGATTCTTGTTAAGTCCCAGACACAAGGACCAGTGATGGCTTTCTGGGCTGTTTTAGCATGCTTCAGTCTATGTTCAATCAATATTAGTTCTTTCTCTAGAGGAAGATAATATGCTTCGTCATTAGTTCTTTGGGATTGTCTTGGATTATTGTATCACTGGGGATAGCTAAGTAATTCACAGTTCTTCATTGAACAATATTGCTAGCACTCTGAACAATATTCTCCAGGTTCTGTTCACTTCAGTATGCATCAGTTCATGTAAGTCTTTCCAGGTTTTTCAGAAATTATCTTGCATTTTATCTCTTGTAGCACAATAATATTCCATTACAATCGTATGCCACAGCTTCTTTAACCATTCCCCAATTGATAGGAATCCTCTCAATTTCCAATTCTTAGCCACCACAAAAAGAGCTGCTATAAACATTTTTGAACAGATAGGTCCTTTTCCCTTTTCTTGGATGTCTTGGGATATAGACCTAGCAGTGGTATTGGTGGATCAAGGGGTGTGCATAGTTTTATAGTCTTTTGGGCATAGTTCCAAATTGCTCTCCAGAATGGTTGGATCAGTTCACAACTCCAGCAACAGTGCATTATGTCCCTGTTTCCCCACATCCCATCCAACATTTTCCTTTTTTGTCATATTAGCCACTCGTAGACGTGGTGGTACCTCAGAGTTGTTTTAATTTTCATTTCTCTGATCAATAGTGATTTAGAGAATTTTTTTTCATGACTAGTGATAGCTTTGATTGCTTTGTCTGAAAAAATGACTGTTCAGAACCTTTGACAATTTATCAATTGGGGAATAACTTTTATTTTTATAAATTTGATTTAGTTCTCTATATATTTGAGAAATAATGCCTTTATCTGAAATATTTGTTGCAAATTTTTCCTCCAGTTTTCTGCTTTCCTTATAATTTAGGTTGCATTGGTTTTGTTTGTGCAAAAACTTTTTAATTTTATATAATCAAAATTATTTATTTTATATTTTGTAATGCTCTCTATATCTTCTTTGGTCCTAAATTTTTCCCTTATCCATAAACTGTATCTAGATAAACTCTTCCATGTTCTCTTAATTTGCTTATGGTATCACCCTTTGTGTAAATCAGACACCCATTTTGACCTTATCTTGGTATATGGTGTGAGATGTTGCCTTATAACTAGCTTCTGCCATACTGTTTTCCAGTTTTCCCAGCAGTTTTTGTCAAATAATGAGTTTTTCTTCCAAGAGCTTGGATCTTTGCGTTTATTATATACAGGGCTTCTTAAACTTTTTCTACTTGTGATCCCTTCAGTGCTCCTTATGCAGCCATGACCCACAATTTGAGAAGTGCTGTATGGATTACTATGGTCATTTAACATAATGTAATTTGTATCTAATCTATTCCATTGATCCACCATTCTGTTTCTTAGCTGGTACCAGATTGTTTTGATAATTACTGCTTTATAATACATTTTGAGATCTGGTACATTTAGACCACTTTCATTTTTTTCCCATTGATTCCCTTGAAATCTTTGAGCTTTTGTTCTTCCAGATGAATTTTGTTATTATTTTTTCTAGCTCTATTAAATAATTTTTTGATAGTTCGATTGATATGGCAATAAATAAATAGATTAATTTTGGTAGAATTGTCATTTTTATTATATTGGCTTGGCCTACCCATAAGCACTTAATATTTTTCCAGTTGTTTAGATCTGATTTTATTTGGTGAAAAGTGCCTTATAGTTCTGTACATAGAGTTCTTGGGTTTGTCTTGGCAAGTAGACTCCCAAGTACTTTATATTGTCTGTGGTTGTTTTAAATGGAATTTCTCTATCTCTTGCTGCTGGACTTTGTTAGTAATAGAAATGCTAATTATTTTGTGGTTTTATTTTATATCCTGCCACTTTGCTAAAGTTGTTAACAATTTCAAGTAGTATTTTAGTTGATTCTTTAGGATTTTCTAAGTGTAGCCTCATGTCTTCGGCAAAAAGTGATAGTTTGTTTCTTCATTGCCTATGCTAATTTCTTTAATTTCATTTTTCTTCTCTTATTGCTATAGTTAACATTTCCAGTACAATATTACATAATAGAGGTGATAATAGGCATCCTTCCTTCACTTTTGTTTGTATTGGAGAGGCTCCTAGCTTATCCTCATTACAGATAATGCTTGCTAATGGTTTTAGATACATATTAGTTATTTTAAAGTAAGCGCCATTTATTCCTATGTTCTCTTAGTAGGAATGGGTGTTGTACTTTGTCAAAGGCTTTTTCTGCATCTAATGTGATAATCATATTATTTCTATTGGTTTTGTTATTGATTTCATCAATTATGCTAATAATTTTCCTAATATTGAACCAGCCCTGCATTCCTGGTATAAATTCCACTTGGTCATATTGCATGATCCCTGTGATATATTGCTGTAATCTCTTTGCTAGTATTTTTTAAATTGCATCAATATTAATTAGGAAATTGGTCTATAATTTTATTCATCTGTTTTGGCTATTCCTGGCTTAGGTATCAGGACAATATTTGTATCATAAAAAGAATTTGGTAGTACTCCTTCTTCACTTATTTTTCCAAATAGTTTATATAGCACTGGGATTAGTTGTTCTTTAAATGTTTGGTAGAATTTGCTTTTGGTTCTAGGGATGTTTTTCTTGGGAAGTTCATTTATGGCTTATTCAATTTCTTTTTTCTAATATTAGGTTATTTAAATATTTTATTTCTTCTGTTAATCTGGGTAATTTATATTTTTATAGATATTCATCCATTTTGTTAAGACTGTCAAATTTATTTGCATACAATTAGGCAAAATAGCTCTCAACAATTGTTTTAATTTGCTCTTCATTGATGGTGAGTTCATCCCTTTCATTTTTGACACTAGTAATTTGGTTTTCTTCTTTACTTTTTTAATCAAATTAACCAATGGTTTATCTATTTTGTTGTCTGTTTTTCATAAAATCAACTTTACTTATTACTTCAATGATTTTCTTTTAATTTTTTTAACCTCTCTTTTGATTTCAGGATTTTCATTTTGCTGTTTAATTGATGATTTTAAATCTGTTCTTTTTTTTTTTTTGGATACATGTCCAATTCATTGATGTGCTTTTTTCTCTATTTTATTGATGTAAGCAATTAGAGATACACATTTTCTTCTAAATACTACTTTGACCACATCCCATAAATGCTGATATATTGTCTCATTGTTGTCATTTTCTTTAATGAAATTGTTGATCTTTTTCTACAATGTATTCTTTGACCCACTTGTTTTTTAGGATTAGATCATTCAATTTCCAATTAATTTTTAATCTCTCTTTCCATTGTCCATTATTGAATGTAATTTTTGTTGCATTATGATCTGAAGAGGATACATGTAGTATTTCTGCTTTTCTACATTTGTTTGTGGGTTTTTTATGTCCTAATATATGGTCAACTTTTGTGTAGATGCCACCTACTACTTGAGAAAAGGTATATTCCTTTCTATTCTCATTCAGTTCTCTCCAAAAATATATCATATCCAACTTTTCCAGAATTTTATTCACCTTATTCTTTCTTGTTTCCTTATTCACTACTTATTCACTCTTATTCTTTTTTGTTTATTTTTTTTTGGTTAAATTTACCTCCTTCTGAGAGGGGAAACCTCAGATCCCCCACTAGAATAGTTTTAGTATATATTTCTTCTGTAACTTTTCCAACTTATCCTTCAAAAATGTAGATGCTGTACCATTTGGTGCCTATATGTTTGGTATTGATATGACTTCATTGTCTATGCTGCCTTTCAGCAAGATATAGTTTCCTTCTTTATTTTAATCTAATGTATTTTTGTTTTGACTTTGTATGAGATCATTATTGCTACCCCTATTTTCTTTACTTTAGCTGAAGCATAATAGATTCTGCTGCAGGCCCTTACTCTTTCCTTGTGTGTATGTCTCTGCTTCAAATGTTTTCCTTGTAAATAACATACTGTAGGCTTCTGGTTTTTTTTAATTCATTTTGCTACCTGCTTCCATTTTATGGGTGAATTTACCCCATTCACATTTATAGTTATACCTATAACTCCATATAACTATAAATGTGTATTTTGCACCATGCTGCTGTTTATTTGTTTATCCCCCTCTCCCTCTTACCCACAACCATTTCCCTCCTCAGAAATGTTTCACTTCTGATCACTGCCTTCCCCAATCTACCCTCCCTTTTATTATTCTCCCTCCCCTTTCTATTATCCCTGTCTCTTTTTAATTCCTAATAGGGTAAAATATATTTCTATATCCAACTGAGTGGGTATGTTATTCCCTCTTTGAGCCAATTTTGTTGATAATAGGGTTTAAGCTTTGTCCACCACTCCCTTCCCCCATCTTCCCCTCCATTATAATAGCTTTTTCATGCATCTTTTATTTGGGATAATTTACCCTTTTCGATCTCCCCCCTCCTTCTTCCAGTGCAGTTTTCTTTCTATTTTGTTTTTTGGCGTATCATCCCATCAAAGTCACCTTATATCCACACTCTTTGTCTACATATACTCCTAGTCACTTTTATTAATAAAGCTATTAAAAAGTTACACATTATCTTGAGATACAGAAATAGAAATAGTTTAATCTTATCAAATTTCTTTGTTTCCTCTTTCTTGTTTCTCTTTATCTTTTTAAGATTCCCTTAAGTCTTGTATTTGGAGATCTTTTTTTTTATTATTCAGCTCTGGTCTTTTAATAAGAAATGCTTGAAAGTCCTCTATTTCATAAATTTCTATTTTTTTCTGAAAGATTGTATTCAATTTTGCTGAGTAGGTGGTTCTTGGTTGTAATCCTAACTCCTTTGCCTTCCAGTATATCATATTTATATGATTTTGGTTCTTTTGTTCTTTAATGTGGAAGCTGCTAAATCCTGTGGAATCCTAGCTATAGCTAGCTACACAATATCTGAATTGTTACTTTTTAGCTGCTTGCAATACTTTCTCTCTGATCTGTGAG
The DNA here is from genome assembly GCA_028646595.1 of Phalanger gymnotis. Classification (NCBI taxonomy): domain Eukaryota; kingdom Metazoa; phylum Chordata; class Mammalia; order Diprotodontia; family Phalangeridae; genus Phalanger; species Phalanger gymnotis. The sequence goes on from CM053622.1 coordinate 741,223,856, forward strand.
CTCTGGAATTTGGCTTTTGAGAGTTTTGATTTTGAGATATCTTTCAGGTGGTGATTAGTAGATTCTTTTAATTTGTATTTTGCCCTTTGTTTCTAAGATATCAGGACAGTTTTCCTTGATAATTTTTGAAAGATATTGTCCAGGCTTTTTTTTTAAAATCAAATCTTTCAATTAGCCTAGTAATTCTTATATTATCTACCCTGGATCTATTTTATAGGTCAGTTCTTTTTCCAATGAGAAATTTCACATTTTCTTTTTTTTTTTTTACATTTTTGATTTTGTTTTATTGTATCTTGATGTCTCATAAAGTTATTAGTTTCCACTTGTTCAGTTCTAATTTTTAAGGAATTATTTTCTTCAGTGAGCTTTTGCACTTCCTTTTCTATTTGGCCAATTATATTTTTTAGGGAGTTATTTTCCTCAGTAAATTTTGTATATCTTTTGTATATATATTGACTCTTTTTTCATGATCGTCTTGCATTACTCTCCTTTCTTTTCCCAATTTTTCTTCTTCTTTTTTTTTTTGAGATTTCACATGTAGCCAATTTTGACACTATTGTCCTCTTCTGAGTTTATGCCTTGATCTTCCCTATCACTCTAGAAACTTTATAGTCAAGTTTTTTTTTCTTTTTCTCATTTTTTTTCTGCCTTTGTTGTGACTTGGTGTTTTTTATGTGAGATTGGGCTGTGGTCATGCACTGTCCCAAACTTTTTGTGCTGGGGTTCTGGGTCTTACTACTGGCTTTCACTGGGCTTAAGGACTTAGTTACTTACTTTCTCTGGAAAGTAGGCTTCCCTTCTGGCTTGTACTTGGGGTGAGGGTGGGGCCTCCCTTGGGTGTGGGACTTAGCTGCTGGCCTGCTCCAGAAATGGGGCTTTGCTGCTGGGTTGCTATGGTAACAAAATCTTTCTGGTGGCAGGCCCCGGAAGAGTAATTTTGCTGCTGATCTCAAGGGTTGGGGCTCTGCTGCTGGGTTTCTATGGAAACAGGGTCTCTCTGCTGGTAGGCCCCAAGGATGGGTTCTTGATGGTGGCCAGCCCCAGGGCAAGGCTTCACTGCTGGTCAGCAGTGGGCTCAAGGTCTCACTGGTGGCATATTCTGGGGTGGGACCTTGCTGCATTGCACAGATTGCTTACTTGTCTAGAGGTCTGCTGGTTTGCAGGAGGGTGTAGCCTTACTGGTGGATCTCTCTCATCTTGGAGTCTTGCTGCGTTTGCAAGGTGTTTACCTTGCTCTGAAGCTGGTTGGTGCGGCTCTTCTCCCTTCTCACCCCAGTGAGACAGACCTTTCCTTCCTTGCTGGTAAACTGCTTCTCTGGTGCTAGATCAATTCTTAGGCGGTTTCCTAGTTGTTTGGAGGAAATTTGAGGGGGCTTACGAGGATTTCTTCCTCACTCCAGCATCTTGGCACTGGACTAGTTTCATTGTTTTTAAACTAAGAGGATTGAGCTCAATGGCCTCCAAGGTCCCTTCTAGTACTAATACTAAGATTATGCTCTTCTAAGTTCTGTAATATTGAAACATTAATTGCTGTAAGAGAAAATATAAGTAGCTCTTTACTGATATATGGAATTCAGTTTTTATAATTATAATTTTATATGAAAGATAATAGAAGCTATATACATACATATATGTATGTGTATGTATATATGTATATGTGCATATGTATATATATACATATATATATATACACGCACATACATACAGTATAGTTGAATCAACAAATAAACATTTAGTAAGTATCTACTATGTTTCAGGCACTGTGCAAAGCACTAGAGGTCTACAAGGACACAAAAGCCACCTGTTTTCCAGGAGCTTTCGATCTAATGGGGAAGACAACATACAAACAAATATATGTAAAGAGCAAACTATATTTTTAGACTTTAACAGAGAGAAGGTTCTACAATTAAGAGGTGTTAGGGAAGGCTTCCTGTGGAAGGTGGGATTTTAGTTGGGACTTAAAGGAAGGTGAGGATGTCAGTCGTTGAAGTGGAAGAAGGAGAACGTTCTAGGCATGGGAGATAGCCAGAGAGAATGCTCAGAGCATAGGGATAGATTGTCTTATTAATGGAAAAGCCAGGAATCTAGTACCACTAGATCGAAGAGTACACTTTGAGGAGTAAGGCATAAGAAGACTGAAAAGGTAGGAGTGGGCTAGGTTATGAAAGGTGTTAAGTATCAAGCAGCATTTTATATTTGTTCCTGGAGGAGACACTGGAACAATGATAATTTATTCCATTAATTTCATGTTTTGTAACTTTTGAAATTTTTATTCCTTTTTTGAATTCTTATGATTATATACTCTGTGTATATATTTTAGGTTTTCTCTAGACAAGATTTTGTAGTAGAAAAGGACTATAAAGCTTATCCCCTGACTGCTAAAAGACATAAAATAGAACCTCTTTCTGGCAATCAGAATGGGATCATATTAAAAGAAGATCATAAAAGCCAGTGAAACTATGATAGGCTATTAAGTATTTAAATATGACCTTAAAGATGACCTAAGGTTGAGAATGCCAAGGTCTTCCTTATTCCAGGGCAGTTCTCTAAGTGTTACCTAGCTTTAACAGGTAATGAAAACAGGTTTTGTCAAAGAGGCTGCACAGGTATTGGGACTTAAAAGAAGGAAATGAATGGATGACTAGCAAAAATCAAGATAAGTAAGGAGAGGACTAGAAAAAGCCTCTCGGAGGAAGATACACTTGGGATGAAACTAAAAAAACCCAAGACTTTGGAACTGAAGAAAGAAAGCATTTCAGGAATGGGAAACAGTCACAGGAAAAGCATGGACAAGGTAGAAGCATATGAGGTTATGAAAAAGATTAAATACCAAAGAACTTTATGCATGATACTGGAAATAACAAGGAGCCACTGAATAGCTGGCATGATCAGATCTATGCTTCAGGTAAATCACTGGCAGCTGAGTGAAGATTGACTAAAACAAGGAAAGCCTTGAGGCCAGGAGACCACCAGAAGGCTATTTATATAGCTGATCCGAGAGAGAGGTGAGGAAGCCCTCGTCGGTAATTCATAATCTTAGAAACATGCCTGGGGCACTGGAAGATTCCGTTACTTACTAGTCATTATGAAAAAATCCAATAGAGGCAAGAAATAGGATTTGGCAAGGAATAGGACTTGAACCATGGCCTTTCTGATTTCAGAGTTGGCTCTCTATCGATTATGCCATGCTTTCTCTTAATATTCAGTAGTGTGCTAGGCCCAACTTGAATCAGCTCTTGAGAGCCAGTTGTTAAATTTTCACCTTGCCTTGGAAATTGGCAAAGGGTATAAATCAGGGTTTGATTTATTGTTTGCTTATTGTCAAGACTTAAAGAGATAGAGAAAAAGATAAATAATGCTGATAAAACTTAAAAACATGTCTGTAATACATTTTGAGGGTCATTAAATATCTGGTTGTTAAACATTTATTAGCATACCCTTGTTAATGTATATATCGTATGTCTTTATGCATATGTGTATATGTAACAGGTAGCTATAGCACAATGTTAATTTATTTTTATCCCCTTTGATTTTTTTTATGGTTTGTTCCTTTTGAGTCCCTACATTTGTATGCTGCAGTGATTTCTACAAGGACATTTGGCCTGGAATAATTTTTGTAGTGTTAAACTGTCAAGTAAAAGCTGGCCTCTCCCATGCCGGTTTCTTGATGCCTGACACAGTAGTCATGTGTTTTACCAGAGATACAATTCAATGCTCAGCATTTAGGACTTTTGTTCCTCACAGCTGTATTAATTTGCACCTCTTTTCATAAGTTCTTTTGTCTTTTTCAAGTGACTGTCCCCAATTAGATAATGTAATTTAAATTAATGATGCATGCCTCCCATTCTTTGTGTAATACTACAGCACCCACCCTGGTATTGGCATTTAGTGAATTCTCTGTAACTATTCTTTACCGACTCTACCCAAGATGAAGCATAGTCATACCCATGCCATAAATGAAATAGATGGGGCCAGGTTGGATTTGGGAGAATGTAGTGAAGGCTTTTTTGTTAGAATTTTTTTGTAGTCAGTTAGTATCTCCTCCCACAGACTAGCTTTTCCTTAGGGACATGGCTATATTCATTTCAAGGGATTATACTTGTTTCACAGTACCCCTCTGATAACAGCCCACACTATGAAAGCCCAATCTGCTACATTTTTCCCATCTACACAAACAGGTGAATGATGGGAAATTATTACCACTGATACTTTGCCCAGGATAATAAAGAATGAAAGCATTGATGGTGCTTCAGTCTCTTTACAGCCAGATATAAAACATTTGCTGCTGCCACCATGTCTGGGGACGTATTCTTAAAGTTATTTGCTGACAACAGAAAGATGATGAAATAAATGTTTGACCCGTTGAGACCTGATCAAATAAAATACTTTGGGTGCAGGTACTTTTTCTCCCTATAAAATAATTGCTGTCATGTCATATGACTTTGACATATTTATGTCCCATTTTGTTCATTAAAAATCTTGGTAATGCACATGAGTAGTTTTTTCTTTTCCCACAAAGTAGGTGCTGACATTTACTTTAGCCCTGAAAAGTAAGGAAATGCCGTTCCTAGCACTATTAACCTAAGATGTTTCGTAAAACAGAAAGTTCAGATTTATATGTATATTCACCCTTGTAGCAAAGTCTAAAATTTGAATTTGTCATTAAGTAAGTAAATTTGTTTTTGTTTCCATGAACTTTCTATTGCACTTGTTTTGGTACACTTTAATTACTATTCCTAAATATGTTATATTCATCATTTGTTTGATATCATCTTGGCCACCTTTTTCCACATGTTTCTGAGCAAACATATTTTGAAGAAACTTATCATGAGGTAGGCCTCTGGAAGATGAATTTTTCAGTAGCAGCAACTGTGCAAGGCCATATCCTAATATGTAAGTTAAAAAAGGGTTACATTTTTGGCAGAGTACTTCTACAAACAAATATCTACTTTCCTGATATATTGATAAACTGTATTTTATCTACATTGTATAACTTACCCACTTCAGTAATCTACATATGATAACTGTTTAATTCACTGTTGTTGATCTGAATATGCCTTAACTTCACAGAATTTCAAAGCTGGAAGGGACCTGAAAACCCAGTCCCCTATCTGATACCCAATTCCTTTTATAGCAACCTGCCAGATATTCCTTCACCCTATGTCTGAATACCTCCACTGATTAGAACATAGTGTTTCAGAAGACAGCCCTAATTGTTTTTTACAGTTAACTGAAATTTCTCTCCCTGTAATTTCCACCCATTTTCTCCTCTAACAGTACCCAGAATAGGCCTAATCTCTCTTTCACAAGACAACCCTTCAAATATTTGAAGACAATAAACATGTCCCCCTTAGTCATCTTCTCTCCAAACTAAACATCCCTGGGTCTTTCCATCATTCAACGTACAGGGCTGTCCAAAATGCGGCCCATGGGCAGCATGTGGCCAGCAGTGGGATTTATGGGGCCCACCTACAAGCAGAGAAATTTACATAAATGTTTTAGTAAACAAAGCTGAGCTACCACAGAGCTCTCAGTAAAATGGCAAATCAAAATATATTGCCTGTTGTTTCAATAAAAAACTAAAGTTGGACAGCCCTGTAATGTATGATATAATTAGGGTTCTCTCACCATATTCTGACCAGATGCACTTCAGGTTGTCAACATCTCCTTGTCAACAACTCCTACAAAGTGAATGTAAATAGTAACTGTTTCTCTTTTGGCCAGCACTCCTGAGGGCCTTCCCCTCCCAGTTGGATTTTTTTTTTCATTAAAGGGACCATCCCTCGACTCACTTCTTAAAGAGGTCTATTCGTTAAATGGACATTTCCTCACTCAGAGTGAGAACCTGAAAAGACCCTAGCTTAAAAGAACCAGGGCTTCCCATTGCATCCTGGGCCATTTCCAGTCATCCTGATGAATATTTGGCCACTGGACCCAGATGACCCTGGAGGAGAAAGTGAGGCTGGTGACTTTGCACAGCCCTACCTCACTCAAATCCAAGTCAACTGCAAGTTATGTCATCTACTGCCTGATGCCATGGTCCTCTTCCAGAATGAAGGACAAACACACAAGCCCAGGACCCCAAATCAACCTCTACTTTTCTAAATACTGAGAGCTCTTTAATTTTTACTGATTATCTGATTTGTATTTTAATGAGAAAGTATAAACAATAGCCTTTGATTTTTTTTATTTTTTTAACCTAAAAAGTAACCTGTAAAACTTTACTCATTTGTTTTTCTTATTTGTAAAACAATTATGGAAATCTCCATTTTTCACTAATTCACCTGAAGGTGTTTTGATTGGTTCAACATAATCTTTGTTTGACCCATTTACATTCACATCTTGCTAGAAAGTTTTGTTCTTCCTTAAGGTACTAAAGACTAAAGTTGCTAGAGCTAAATGTTGGGGTCAGGGTAGCCACTTAATATTTAGAGTGTGTAATAATTCTTCGTGAGGCACTAAAATCACAATACATGAAGAAATCACTAGAACCCCTCATTTTGATTACAATTTGTCAAAAAACGAAACCCTTCTCAAGATTAATTTTCAATTTCCCAAACTTGATTATTTTTCAATAATATAAAAGAAAATTATCCAGATGTTAAGAAATTATGATAATAAATAGTATAATATGAAATACTTCTGTTATTTATTTCAATAATAACAGGTATGTATATTATTGTAAAAATATTCCTTTGACTTTAAATATGGTTCTTGACATATATTTATCCAATAGTTAGACATTTCTACTATCTGAAACATATTTATAAAATCAGATGTAAACCAAAAAATTAAAAGGCTCAAAGAGCAAGCAAAGCCACTGTCATAAAGTCAACATACTTTAAAGTCAGGGCAACAATGGAGCCCCACTCGAGTTTCTCATATAGAATTTGACTTGGACCAAGAGTAAAATTAAAGTAATTGACTTAATAAACCCACAAAAGACTACATTTACTGTTGAGCCAACGCAGTGCAATAGAAACACCACTAGATTATGACTTAGAAGATTTCAAGTTTCACCTCTGTTCCTTAATAACCATGTGGCCATAGACAAATCATGTACCCTCTCTGAGATTTAATTTCCTCATTTGGTAAAGAGGATGAGTAAACTGCCTACTTCAGTGGATTGTGAGGAAAGCACATTGTAAACAATAAAATTCCAATTTGAATGTGGCCTGAGAGAACCATATTTTCAAAGGGCTGCATTCAATTATGTCCTCCTCATTGGCTAGCAGCATGTTGCTGGACTTCAGCACTAGAAACCTCTAAAGTCTTAATAGTATCAAACTAATCAGCAGCACCATTAGATTTAAATACAAATGAATTTGGAGTTTTTCATCATAGTTGCCTTTCTGCTAACTGACCACTAAGTGAATTGGATAATAGAAATTTGAAGATTTACAAAGCACTTCCCTTACATAATCTGTGTTTATCCTAGGACTGTAACTGTTCCAGCTGAAAGCCTAGCTACTTGAACATGGATGTAAGGGACTGGAGCAAATCACAGTGTGAGACAAGCATCTTATCCTTCTCCCCCAGGCACACACAGCCTTTTTTGTTCAGGTGAAATAAGATAAAAATTGTGCAACGAAGTTAGTTTGAGGAACATTGTATAAAAGATAAGAGTGATGGGAAATGATTTATTTGAAGGAATAAATGGATAGGATGTTGTAAAGAAAATCCCTCTTTAGATGTGGGTTAGGCTAGTTGTATTCTAAGGCCTTTTTTTCTACTCTGAGATTTCTGATTCTCTGTGTAATTATTGTATCTATTCGGAGAGGGGAGTGGGGTTGCTATATACACCCTTCGATTTTAGAAATTGCTCAAATAATTAGGCATAATGAACCATACAAAGAACACAGGATATATTTTGGAGAAAGAATATGGTTAGTTTTGATCCGTATAATTGTTTGAGCAAAGTGTGGCAGTAAAGTGACTTGGTAATTTAAGAGAGATGAAAAGGATGAACAAAAGAAAAAAATTCAAATTAAAAATGGCATTTTACTAAGGTTTATAGCCTCTACATTTATATCTTTTGCCAGTTTGAAAAGTATGTCACCCCACCCCTTTCAGAATCTTAAGTAATGAACATTTACTGAAATTTTAGGAATAGCAAGGGCAGATGGAATTGCCCCCCAAATAATTCCTGATCATGTGTAAGCTTCAATTTAATTTTTTTGCCTGAAAAACCTTATTCTGCTTTTTTTTTCTATATAGCAGCAAGACCTTATAAAAAGCACATGACCTATCTGTGCTGTAATCATATACGCAGTAGCAGTAAGTGTTCTAGGCTGTAGTATAGCAGGTCAAATGAGGCAAGGCCACAATCAGGTGCTCCAGGAAGAGTAGCAAAGTTAAATTAAAATCATAAGAGTTAAAATGGGAGCAAGGGCAGGGCACGTTTATTAAAGCCATGTGTGTTATGTATTATAGATACGTACATGTGTGTATTTATGTGTGTATATGAGCCATACTGGGGAGCTAGGTGGTGCAGTGGATACACTTGACTTGGAACCGGAAAGACTCATGTTCATAAATTCAAATCCAGCCTCTGACACTCACTAGCTGTGTGACTCCTGGGCAAGTCATTTAACCCTATTTACCTCAGTTCTTCATCTGTAAAAATGAGCTGAAAAAGCAAATGGCAAACCACTCCAGTATCTCTTCCAAGAAAAACCCAAATGGGCTCACAAAGAGTCAGGCGCAAGTGGAAAACGACTTAACAAAAAATTATACATATAAATATATCTCTACATGTACCATGTATAGATGTATGTTATAAATTACCCATAGTTATATACACCATACACAAGTATGTAAATATATGTAGATACATACTATATATATGTGTACATATACAATATACATACAAATCATATAGAAAAACCATATATATAATTTATAGAATGCTTTAAGTTTTAAAAACTACTTTACAAATATTATTTCATTTTTTCCTCACAACAACCCTGGGAAGTAGTTGTTATTATTTTCTCCATTTTGATGATGAGGAAATGAAAGAAAATATTAAGTGACCTGTCCAGGGTCACACAGCTACTAAATGTTGGGGGCAGGATTTGAACAACATCTCCTTACCTCAGATTCAGTATTCTATTCACGTTTCATTTTGCTGCCTACTAGGTCCCAAAGTGGAAGTTTTGGTAATAGAATGATGCATGTATAGAAGAATAGCAATAGCCAAAGTTAGAAACAAGTTCAAAATCCACAGTATTTTCCTTTATTTTGTTGTTATTGAGTCATTTCAATATCTCTGACTCTCTGTAACCCCATTTGGGGTCTTCTTGGCAAAGACACTGGAGTGATTTGCCATTTCCTTCTTTGGGTCATTTTTACAGGTATGGAAACCGAGCAAAGAGAGTAAATTGAATTGCCCAGGGTCACAAAGCAAATGTTTGAAGCCACCTCCAAATTTAAGTCCTCCATATTTTTCTAGATTGTAGCAAAAGCATTTGACAGCGGGATGTAAAACACCTTTTGTCTTTGTCTTCTCGACACAGCGCCATGCCTGGCACTTAATCAGTGCTAGCTGAATTGAATTTAATGCCACATTGCATGTAACTGCCATAGGACTTCTAGACTGTTTCTAGGACTGGTCATCAAGACTGGAAGAAGAATTTGTGATGAGCTTAGGTGTGAAGTAGATATGCTTGCCAATGCTAGCATCATTAGGAGGTTAGAAACCAAAGATATCATTAAAATACAAACTGAAAGAATTCTATATTTTCCTCAGAGATTTAACATGAGACTCTTCAAATAGAGAGGGGAGGGACCTGAGGTTAGAGGAAGGGAGTGTTTTCTTATCTTTGGGACCATATATTACTATTGACTCATACCCCAAAAAAGGAAGAAACAATTGTGTACACTGAATAGGTTTTGTTTGTTTTTAAAGATATGACTGGTTTGTTTCCCAAAGTGATTGACTAGTATAGTGTTTATTTATTTTTGTTTTTTTTTGTTTCATTTTTAGCAAAAAAGTAGTATCCTTAATGGAGGCAAAAGGATTATAATCTTGGGCCACCAAGCAGCACCAAAGTACAGGAGTGGGGTGGGGTTGGAGTCCCATGAAAAATACAGCCTCAGGAAACTTTCATACAAAGTTTTTTTTTAATGTAATATTTTATTTTCCCCCAATGTAAATAATTTTAAAAAGATTTTAAAAATTACACTGTTAACCATCAAGTCACATGATGTAAGGTGTCACAGATTACTTAGGTGTTCAAAGAAATTGAGCAGTGTGTTAATTACTGCCAGGGCAGCTTTCTGCCATCAACCATAGCCATGTTTATGGTTACACTATTTTGTAAGAAATAATTCTGAAATTCCAACCCATGGTTATCCAGTGTTGGATGGGAACTGTCAAAAACAGCCTTTCTTATTGGTAAATCAAGAGATTAAGTTCTCTGTCCTTCTCTCAGGCAGGATTTTAGGAATACTGGAGTGCTGTACAAATACATCCATGGATTTAAACTGAGTGTGAAGCATTGCCTTACACTTTATGTCCATGGCACATAGTACAGCCTAATTCTGTTTCCATCTTTGCCAATAGCTAGCTCCCCGGGAGTTACTAGTCAAGTGACTAGGCTGATCCTGCTCTGCCTCATCAAATTATAAACTCAGTAATATCAAGGGACTATGTGGCTTCTACTATCTTTGCGCTGTCACAGTGCCGATTATAGTGTTTTATATATATGCACATATATATGTACATATGTAATGGTTTTATATATGTGCATATATGCACACATAGAAAGTATAGTTTACTGAGAAAACATGTAAAAGTGTTTTGTGAACCATAATAGGAATAATTCTTACAACTTGTTTAACAGTTAGTTTGTTATGCTCCTTTTGATGGACACACACTCGTTTGCATTTCTTTGCTTCCACAGGAAATGCTACCACTAAAATTGTGTTATATATGAGACCTTTGTTTCTGTCTCTGACATAAGCCTAGCAGTGAGATGCCTGTATCTAAGATGACGAATGATCTACTTACTCTCTCATATAATTCCAAATTATCTTCTAGATAGGTTGGATCAATTCACAGTTCCATCAAGTATATTAGTGCCTACCTTACCACAGCATCCCCAACACTGACTGTCTCAACCTTTTGCTATCTTTGCCAATGTTCTGCTTATAAGGGAAAACCTTAGAGTTGTTTTAATTTGGTTTTCTCTTTTAGTGATTTTGAGCAATCTTTCACATGGTTGTTTACAATTTGCAATCTTTCCTTTGAAAATTGTTCGCTCACATCCTGTGACCATTTATTTGTCTACTAAGGAATGGCTCCTTGAACTTAGTTTTGTTCATTGCCTATACATCTTGGATGCATCAAACATTTATCAGAGATATTTGATGCAAAAATTTCCCCCGATTGATAGTTTTATTTCCTATCCTAATTTTCATTAATTTGATTTTACTCATGCAAAAACTTTTCAATTTCATGAAAACTAAAATTTTCTATTTTATTGTTTGTGATCATCTCCACACACCCCCTTTTACAAAGAATTCTTCTGTTAGTCATTTTCTTGTGAAAGGTGGAACCTTCAATTTTTCACTTTTTGATTTGTGATCTCTTAGAATTTTCTATGGTATTTTGGTTTGAGGTGTGGTTCATTCCCTAAAAAAATATACACAAAATTTAAAGGAAAGAAAAGTCTATAAATAATAAGAGGTTTTTATTACTATTTTAATGTTTTTAAAGAAAGATGATTTCTCAGTCTTTCAAGTGAAACAAAAGCATTTAAAAGTATTCACCCCAGGCTTTTCAATCTAATTAGGTAATTTAGTTTTCACAATAGTGCCCTTAACTCTCCTTAGTAACCCATATTGTAACAGTAAAGAGACAACTGGTGCATGACAGACCCTTAAGAACAGAGCAGAGAGGCCTTCATTAAGTAGCTTGGCTTAAAAAAATAGAATCATAGGACACAAAAAGATCTTAAACACCATCCATTTGGATGCTTTCATTAAACTACTATGAGAATTAAGTGGCATTTATAAAGACATGAAGAAGTTAATTCACAGCATAGTTGGTATAAGAATCTAGGCCTTGTGATGCCTAGTCCATCAATGATTCTACCTCTGGGCTGGCTATCTCATAGATAGTTTTTTTTCAATAATTAATTAACAGAATACTGATTGATAAACCAAGAAAAAATGCTTCCCTTTCCTTTTTCCTCCCCTCCCCTCCTCTCCTTCCCCTCTCCTCCTCATCCCACCCCTCCTTGCCTCTCCTAAATTTGAAGGCCAAAAGCTACCTAGTTAATTTGGGGTTTACTAGCTAGATTTCTTTCTTAAAGACAAAGCTTAAACCCAATTCACTCTGGATCTCATGGATTGGACAATAGGTCCCTGCCCAAGCACCACTTAATAGTTATTTTTTGGGTCCTCCTGGCTCAGAGTAAATGTAAATAGCAACTGTTTCTCTTTTGGCCAGCAATCCTGAGGATTTTCCTTTCCCAGTTTGATTTTTGTTTTTAAAGTTAAGGGGACATCTCTTGATTCACTTCTTAAAGAGGCCTATTCACTGAATGTGCCTTGCCTCGTTCAACGTGAGAACACAAAAAGATCTTAACTTAAAAGGGCCAAGGTCTCCCATTGCATCCTAGGCCATCTCCAGTCATCCTAATCAATATCTGGCCACTGGACCCAGATGGCTCTGGAGGAAAAAATGAGGCTGGTGACTTTGCATAGCCCTTCCTCACTCCAATCAAAGTCAACTGCAAGTCATGTCATCTACTGCCTGATGCCATGGTCCTCTTCAAGAATGAAGGACAAACCACAACTACACAGAATCTCTAATATTTAAATTCAGCTGGACAGTACTCTCATATACAGAAGAGAGTGCTCCTCATATTTTTAAATGAGTCTGCATTTATTCTGATTTTCCATTTGCTTTACTTTTTTCTTTAGGTCTCAGATGAAAATGTGACATCTAATCCTTCCCTGCACCCCTATATATTCTGTTATTTCAGCAAGATTAATTTACAATAATCCTTTTCAAAATTCCATGCCTTTTTTATTGTTTACCTTCCCAAGAATTCTCTAGACTTGATTCCCAGGAATGTGAATTTTTGATGAAAGCAGCAAGTTGCAGTGGAATATATTCTATAACTTTTTCCTGGAGAATTCTATCCCGTTGTCTTTTCTGCTTATCCCTTTTGGGATCAGGACACCCTCCCTTTAATTCTTTAAAAGAAAGATTTATTAATGGATTTTGTTTTTACATTATATTTTACTTTTTGTATGACTAACATCTACAGATTATCCTACCCCTCGAGAAGTCTTTTGTAACCAAATAAAACTATTAAGCAAAACTAACTATATAGTGACCCCATCTGAAAGTACATGCAAAATGCCACATCTGTAGCAACTCCCTCCACCTCTCCATTTTTTTAATTAATGGAAATCTATTTTCACTCCTGCTTCCACTCCTTTGGGAAAACAAAAAGAAAGCAAAATTACTTGTAACAAATATGCATATCAAGAAAAATGAATTCTCTCATTAGTGTACAATTTATATTATAATAATAATTATCTTGTTCTTTAGTTCTTCTAGGAATTCTTGTTGGACTTGTGTCCAACCTGCATTTTTTCACTGAGGCTTTTCTCACAGATGTTTTCAAGTCATTGTCTTCTAAGTTTGTTCTCGAGTTTTCCTTGAATATGATGCCTCGCTATCTGTTCAACCTAGTCCAACTGCTCTTCTCATCTTAGTTTTCCTTAATGACATTTCTATTTCACTAAGCAGCATATCAAAGAATTTAATGTCACAATCCAATCATAGCAGCTCTACTGTCATTGATGGAGAGTATAGTTTGTCATTGAAATCTTCACAAATATGGAAAATGTTTTTGTCAGATCATTGGTCTTCTAGTTTCATTTTTGAGTACATATACTGAATCAAATATTCATATATCTACAGTTGGATGGGGACCTTAAAGGCCATGTTGTACAGGAGAAAACTGTGTCACAAAGGCTAACTGACTTTAACAAGGTCACACAGTTCATAAGAAGCACAGGTGATATTTTAATCAAGTCCCTATTGCTTGATAACAGGCCTCTTTTTTAATCTTTTCATAAAAAAGTTCTGAACTTAAATCCACCTCTCCAAAAATTATTTCCATTCACAGAGTATCATGTAATCCATAAACCATCATTTCTCAGTGCTTCTTATTTTGAAAAAAGTCTATGATAAATTCTACATTTCACTTTCAAAGCTCCCTTACTTATTTTCAATCCTTCTGCATTTCCTTCTGTTTTCTTCTTTAGATTTAAAAAAAAATCTCAGTAGCTTATTTGAGGATAATATTATTGTTGACACACATTCTTGCCCTCCTCTTCCCCCAATTAATGAAAAGAAAAAAATACTTGGAGCAAATTAGCATGGTCAAACAAAATGAAGTCACACAATGTCAATGGCCAAAAATACGTTTTTGCACACTGTGTTCATCACCTCTCTGTGAGAAGGAGAATAACGTGCTTCCTCACAGGTCTCATAAAAGATGGTTGGAGGGGAGGGACCAAACCTCTGATTTCATTTGCATATGGACCTCCCAATAAGGAATCTCTCAAAAAATGTGGTTGTAAAGGATTTCCCAGGGAAATGAAATGTCAAATGACTTGTTCCGGTTCACCATTCAGTATATGACAGAGACAGAACTTGATAACACATCTTTCTTTCTCTGAGGTCAGCACTTTTTCATGCTGCATCTCTTCACTTACACATAGTTGTCATTAATATTTCAAATATGACATAATTATTAGTAGTAAATATTTGCTTTTTATTCTTTTAAAGAACTGTATTCAAGTTTTAGGAAAGTAAGTTGTGAGGCATCCTAAGAAAGGTATGTTTATATATGTTCATCAAAACTATGTGGTACCCTACAAGAATTCAAGGTACAAAACAATTTTGAGATTGAGAAATCTGTTATCCAGATGTATATGTGGTGGGCTGGGGGTGAGGGAAACCAAATACTTGGGGAAAAATCATTGACATTAATACCAAAGAAAGTTCATCAAAATCATCAATATTTGTCAAAATATATGCCTACTTTCACATCTTGCAAAGTAAATATGGGAATAATGTATGCATATTTTCAGGACATCATTGATGAAGGTATGAAAAAGTAATAGCCACATTTTCAACAGTAATATTCTACAGCAGAGAACATTTATACCACCATAGACTGATTGAAAGACAAATCCTTCTATGTTTATTGTTTACTAGCTGTAAAAAGCATTTGTTTGAGAAAAGCAAAACACTGACTTAAAGGATGTCCTCCAACAACCTATTTTTCTTACATAAATTAAAATCATACAACATTACTTGATAGACACTATAATCAATTGAGTCTTAAAGCAGGAAGAAATATGCTTATCAAAGGTTGTGTGTGTGTGTGTGTGTGTGTGTGTGTGTGTGTGTGTGAGAGAGAGAGAGAGAGACAGAGAGAGAGAGAGAGAGAGAGAGAGAGACAGAGAGAGAGAGAGAGAGAGAGAGAGAGAGAGAGAGAGAGAGAGAGAGAGAGAGAGAGGGAGAATTTATGAATTTGGTGTCCTATCTGAATCACAGCAAGTTTCTCTATAGATAGTGAGATTCTTTAGATGTCATGGTTGACATTGTTTGCATCAATCTCTGGAATACTAAAGTTTCCTAAGTTAGATATTTAATAATTTTAAAAGATTTGGTCTAATATCCACATACAAAAAATAGAATGATGAATAATAATTCAAAACTATGCTCGTCATATTAACCCCCCCCCAAAAAAAACCTCCTCTCTTCTAAGTCTCCCTAATTGTGTTAAAATCACCACCCTCTACAGGGTTTCTTAAACTGTGGGTTGAGACCCTATATGGGGTCAAGAAAAATTTGGCAACAGTAAAAGGTTTCTGAATGAACCATGACCAAAAATTAATTAAAAATCAAATGCCCCATGAATCCAAGGTGTTTCTGGAAGCTCTTGCTCTTGTTGCATCATGCAACTTCAGCACAGCCTTGGTTCTGAACACAAAGCATGCCCACTTTGCACTGCACATGCCCTCAGGTCACAAACACTAAGGAACATTATGGAAACAGTGAAAGGGGTTCCCAAGTGGAAAAAGTTCAAGCAGCCCTACCTTAGAGTAACTGGTTTCTAAATTCTGCATGATCCTAAACTCCTTACTCTTTTGCACCCCACACATCCAATCAGTGGCAAAATCTTGCTGTTAACATCTTCATAACATCTCTCAATCTCTCTTCTCTCCATTCACATAGCTACTGGCTTAATTCAGGCACTCTTCACCTTTTACCTATATTATTATAGCAGCCTTCTAATTGACACTCACCACTACCTCCCCCATTATAGTCCATCCTACAAATTGTGGGCAAAGTAATTTTCCCTAAGCAAAGAGCTAAACATTTCACTCCCCTATTCAATAAATTCCATTGGCTTCTTATTTCTCTAGGATAAAATATAAATTCTTCTCTTTATGAAAGTGCTATACAGTTTGGCCCCAACCTATGTTTCCAACCTCCATGGACATTATTTCACCCCCTATATTTTGAAATCCTGTAAAGATGTCCTTCTTTCTGTTCCTCACACATATTACTTCATTTGTGACTTTGGACTGGATATCCCATAGGGCTAAAAAGTACTCCCTCCTTACATCTGCATGATAGAGTCTCTGCCACTCATGTACCAACTTCTGCACAAAGGTTTTCTAGTCCCCACCCCTCCCTACTGCCAGTTGCCTCCCTCAAAAGTTCCCTAGTGTTTAACTACTTTGTACATATTTGTATTTATTCATTTTAAGTTAGGACGGATTGAATTGGGGTAAATCACCCAAGGTAGCCCACTTCACTTAAAGTAAGAGATAAGATAACTTCAGTGGGGTGAGAACATGTCTCAATCAACCAAGCACTAAAATTCTTTAGAATAATGTGAAATGTCTTCCAGAAGTGAGGTTGATGAGAAGCATGTTCCTACTGAGTGAGGAAATTTGCAATGACCTATGAGTCATCTAAAAAATGAAAGACTTGTCCAGAACCCAACTTATTCTAATATCTGACAGAGATTCATACTGCTGAAAATATTGAAAGAGATTAAAACATTGCAACTAAACTCCTCAAGGAGAGTCATTTGGGGTGGGGAAGATGAGTGAAGGAAGGGTTTTTTTTCCCATAAGTGTTCTGACATTGTTGTCCACTTCTGAGTTTGTGTCTTGGTCTTCCCTGTCACCATAGTAGGTTTCTATGGTTAGATTCTTTTTTTTGTTTGTTTTTTGCTCATTGTTTTTTTTTGGGGGGGAAAGGTGAAGGAGTTTCCTTTCTTTTAAGTTTGATCTCTGCTCCCAAGGTAGAAGGGGCTGTGTCTCAGGTTTCTTGTGCTAGTGGCTGCAGGCCCTGGATATTTACCTGGTGCTGTACTGATATTACCCTGAGACCCATGGTGGACCCTCATATCTGGTACTGTGTTGGGGAGGTGGGATGAGGGGGGCTGGTGCTGCTGGAGCCTGTAGAGTTCTAGCAGCTTTCTTGCTGCTGAACTAAGGTCCTTGTTGTAGTGTCTAGTGTGTGCTGAGGACTGGTGGTTTTTTTCTGCTTTTCCTTTGGGCTATCCAGAAGAACTGGGAGGTCTAGCCACTAGAGGCTGCTCCATCATAGTAGAGCCCAGGATCTCCCATTGGTTTGCTGAGGTCAGGCTTATTGCTGGCTTGCTGGGAAGCTTTCTGTCCTGGAATGCGCTCTTCTTTTACCCTGGTAAGACAGAACATTTTCCCCATCCTTCAAATCTCCAGAGCTAAAAGAGGACTCCACCCCATCTTTCCACTGGCTCTGCTGCTCCAGGATTTGTTCTGTGGCACTATTTTACGGTTCGTTGGAGGTGAAAATGAGAGAGCCACAGAGATTTACTGCTTACTCTGCCATCTTGGCTCCTGGAGGTCATCTCATTGAACATATAAGTAGACTGCAACATATTACCAGTAAATACGTGGGCGGGAAAAGCAATGTAAAAATAGTATTGAAAAGGTAGAATCTGAAAAGAAGCTAATCTATTAGTGACAGTAAGTTTTAACAAATGGATAGTTGGATTCTATAAAATATCTAAAGAGGGAGCATTTATGGAAGCACATGGATGTGAGACCAACAGGATGAGAACCTATGGATGGGTTACAAATTACACCATTGAAGGAAGTACCCACATCACTGAGATCGCAGATCCATCAAAGTATTAACATATTGAATCATACAGTTATAGAAACATTTCAGCAAATACACCCTATCTATTGAATGAATGAATGACCCTTATTAACATACTTTTCCTATGTTTATGTTCATTTGTTAGCTAGGAAATTTCTGTCCATATTTCCATTTCTAACCACAAATATATGTATCTTATTTGTGGTTCTAGGTTTTCTGGCCACATCTTTACCCATGACAAATGCTATGGGTTAAGGCATGGATTGAAAGGATGATGCTTTTCTCCTACCCTCTGCACAAAGCATAATAATGCTGCAGGGGACCAGTCAGAGAGAAAATATAACACACTGATGGTAAAAAGGATTGAGTGAGAAGAAATATTGCTTTTCTAGGGCAATATATGTCTATTTTTATATGACATGTCAATAAGAATTTTTAAGATAATATTTCAAGAATATGTCATACATCATTTATATGTTAATATGTAAATACTCAACAAGCATTTATTAAGCATTAATTGTTTTCTAGATAATGTGTTCTATGGCATAATAAGGAATTTAGCTATATAGGAACAGTGACAAGTATCTGGGGCAGCAACATGTCATATATTGTAATATTAGCAGGAACATGTAACAGGACTCTACTCAAGTACATTAGTGTAGCCTGGTTAACAAATGGCTACACTATCATAAAGAATTCTGAAAAATCAAACCGTTGTATTTTCTTTAGTCATAATTCTTTTATTACCCAGAATAGGATGATTTAGAGTTGGGAGGGACATTAAAGGCCATTGAGTCCAACTATCTCATTTTGAGATAAGGAAACTGAGGGAATGGAGAGATTAAGTAATTTGTCCAGGGTTACATAGATAATGAATGCCTCAGGTGGGATTTGAACCCAAGTCTTTCTGACTCTAATCTCAATGCTCTACTCACTTTGACACACTGCCTTAGATCTGAAGATCTGTTTGCTCTGCCTGCTGAAACTACTATGTCTATGTGATTTTGTTTTTTCTTTTTAATATAGAGAATTACTATTAAGGTCACTAGCAAAAGGTTTAAAGAAAATTTCACCAACTTAGTATTATTTGACTTAAAGGGGCAAAAAAGCAGCAACCTTCTAGTATTGCTTTCTCTGTCTCTCCCTCTCCCTTTCTCCACACAACACACACGTACGTACGTAAGTTGATTTTGCAATAATAATCGATAGGTTGTTCTATATTTTTAATATGGGCATACCATATGAGAAGGGGCATAACATTATGTTAAATATAAGCAGACACATTTGACAGTGAAGATTGTTAAATGTTCTACTCAAAACTTTTACCTCCTCAAAGATGGGGTAAGCAGAGTCTTCTCTATTAAGGAAGAGGCACAGTATTGACCAAAATAGAATAATAGATTAAATAACATAAACTTTCTAACTGTTGACCCCACTAATATTTCCATAATATATTGTATCAAATACTCAGAAGAAAAATTAATAATTCAAGCTCTCACACATCTTTTGATAATCTAGATAAGAAGTTTTTATTTCTGTGGGGGGTGTGTGTGTGTGTGTGTGTGTGTGTGTGTGTGTGTGTGTGTGTGTGTGTCTTAGACTCCTCTGGCAATCTGGTGAACTCTGTAGAACATTTCTCAGAATACCTTCTCTGAATGAATATAATAAAATATATAATATTACAAAGGAAACCAACTATCTTGAAACAGTTATCAGATTTTTGTTTGTTTATTTGTAAATTCATGGACCCCAGATTAAGAACTCTTGGTCTAGCTAATAGGTCTGACATAGATAAGTGACATGATGCTTGATTAAATCATTCGGTTTTCTTCTAAGTGTTTGGTGTCTCATAAGCAAGATCAGTGAATGAAGGAATAACTGCTTAATGACCAAATCAATAATTTGCTTGATATATAACTTTGGGCCAGTCAGTCACAAGATCTGCTGTGTTATCAGTCTTGTATGTGAAAATCATGCACTTAATATAGATGTGTCAATACTTCCTTTTCTTTTCCTACTTACAGTTCAACACTTTTATATCTCTTACCTTGTTAATATGGATGGTAACTTCACAAATGCAGCTTGTACTCTAATCATAACTTCTACTTCTGTGTGATGAATCCATAATCTTTTTTCTTTTAGTTTTTAATTTATATAATAAAGCAAGCATTTCTATAACATAGCACAATAAAAAGTTGATTGCATATTAAACTACAAATCCACCAAGAACATCTAAATATACAACAAAATTATCATGTAACTTTTTTTTCATTTTTTTCTTCCCTCCTCCCATCCTGCCCTTGAAATGGCTGCCATTATACACAAATAGGTATAACTTAATTTTACATATATAATATACTATAATAATATTAATTAATAATTAATAATATAATTACATATGCTATAATAATTTTACACATACGTAAATTATTTGATACATATTTCTATTTATCAGTTCTTTCTCTAGACGTAGATAGCATCTGTCTTCACGTGTTCTTTATTTTCAATTTCTGTATTTATAATAGTCAAAATGACTTAGTTGCTTTAAATCATTCTTAATACAATATTGTTGTTTCTTTATACAATGTTCTCTTCATTCTGCTCACTTTGTCCTTCCCCATTTTTGTGTCTTTCCATGCCTCTCTAAGATCATCGATCTCATCATTTCTTTTTTTTAATTTATTTTTAATATGTTTAGTTTTCAGCATTGATTTTCACATGTGTTTGAATTACAGATTTTCTCCCCATTTCCACCCCCCCCCACTCCAAGATGGCGTACACTCTGGTTGCCCTGTTCCCCAGTCTGCCCTCCCCTCTGTCCCGCCGTTCCCCTCCCATCCCCCTTTCCCTTCCTTTCTTGTAGGGCAAGATAAATCTCTGTGCCCCATTGCCTGTGCATCTTATTTTCTAGTTGCATGAAAAAAAAAAAAACTTTTTACTTTTGAACATCTATTTTTTTAAAACCTTGAGTTCCAACTTCTCTCCCCTCTTCCCTTCCCATCCACCCTCCCTAAGAAGTCAAGCAATTCAACATGAGCCACATGCGTATCATTATG
>CM053622.1:741245610-741319851 GCA_028646595.1 Phalanger gymnotis
CATGTAGAAATGTAAACAAAACAGTTCAACTTTAGTAAGTCCCTTGCAATTTCTTTTTCTTGATTACCTTTTCATGCTTCTCTTGATTCTTGTGTTTGAAAGTCAAATTTTCTATTCAGCTCTGGTCTTTTCACTGAGAAAGCTTGAAAGTCCTCTATTTTATTAAAAGTCCATATTTTGCCTTGGAGCTCTGATCAGCCACTTAATTCCTCCCACCAGGTGGGCCTGGGGCCAGAAGCAACTGCAGCTGAATTTCTAAAGCTGCCCCACCTCCGTTGCCTCAGGGGTGGAAGCCAAACCGCAAACTCCATCCCATCCCGCAGCTTTTCCCACTAACCTTCTGTGTAGTCTTTGCTGTTTGCGGGTTGTGAGGTCTGGTACGCATATGCCACAGCTCAGTAATTCAACATGCTAGGGCACTCTCCTCTCCACTCTTGGTCTCCTCGGTCTGCGATGTGCGGTGCCACGCAGCGCGCGCTGGTCTCTGCTTGGCTCAGCTCCGCTCCCCTCAGCTGGGGGCTGGGAGTTCTGTTTGGGACAGACCTTACCCCGAGACCATCCAGGCTGTCCTGGGCTGGAGCCCTGCTTCCCTCTGCCACTTTGTGGGTTCTGCAGTTCTAGAATTGGTTCAGAGCCATTTTTTTTATAGGTTTTTGGAGAGACTTGGTGGGGAGCTCACGCCAGTTACTGCTTTCCAGTCGCCATCTTGGCTCCGCCCTCGATCTCATCAATTCTTGTAGTATTCTATCACAAACATATGTGGCAGCTTGTTCAGTCTTTCCCCAATTGATGGGGATCTCTGTAATTTCCAGTTCTTTACCACCACAAAAGAGCTGCTATAGATATCCACTTACATTCAAAGTTATAATTTCTATTTGTGAATTTCCCTCCATCTTATTTTTAGTCACTACTTTCTTTCTCAGCCTCCCCTTTTACCCTATCCCTGTTACCTTATCTTCTCCCTACATCATCCCAATCCCAATCTACACACCTCTCCAAAAGTCTTCCCCTCTCACTCTGTCCCCCAGTTTTCTCACCTCTCTACATATTTCTCATCTCTCTACATTGTTTCCTCTTCAACCCAGATGAGAGTAAGATTAAAACATTACCAGTCTTCCATCCCCCACATGCTTCCTCTGTATTAGTTCCTTCTTTCACACCTCATTTTTATAACATAATTGCTCCCTTTTACCTTTTTCCTACCCAGTTTTGTTTTTTAGAATCACCCCATTATATGCAATTCAGCCCCACACTTTCTTTCAAGCTACCCTAGTAATGATGGTGATTTTAAAAATATTGAAAACATTTTCTCATATAAATAAATTAATAGTTTGACCTTAGTGAATGCCTTATAACTAGTCTTTAATGTTTTCCTTTTATTTCTCCTGGATCTTTTATATCAAATTTTCCATTGAATTTTGGTCTTTTCATTACAAATATCTGAAAAGTTTTTAAATTTGTCAAATGTCTGGTTTTTTATTTTCTATCAGGATTATACTCAACTTTGATAGATAAATTATTCTTGGATATAACCCCAGCCCTTTTGCTCTTCAAAATTTAATGTTCCAAGACCTACAGTCTTTTAAAGCAGAAGCTACTAGGTCTTGTGAAATCCTGACTATATTTCCACAGTATTTAAATTATTTTTTTTCTTGTTGTTTGCAATATTTTCTCCTTAACCTGGGAGTTTTAAACTTGGCTATGATATTCCTGTAAGTTTTCCTCCTGGACCCTTCTACAAACTCTCTATAGAGCAGCAATTCTTAACCTGGGGTCTGTGAACTTGTCTTTTTTAATTTTTTCAAATATTTTTGATAATTGACTTTGACCAGTTTGCCAAAGGGGATCATGACACACAAACAGTTTAATTACTTCTGACATAAAGAACTTCCAAGGTCCTGCAACTCTTTTGAGAATTTTCTTATTCCATTTATACTAGTATAACAGATGGGGGCATCATCAGTTATCCCTTATAATCTTTATAATGCAGGTCTACTTTTTCAGTCACAACTGCTTTCAGTGATATTCTTGGATCCAAGCCATTGTTTGAAATATTTTGCATCCTGATAAAACCAATTCATTATTGTTGTTGTTAAGTTATATTTTTTTAAGGTTTACAAAGCACTTTACATATATGCCCTCATTTTTCTACTCACAATAAACCAGTGAGATAGGTACTATTACTAAACCCCTTTTATGAATCAGAAAGCTGAGCCAGACAAAGCTTAAATGTCTTGCCCAGGGTCACACAGCTCACAGTGTGTAAGGAAGGATTAAATTTGGGGTCTCATTGACTCCAAGTCCAGTAATCTGTCTCTGGTATTTACCCATCATCTTTTCGTTCATTTCCCTCATCAAAAAATAAATCCTACCAAAACAGGGAATTTGTGTTTTATCTTTTTCATTAATTATGCTGTTGATCATCAGACTTTTCAATTTTGTCTATGCTTATTTATAAGGTGAAGCTTTTTTCTATCCAATCACATATAGGTAAGAGCAATTTTACATAAGAAATAGAATTTCAGACTTACTCCTATTCCCTTAAAAGACAAACTCCCCTAAAACCTACCTCATTGCAGCAATTCTGAAGGTGCATCTTATTGAGTGAAGCAATGATTTTGTTTCTAGTCAATTTCTCATACAGATAGAATAGAAAGAAAGCACTAAATTCTCCATGGGTGGAATTGAATTTCTTGACACTTTCTCCCTTCATAAAGTGTATCATAAGGCTGCCAACCTGAGAACAAGTCTTTTGTTTCCACTTTTCAGGTCAAGCTACAAAGTGTACCAAATGGTTTATTTTCTCGAACTCTCCATCCTGTAGCATTTCTGCAATTTTTGATAAGTGAAAGTCAATTTTGGAATCCAATCACCCTTATCAGAACTCTTTGCTATATATTTCTCAGGTTTAAAAACTTCAAATTTGATGTCCCCTTCTGCTAATTTCGTTTTGAAGATCACTATAAGATTGCTATATAGCAGGAAGTGGTAAATGATGTAGGTAACAAATTAATTTTTTAGTGAGCAACTTGATAATCTATTATCAATAAATTTTTATTTTCCATATAATCCTAGTATTTCAGCCCTTAAAAATTTAAATCATATAGGTTTGTTGTATATGGTAATTGTGTGTTTTTAACATTTCAATTCTTACTAGATGTTTTTGCTCAAATCTAAGAAAAGGAAAAATAGTGTTAAGTCATCCAAAGCCTCTCAACATTTATTCTTTAACTACTAGCCCTTGCCCTTCTGCTTCAAATAATCCTTACCTCTTTTAATGCATATTTTTAACTATACTCAGAGAAACAGGCATTGCAAGCTGAAGTGGCATGCCCAACACCTTTGCATATCTCCAACGTTGACTGGGATGATGCTGGGTCCTATGGACTATCTTGTCATACATTCAAAAGCCTGCTTGACAAACAATACAATGATGGTATGAAATTCGCAAAATCAGGCACACAGAAGTGGCTTCCACTTGAGTTCTTCACTAGAGGTATTCAAGTGAATGTTGGATAAACTCATGTTGAAGGCTTGTAGGAGAGATTATTAAGACTAGGTAGGCATTCCAGCTGTGAGATCCTTTGATTTTTTTTGGTCTATGTCATTGTGAGATGGCTTTTATTCCTTTACTTATTTCCTGTGTGTTTTGTTAATTGTTTTACCACTACTAAATCCCCTATATTAAAGCTAAGTTTTTGCTGTTGTTGTTCAGTCCTTTCAATTGCGTCCAACTCTTCACAATCTGATTTTGGGTTTTCTCAGCAGAGATACTGGAGTGGTTTGCCATTTCCTTCTCCAGCTCATTTTATAGATAAGGAAACTAAGGCAGACAGGGTTAAGCCATTTGCCTAGGGTCACACAGCAAGTTAAGTGTCTGAAACCAGATTTGACCTCAGGAAGACTCATCTTCCTGATTCCAACCCCAGTGCTCTACCACATCTCCAGTTTCTAAACTCGGAAGGGGAGCCAGCTAAATACCTAATCATTTTTGTACTGTGCAATGCTTCTTGTACCAATATCACTTCACAACTCTCAATAATCATATAAATCATTTAAAATAATTTATTAAGCATCTAATATGGGTCATGTTTTTGGATGTAACACATATATATTCATATGTGTATATATACATGTGTATATGTGTGTACACACACACACACACACACACAAGTTAGCTCTCAACGAGCTGGAATTCTACTGCATTAATAACTGGATGAATCAAGAAAGGCCCCTTGAAGAAAGTGACATTAGTGGTTCCAAGACAGGGAGGAAGGAGATCGACTATCTGGCCTTATTCTCAACTCTAAGTATAGGAAGCTATTAAAGTCATTTCTTTCCTTTCTAATTCAATTCAGATGTCACTTTCAATCTGAAGATTTCAGTCCCAACTCCTATTCTCCCTGGAGTAAAATGATTTCTTTCTTCTCTTCATTTTTTTCAATCTGGCCCTATTATATTGTACCTTGTATGATACGTATTTTCATGAACATTAGAGTCTCTTCCTCTCTCCTCCCTATAGAATTATATTCATCAAGAACAGGGAATATATTTTACTCTCATAGTTTGTATCCCCAGTGCCTAGCAGGATTACTTTTATATAGTAAGCACTTAATAATTCATTTGAATTCAGTAAGAAGCAAAGTATGTGTAAATAGATTAAAATGGAAAAAAATGGGGGGAGAGACATTTTCACTTTATCATATAAAGCTCCCTATGCCAATCAACTTCAATGACTGACCATGAAGGATTTATTTAGTTAAGGAACCCTGAATTTAGTGATTAAAAGGGACAATATTCAGAATACATAAGAATTACAGGAAGAGATAACATAAAAGTACAAGAAAGGAATAATTATCTGTAAAATCACTGAACATTATTTCAATATCAGTTAATGTTATTATTAAAGATTTTCTTTATGAAAAGCCCCACCTTAGAATCACACTACAGTGTTTAACTATGGAAAGTCCAAAACTACAAAAAATTAATGAAATGGAAACATTACCTCCAGAGTTCAAAGTATTATCTCCTACTATACACAGGTAACATTATCTCTAATGCTACCACTGCAAGAGATATTAAATAATCTACACAGAGTAATTCTGTGAATGCATTTTTCATATTGTGGAGATTACATCACATTTCTAATACACTAAATATTGAAATTGTCAGACATTCAAAGATGCACTCTCCTGGGATAAAGGGTGATCATTTTTAGTTTAGTTCAACATCTCTGTGAATCTGGACAAGTCATGTAAACACTCTGTATGTCCCTGTCCACATAACCTGAGGACAGTAATACTTCCATTATCTACTTCATAAGAATGTCCAGATAAAAGCTGTGAAAAAGTGAGTTGCTATTGAAATGTGCCACCAAAATACTGAACTGATCTTACTTTAACAAAACAAAACTGAGATTGGAAAATATTTAAATAAAACACATCCTATACTGTTCTGTAAGAGTAGGGCTGTGGGTCAAAAAATATTCTATCCTGGCCACATGGGATGGAGTCTTCAGTGGGCTTTTAGCATAATGCTATATCTGTGAGCTGGCTGATGGTGAAGGAAGACAGAACAAGATAATCCAAAGTCATAACAGGAAGCATCTCGGCTTAAAAAACAGCAAACAACATAGTCAGTTTATTCAAGAGGTAAAATGTAAAGATAGAGTTCCAGAAGACAGACAGTAACTGAGTTTCCAAGAAAACTTGACAAGCAGGGCCGGAATGGGAGATATAAAGGGAAAAGTTGAGAAAGACTTGAGAAAATATAACCCTTTGAGTGCCTCAAGACCTACCACTGGGACACCTAGTTATACCAAAGTTTAGTGTTGGTAGGTCTTTCCCTTTCTTTTCTTCTTCATAAGCTATAGCTACCACTGGTATGTAATGCATAATTCATATATAACCCCATGTGGAAGGAGGGAGGAAAGCTGTCTCTCTGTGATCATCACAGTCCCATGTAGTTTCCAACAACTATTTTTCCTGTTATATTATCTTAAGATAATGTCATTTTTTGTGGGATATTTTAATGGTCTATCACCTTAGCAACTTAAAAGTAAGACATTTAATAAAAATGTACCTACTTTATGCTTAATGGTTCTGTTCTTTGATGGATTCATTATGGTCCTGAAGTTAAGAAGATACATCAAGGCATGAAAGAGAAATTTGTCATAATTTACTCTCTATGGATTTGAGCCTTTGCTACCCACTCCCTTCCTTTGGGAAATTAGATTACTTCAATCTGCCTTGATAAATCATAGATACCTTGCTTGGCTCATTAAGAACATTGTGAACATTAATTTAGCACTTCCTCTCATGAATTTGTTTGAGAAGAAAAAAGTTATGACACTAAAAGTTTGGAAGAATGATTAATATAAAAGTTAGGAAATGTAGGAAACATAGCTGGTGCCAAAGCAAATTGTGTCATCCAAATTAATTTTTATAGGCTTTAGAAAATGATTTTTCTAAAATGATGGCAATCCACAATTTCAAAAGTGCCTTAAGAGGATAGAGATTTATGTCCTCTGAACTTTATATCACCTCTACACACAGTAGGTGCTTAATAAATTTATATTGAATTAGATTCATTTCATGGCCAAATTGATCATTCAGAAATTTTCCTTGATACAATTCACTGTGAACTGGTTCAACTGAAGGGATTAAATTCAAGATGTAGATTCTGATTCTTGAGGATTATGCCAGCAAGAGTGCACACTTTCAGTTGTCTTACAAGTAGTTCCCACAAATATGTAGAAGCATCTTCTGTTTAATTGTGCTACACAAGTGACTTTCATATTACATTTCAAATAATTTGTCAGACATCAACTACTTTGCATGCTGTTTGGATTATAGCTTTTAAGTGTACATTTTTAAATAGTTGGAAATTAATTTGAGTGACAGTTGCAATTCTAATTTGCAATTTCATATGGTGAAAAATAAACACATTTAATATTTGTCTTAAAAATAAACTTTTATTTGATGTTGGCATGAAAAAAACTAAATGAGTCGAATTAGATGTCCTGAAGTTTATGAAAGCCTTCTTACTAATATTATGGTTTGTCTTGTGTTTTTCATGTGTGATTTCAGATTCAGAGAAATAACATGGCATAAAACATGGCTCAGTTCTATTACAAAAGGAACGTCAATGCTCCCTACAGAGATCGCATCCCTCTTCGGATTGTAAGAGCAGAATCTGAACTCTCGCCATCAGAAAAAGCCTATTTGAATGCTGTGGAGAAGGGAGATTATGCCAGTGTCAAGAAATCCCTGGAGGAGGCAGAAATTTATTTTAAAATTAATATTAACTGCATTGATCCCCTTGGAAGAACTGCTCTCCTCATTGCGATCGAAAACGAGAACCTAGAACTTATTGAATTGCTCTTAAGTTTTAATGTGTATGTTGGAGATGCCCTTTTACATGCCATAAGAAAGGAAGTTGTGGGGGCTGTGGAGCTGCTATTAAACCACAAGAAACCTAGTGGAGAGAAACAGGTACGTGCAGAATTACCACCATTATTTATGAGTCTTCCAAGCAAGATTCTGCGGGTGTTAAAGTACCTAATGTTCTTAAGGACTATAATGGACAAATTATGGGCCGTTAGAAAAGAAAATGTTTCTATATATACTTTGATGGATCTGTGATCTCATTTGAGTGTGTGCAAACATAGATGCAGCCTTCCATTTTTGCAGATTACAGATGACTCATGCCTTCTATCTCTTGCCAATCACAACCATGTTTTCTCGTATGTTCAATACAGGGGGTCTATTCAATGTTCTGGGAGCTTTTCTCTTTGACAGTTTCTTGACATTCTGTAGGTACAATTGGAGAAGGTATGTCATCTACCAGTTATTATTTGCCTTTGCCTCATGGTTTGCTCACCTTACGTACTAGCCATTCATCTATGATGACAAACTTTATACCACTTCATCTGAACAATCCTCCATTGATGATATATGACAGCTTATTATTTTTACTACCAGGAATTTTTTTTTCTCTTGAGATGAACAAACTTTTATTCTTCCAAGATCACAGCATTCCATGACTCATAGATTCAGATTATTACTGTAAGAATATGGGTATTTAAAAGAGAAATATCTATCAGTAAAATGAATGCCCTTCAAGGCTATTTTCCATTTTTCTTTTTTATTCCCAGGGCTTTGAACATATGTTCAGTCATTTTCAATACTGTCCTACACTTTATGACCATACCTGGGGTTTTCTTGGCAAAGATACTGGAGTAGTTTGCTATTTCTTTCTCCAGCTGATTTTATAAATGAGAAAACTGAGGGAAACAGGTTTAAGTGATTTGCCCTATGTCACACAGCTAGTAAGTGTCTGGGGACAGATTTGAATTCAAGAAGACGAGTGTTCCTAACTCCAGACCGGGCATTCCATCCATTGTTCCACCTAGCTGCCTCCTGCAAATGATGCTGGGGTGGATTGCCATTTTCTTCTCCAGTGCATTAAAGTAAATAGAGGTTAAGTGACTTGCCCAGGGTCACATAGCTGGTAAGTGTCTGGAGGCTAGATTTGGAATCAGGTCTTCCTAACTTGAAGCCCAGCACTCTATCCACTGAGCCACCTAGTTTCCTTGAACATACTTAATGCTGAATCAAACATGGGTCTTTGTTTCAAGAAGAAGCTTCCAATCATTAAATGTACCCATTACCACTTCCAGGTTCTTCACTATCACTCATTAACTCCTTTGAGATTAATGATAGTTCTATAATTTATAATCATTAATGCTATTTGCTAATTTATTAATTATTAATTAATGCTATTAATGCTATATATCACCAAATCAAAATCCTAGCAGCTATTGTCTACAGATTTCCAGGTCATTCCCCTTTCTTCCTCAATGAGTTCATTACATGGCTCACGATTTTTCTCTCCATGCCAGTTCCTGATGTCATACTCAGAGACTTCAACATATATATTTAACTCGCAAAAACCTAACCTCCTCACTTGTCATTACCTACTCCTTCATCTCACTTCAGCCACATAGAAAGATGGTCGTATACTCTTGATCTTGCCATCAACCATAAATGTCCATCTTCATATTGAATAATTCTGAAATCTTTGTATTCAAACATTATCTATTGAATGTTCATCTCTCCTTTTGCCTTCCCTTACCAAACTCTAATCTTTGTCTCCATCATGACTTCTAATCTCTTGAGTCTTCAATTTATTTCCAGGCCATATTCTTGCACTAGTGCCAGTCTCTCCTCTTTTCTCTGTCTTGACTCCTTGGTGAGGCAATTCAATTCTACTCTGTCTTCTTTTCTTAAATTGCTAGGCTCCTTATCATTTCACCTATTACACCATGCCAAAACTCAGCTTTGGATCGTTCCAACCATTTGCCACCTTTGTTCCTCTCTCTCTCTCTCTCTCTCTCTCTCTCTCTCTCTCTCTCTCTCTCTCTTATATAAAATGTGTGTATGATGTTTGTGAACAAAAATGGATAAAATCATACAACTGTTCTGATTGGGTCTACTACGAATTTACTTTACAGAAGTTCAAATGGGCCCTCACTAGCACTGGGTAACCCTTCTATACCTGCCTTATCATCTCACTATCTAGCTCTCCATAGTGGCTTTTCATCTCTCTGCAAACCTCTCATGGCTTCTCCTCCAACATATCCTCTCAAGTGACCACTTCCATATTTTATAGAAAAATTGAAGTCATTCACCAAGAACTCCCTCTTTTTCACTCTTGCTTATCTTATGTCAATCAGATGCTCCCTGTCACTTCCTCCTCCTTTAAATCTGTCTCACATGATGAGGTGGGCTTTCTTTTTTACCAATGTTAACCTCTCTGTCTGTTCAAGTGATCCCATTCCTTTCTGTCTCCTCTACCAGATTGCTCCCTCTGTCAAAGCCATTCTTTTACTTATTTTTTAAAAATCTCATATTTTATTATTTAATATTTTTAGTTTCCAACATTGATTTCCACAAGATTTTGAGTTGCAAATTTTCTCCCCATTTCTACCCTCCCCCCACTCCAAGAAGGCATATATTCTGATTGCCGCATTCCCCAGTCAGCCCTCTCTTCTGTCACCTCACTCTCCCTTTCCCCTTTCCCCTTACTTTCTTGTAAGGCAAGATAGATTTCTATACCCCATTGCCTGTATATCTTTTTCCCAGCTGCATGCAAAAACAACTTTTTTTTTCAGCATCTTCTTTTAGAATTTTGAGTTCCAAATTCTTTCCCCTCTCCCCACCCCACTCACCCTCCCTAAGAAGGCAAGCAATTCAACATAGGCCACACATGAATCATTATGCAAAACACTTTCACAATAATCATGTTGTGAAAGACTAACTATATTTCCCTCCATCTTATCCTGTCCCCCTTTACTAATTTTCTCCCTTGATCCTGTCCCTTTCCAAAAGTGTTTTATTTTGATTACCTAAATCCCTCATCTGCCCTCCCTTCTATCATCCCGCCTTTCCCATCCCCTTCTCCCTACTTTCCCGTGGGGTAAGACAGCCAATTGAGTGTGTATGTTATTCCCTCCTCAAGTCAAATCCAATGAGAGCAAGATTCACTCTTCCCCCTCACCTGCCCCCTCTTCCCTTCCAACAGAACTGCTTTTTCTTGCCACTTTTATGTGAGATAATTTACCCCATTCTATCTCTCCCTTTCTCCCTCTCTCAATATATTTCTCTCTCACCCTTTAATTTTATTTTATTTTTTAGATATCCTCCCTTCATATTCAACTCACCCTGTGCCCTCTGTCTATATATATCTATGTACATATGTATGTATGTATATTCCCTTCAATTATCCTAATACTGACAAAGGCCTCATGAATTATACATATCATCTTTCCATGTAGGAATGTAAACAAAACAGTTCAACTTTAGTAAGTCTCATGATTTCTCTTTCTTGATTCTCTTTTCATGCTTCTCTTGATTCTTGTATTTGAAATTCAAATTTTCTGTTCAGCTCTGGTCTTTTCATTGAGAAAGCTTGAAAGTCCTTTATTTTATTGAAAATCCATATTTTGCCTTGGAGTATTATACTCAGTTTTGCTGGGTACATGATTCTTGGTTTTAATCCTAGCTCCTTTGACCTCTGGAATATCATATTCCAAGCATCTTCGATCCCTTAATATAGAAGCTGCTAGGTCTTGTGTTATCCTCATTGTGTTTCCACAATACTCAAATTGTTTCTTTCTGGCTGCTTGTAGTATTTTCTCCTTGATCTGGGAACTCTGGAATTTGGTGACCATATTCCTAGAAGTTTTCTTTTTGGGATCTTTTTCAAGAGGTGATTGGTGGATTCTTTCAATTTCTATTTTACCCTCTGGTTCTAGAATATCAGGGCAGTTTTCTTGAACTATGATGTCTAGGCTCTTTTTTTGATCATGGCTTTCAGGTAGTCCAATAATTTTTAAAGTATCTTTCCTGGATCTATTCTCCAGGTCAATGGTTTTTCCAGTGAGATATTTCACACTGTGCATTTTTCCATTCCTTTGATTCTGTTTTATAATTTCTTGATTTCTCATAAAGTCACTAGCTTCCACTTGCTCCAATCTAATTTTTAAGGTGATATTTTCTTCAGTGATCTCCACTTGGCTAATTCTGCCATTCAAGGCATTCTTCTCCTCATTGGCTTTTTGGAGCTCTTTGACATTTGGGTTAGTCTATTTTTAAGGTGTTATTTTCTTCAATATTTTTGGATCTCCTTTAGCAAATCATTGACTTGTTTTTCATGGTTTTTTCACATCATTCTCATTTCTCTTCCCAATTTTTCCTCTACTTCTCTTACTTGTTTTTCCAAATCCCGCTTGAGCTCTTCCATGGCCTGAGACCAATTCATATTTTTCTTGGAGGCTTTCGAGTAGGCTCTTTGACATTGTTGACTTCTCCTGGCTATACGTTTTCATCTTCTTTATCACTAAGAAAAGATTTTATAGCCAGAGTCCATTTTCCCTGCCTGTTCATGTTCTCAGCCAACTACTTGACCCTTGAGCTTTTTGTCAGGGTATGACTGCTTGTAGAATAGAGAATAGTTTGTCCCAAGCTTTAGGAGATGTGCTGCTGTTTTCAGAGCTACTTCTACTCCACTGTCACCACAAGCTTTGCCACACCAGCACTCCTCTGCCCCCAGGAACCACCAACCAGTATCATGGCCCAGATACAAGCAGGGCAAAGCAAGAGCACCCTGCCTCTGCACACACAAAGTGCTCCCTGAACTCCTGCTCTGATCCCCTGCTTGATTCCTCCCACTGTGTGGGCCTGGGGCAGGAAGCAACTGCAATTGGAGCTCTGGAAGCAGCCACAGGAGCTTCTTGCTGCTACCCATCCTGCACCACCTCTGCCACCCCCGGGGCCATGGCTGGACCTCGCCCTTCTCTCACCCTGATCTAGCAGTTTTCCCACTGACCTGCTCCATGGTCTTTGTGTTTGTGGCTTGAGAAGTCTGGTAACTGCTACAGCTCAGTGATTCATGGCCCTGTGGTCTGCTCCGCCTGACTGCCAGCCTGGTTGGTTCTGTCAAGGCCCACGCTATGCCGTGCTCCATTCCCAGAAAGGTGAGATAGACACTTCCTAGTGACCATCCAGGTTGTCTTGGGCTGGAGACCTGCTTTCCTCTGCTATTTTGTGGGTTCTGCAGCTCTAGAATTTGTTCAGAGCCATTTTTACAGGTGTTTGGAGGGATTTGGGGGAGAGCTTAAGCATGACCCTGCTTTCCAGCCACCATCTTGGCTCTGCCCACTCCTACTTGTTTTTAATCTTTCCCTCTCTACTGACTTTTCTTTCCTACTGCCTACAATCATTCTCATTTCTCCCCTATCATGAAAAATACCTTCACTTGACCCTTCCATCCCACTTAGCATGGTCCTTTATCTCTTCTGCTTTTTGTGGATAAACTCCTTGAAAAGGCCTTCTGTGATATGCAGCTCCACTTTTTGTCATCTCACTCTCTTCTTAATTTCATATAATCTGACTTCTGACCAAAGTTCTGACTGATCTGTTATTCCACCAACATTGTTCTCTACTAAGTTATCAACAATTTCTTAGTTATTAAAATATATTTTTAAATGTTCATGGATCTCAGGTTAAGAACATTTAAGTCTAGACTATGCTAATTTTACTTTATTATTGTTTTAGGATTACTTATATATAATAAGGACAACTAGAAGCTGGTTTGAATGATTCAGAAATATTTAGGCCACTTTTGCCACAGACTCCTTTTCCCTATTCAAGATGAGCAATGTCATTGACAACCATATCTCAGGCATACACTTATGTAGGACTTAACACTTTTAATATCTTTCCTATTAGCGAAATAGGAATAGAAATTATTTTTTCCCAGTAGTGGTGATAAAAGAATGGAACATTTGCTTGTACTGTGGTTAACAGGATGTCATACAGTGTCATGGAATAATGGGATACTTCAGGACAATGACCAATATTCCAGAGAGAAGAGAGGCATTAAACTAAAATTTAACACTATTTTTTAAAATTTATTTTTTATTTTTGGTTTATGACACTCAGTTCCATAAGTTTCTGAGTTCCAAGTTTTCTGCCCCTCCCTCCCCTCCCCCCTCCCCCCAAGACGGCATGTAATCTGATATAGGTTAAACATATACCTTTGAATTAAAATTATTTACACGATAGTCAAGTTGTAAAGAAAATTATAACCAATGGAATGAATCATGAGAAAGAAGAAACGAAATCAAAAAAGAAGAAAAAATATAGAGAGCAAATAGTTTGCCTCAATCTGCATTCAGACTCCATAATTCTTTCTCTGAATGTGGATTGCTTTCTCCATCATGAGTCTTGAGCTGTCTTTGAACCTTGTATTGGTGAAGAGAGCCAAATCCATCAAATTTAGTCATCACAGACACCATGTGTTTGTAATCATGTGTAATGTTCTCCTGCTTCTGCTCCCCTCACTCAGCATCAGATCACGTAGGTCTTTCCAAGTTATTATGAAGTCTGTATCTTCCCCATTTCTTATAGCACAATAGTATTCCATCACATTCATATACCACAACTTATTTCGCCATTCTCCAATTGATAGGCATCCCCTTGATTTCCAATTCTTTGCCACCACAAAAAGAACTGCTGTAAACATTTTTGTACATAGGGGCCCATATCCTACTGCTATGATCTCTTTGGCATACAGCCCTAGAAGTGGTATTGCTGGGTCAAAGTGTATGTACATCTTTATAGCCCTTTGGGCATAGTTCCAAATTGCTCTCCAGAATGGCTGGATGAGTTTGCAACTCCACCAGTAGTGTAACAGTGTTCCAGTTTTCCCACATCCTCTCTAGCATTTATGATTTTCCTGTTTTGTCATGTTGGCCAATCTGACAGGACAGATGCGGTACCTTAGACTTGTTTTGATTTGCATTTCTCTAATCAATAGTGATTTAGAGTAGTTTTATATGACTATAGATATGCAATTTCTTCCCCTGAAAACTACCTGTTCATATCCTTTAACCATTTATCAATTGGGAAATGACTTGTATTCCTATAAATTTGACTCAAATCTCTAACACTTTCTATTAATATAGCATAGTGTCTCTATTTCCCAAAGGATATTCACCTATGTATTTCGATAATTCTTATAAATAGTTTGGTTCTCTCAACTGGGCCAACATCATTTATGTTTTCTATGGTAATTGGGCATCTGGGAAAGATATTTGCTATTATAAGAACTTTCCTTGGAAGAAGTTCATCTACAGAGCTAAATTCTGTTCTCAGAAATAAGTGCTGGCACCTTGAAGGCATTTTGTATGAATCCCTATAATTAATCAAAGACACTAAAGGTTTGGATCTGTCAGGAATCTGAAAGGTTCCAGACTGTGTGTATCTGGTAAATTTCTTTCATGTCTTGCCTGTTGGCCAAGCATTCCTTTTGTATTTGCACATTCCTAGTTTCCTCTTAAATGAAGGTAGAAGGAGGGAAAAGTAGCATGTCTTTTAAGTTGATCTTTGTAATCCTGAAACAATGATTCATACACTTCACAGTTCTTGCTATATTGGTATGGAAATGATAATGTAGAAATATGAGGTGCTTTTGATATAACAGACGCCATGTTTACTCAATGTTTAGGGAAGCCCAGTAGAGTTTAACAGTTCATCTGTTCATAACAGCCTAAGTGAGATTCTTGCCCTTTCTGTGTGTTATGGACCCTTCTGGCAGTTTGGTGAAACTTACAGACAGATCTCTTTTCAAAATAATTTTTGAGAGGAATAAAATAAAATATAGAGGATTACAAAAGGAACTAATTCTATCAAAATACAGTTAATTGTATATTATACATAAATATATATAATTTTAAAATTACATGCCCATTTAAATCTATCCATGAATCATTTGGGCATCCATAGACTTCTATATTAATAATATATGTAACCTAAATAGTGATTCATATGTACTATTTGGTAATGATTTTTAATCATATACTTAGGAGATATTGTGTTTTAGGACAGCAAGCTCTATCATCCCAGTGTGTTCAATAGTTAATTCATTTATTTCAAATTAACACCAATACTGTCCCCCCATACACACACACACACACACACACACACACACACACACACACACAAGTTTTAATATCAAGTATGCTATAACACTTAGGATCCTTTCATAGCCATTTCAAGTGATTCTACTTCATGTCATTATAATGAAAAATAGCATTCAAATCTACCTCGTGAAGCCCCAAAAAACTTTAAAGAGTTCCTTTTGTTGTTAAATTTCATGGGACCTACTGATGCCAACAGATAAACACTGAAAGCAGTAAGTGACAAATCAGGAAATAAACATTGTCTAATAAACCTCCAAAGAGGTAAAACAATCCCAAGATTAAAAAAAAAAAAAAAGAACAACCCACATTAGGGTCTCTTTACTAGTAAGTACTTCTCTAGGAAGATACCTAATGGAAGAATAACTCTTTTACTAAATTATCACAAGTCAAGTTCCACAATCTTTTTTTCCCTAATATTCTTTCTCTTCTTTGAGAGAGAAAATGGTGCTATTCTAAAATCTGTTATTGATTTTGCAAATAATGTATCAGGACATCTTTGTGTTTTATTAATAGGATATGGTGTTATTCATCCTTTAGGATTACTGTCATCAGTTTTGAATTTAGGACATTATAAATATTCCTACATTTAGCTTCCTATGTCAGCTTTACTAAGTTATTGTTAATTATTCAGTTAAAAATTCACTTACGACTCCTCTGCAATCGCTTTTCAATATGTATTAAACCTTTCTTTTTTAAGCACAGTGATATCAAGAAAATGTTTAATTTTGCATGGTAACTGAATAATATTATTTAAATTATACATCAACTTTTTGGAAGCATTGTAATCCATCACAGGCCAGTTTATTGACTACTTAAGGGTTCCTTATTCTTTCATTGTAAGTGAATAAGTTAGTATTTCATATTTCTTGCATAGTAGTTCCTCAAATTTTTGCTGAGTGTCCAGTGTCTTTCATATAGTAGGAGAACAATTTATGTTTATTAAATGAATGAATTGCTTTTTGGTTGGATTTAATAGCACTATGTAATTAGTTGGATTATAACAGATTTACATTCTTTCCTGGAACTGGTTCTACCCAAGTAGGAAGTTACATTTTCTTTCTATGAACCTTTCTATTGATTCTTTTCTTACTGGGAATATTAAGGGTAACTTCTTAGA
This sequence comes from Phalanger gymnotis, assembly GCA_028646595.1. Classification (NCBI taxonomy): domain Eukaryota; kingdom Metazoa; phylum Chordata; class Mammalia; order Diprotodontia; family Phalangeridae; genus Phalanger; species Phalanger gymnotis. The sequence continues at coordinate 741,262,275 of CM053622.1, forward strand.
CTTTTTGGCATCAATTGGTAGGTTATCTGACTTTCAATTATTTCTATATAATGGATTTTATTCATGTCCTTTGAGGTCATATCCAATATTCATTGTAGCTGATTCAAAAGGTCCTCATAAGAAATATTCATGTGGGGTATGTGCTAAGTCATAGATTATCTATATAGGGTATTCTGTATTGGTTTATCTGTAATAAAAATTGTTTGATTGGGTAACTTAAATAACCTACCTTTAGGGGGAGGCACTTAGCAGTGTTTTATAGATAGGAGAGTTCACCTGTTTTAATGGCATTTAAAAATGTTGGTCAATTTAAGACATATAAGAAATCCTTTACACTTAAAAATTAAGATAAAAGTGGCAAGCTCCTAATTCTTGTTTCTCCTCTATTCTTCATAGTTTTATGTAAACAAGTCCAGACTTCTGAAATATCTTTAAATTTTCCCCTTTTTCTTTATTCCTATTGTGACTCCAGTATAGAACTCTATCACGTAAGGTAATCCACCATTAGCTACTAGATTAATGTTCTCATAACGGAGCTTACCAAGTCATTCACTATTCAGGAATTCATTTCTTCCTCCCTCCTTGGGCAAGCCACCTAATTTCACCAGACATCAGGATTCTCATATATAAAATGAGGGTATTGGGCTAAATTATTTCTAAGGCACCTATCAGCTCTAAATCTAACATCAAGCATCCTTTCAGCTCTCTGTTCTCCCCTACCTTCTTATCAATTGTCTATCATACATATGTACATGCATATTATATATATACATACATGTATATAAGTGTGTGTATACATGTATATACATACGCATATATGTATACATATACACGTGTGTATAAATATATATGCGTATATGCCTCACTGACTGAAGTTGAAGCCCCTCATACTAGCATCTAAAATTATTTTCTACCACCTCCTACACGCAACTTCCAATATAGTCAAGATCTTTTCTTGACACTATGTAGAACATTTTTGCCACTCTACCTTTATTCATGCTGCATCCCTGCTTGGATGAAATACTTTCCTCTCATCTTCTAACACCTATATAAATAAAATCCATCCATTAAACCCCAGCTCAAATCCTCCCCATCCCATCTCTATGCTCCTCATCTCTCCACCAAGCATTACCTAACTGCTTTAGCACCCAGTGATCTCTCCTTTCTCTAGCTACTTATTATATTTAAGGCCTATCATGCCACACCAATTAGCCTTTGCTTGTATGTAGCCATGTATTATTTGTTGAATGTTTTGTTTTTGTCATCATGGTATAACTAAATAGCTTATGATTTCATTGAAGATAGAGACAAAAGAAGTATCACAACACACAGTGGACAATAAATTTATCCTACCCATCCTTCAAAATCAAATGGCATCTCCCCCAGGAAACCAACTGTGACTCCCCCAACCAGAAGTGAATGAATGACTTCTCCTTCCTCTGTGCCCTATATCATTTTACTTACAATGATGGTAGCACTTATAACATTTTGCCTTGTATTATATCTATTCATATATATATATACATATATATTATATATGTATATCTTATCTCACTCATTGAATTCTAAGCTGCTTGGCAAAGACCATATTTGAGGTACCTTTCTATCCTCCATAATACCTAAGGCAGTACCTTGAACATAGGAATTCTATTCAATTTGATAAGCATCTTTTGAAAATTAAAATTAATTTAATCAACAAATCAATTGAAAAGCCTTTAAGGACCTTATGCGTGCTAGACCCTGAGCTGTGTGCCACATGTAATATCATTTAGTATAAATAACTCATTGTTCATTGATCAGCCCAGCAAGAGCTAATTCAACCTTATGTGATTTTATGCCCTTTCTTTCCTGAAGACCATATCCCTGAAATTATGAAATCTTCAGCAATAACTGTGAGTCACTTAGCTACTATGAGAACTAATCTCAGACATGACCAAAAGGCGGTGAAACTAGAGGATTGTGTCTCATGTATCCTGACTTCCTCTTGGATTTTCTTTCTAAAGAAACTCTGTGGAATGGCAGTTGGAAAAGGCATTCTTCCAACCTTTTCATTTTCAGTGTCATGTCAATAGAAGTAAGCTTAAATCATGTTCTAATCATTTCCTATATGATGTATCCTTTCATCTGAGAAAGCAGGTAGAGTTGCAGAAAATTATGCAACTCCCTCTTATCCAGTAACAAGTACAAGCCAGCTGTTAAGGTGACCTTTGGGGGCCTTAATAGGAAGAAAGGGAATATGCTATAATGAGCGGTAGTCAATATGAAATTTTCTATTACTGAGCCTTTTGAAGCTGCCAATATGGCTAACTCCATGTAGTAGAAAATGAAAGCATTTAAAGGCAGCTATAACACAGGTAAGATTGTAGGGGTGCAAATCACTGGAAAAATAGCCATCGTTAAATCCACTAACAATTCTCTCTTGAGAGGGTACATTCTAAAGTAAATGAATACGCTATATGATTAGTTTAGGGTGACTTAGTCTTTTGAATAATAAAAGAAAGGACTATTATAATCTTTGCACCTTTGCCTCTTTGCTTCCTTACTAAAACCAGCAAATTATAGATGAACAATCCCTCCATGCCAATTTTGCTCAATATTGCTTTTCAGCATAAAGCCTTTATTATGGAAATCAAATGTATTGAATTTATTTGAAACCTGTCAGAGTCAAAAGCTATTAGCTCCTTCTGGAAACTTAGCAACCCAGATAGGAAACACAAACCATCCCCTCTTAGCATTGATTTAATGCTTTTCCTTGAAAAAAAAAACCCATAAAAATGATTTGCCTGCAAAAGAAGATTATTGTTACTATTTGATAAGTAGGGATACTGAGGCACAGAAAGGACTCCTACAAATAAAAGTAGTCTCAGTAGTAGTTGTCATTTACATATTACTTCTTGGTAGTCATTAGTGTAGTTCATACTACCAAAGAAGCTAGGTGGCAAAGTGGGTAGAGTGATGGGTCTGGAGTTCGGAAGACTCATCTTCTGGAGTTCAAATCTGGCTTCAGAAACTTATGAGCTTTGTTTCCCTGAATAACTCACTTAACCCTGTTTGCCTCAGTTTCCTCATCTATTAAATGGGCTGGAAAAGGAAATGGCAAGCCACTCCAGTATCTTTGCCAAGAAAACCCCAAATGGGGCTCACAAAGAATTAGACATGACTGAACAACAAGGCTCCCGAAGGAATAGGTACAATTGTACTATGAGAGCAGTGATCACTGAGTTCACGAGATCTCTAGTCCCATCATCTGTGTTTTTTTCTTTCTTTCTCTCTCTCTCTCTCTCTCTCTCTCTCTCTCTCTCTCTCTCCTTTCTCTCTCTATGTAAATAAACATTTATAACTATATAACTATACTACTAACATTATTAGAGTAAGGCTTATATTTTATTTACAATTATTTATTATTTTTTTCTCCAAAGTGGAATTTTTTCCATTCTCCTCTATAAACATAGCATTGTGTCTCTTCAGGTATTTTAGCTTAATCCATTTTGAGACGACTCTATCTCCACCTCACCCCCACCCCCAGCTGTCTTACATTAACCCTCAAGTCCTGCCCTCTCCAATGTATTATTTTTTTGTCTTTTGTTTTTGCTTATTTCTTCTGCTTGATTGCTTTTATCTAGTTAATTATTCCCCTCTTTTTTCCCTCAGTTAAAAAGTCAAGTAGACTGGCACTGTATCCTTTCTCTAATTTTAAGTTTGGCTCCTTATTAAGTCTGCCTATCACTCGGAGTTCCTTTCTTTAATCCTTAACGGCTTCACTTTACCTAATCATGTATAGAAGACCAATTAAGATACTTGGGAGTAGAAGAAAAAGAAAAGCAGGGCTGAAGAATGAGGTTTAGACATGACAACGGGGGATGATTATATTCCATTCTTCTTTCATCATTATATCATCTTTAAATGCTTCTTGAGTGGCTTCTATGTGTAAAATACTGGGGAGGGGAAAGTATGAGTATAAAAACAGAGGCCCTGCTGTCAAGAATTTTAGTCTAGGCCTTGACTGCTGAGACAGACAAAGGTTTAAAAAAAATCAAGCATTAACACAAAGTATTCATTCCCACTCCTATTTCTATTAGTTTCCCAGTTGTATTTTTATCCACAGAAGGGGGTATAATCCCTGAGATGTAAAATTATACTCTATGAGATTTAAAAATGCAGGAAATGGGGGTGGGAAATCAGAGAGAAAATGAAGGGAGTGAGAAAGTGCAAAAGTTTGAGAATCATTGCACTTCTTTGAAAATAGACAAAAATGTGTGACTTGAATCCAACTTTGTTGGCTGAGAGCCAACATTGTATTTTGGTCCATCAACTTTTTATTCCAATTACACTGTGCAGATTTTTCATATGAACCCCAAGATCTCCTCAAAACTCTTGGAATCATTATGAAACTATTTTGACATATGATAATATAAATATTTAGCTCTATTAAAGAAAATTACAAACATTACCTAATTTATTCATTCCTCCAAGGTAGGAAACTAAAAGTAATTAACTTGATAGGAAAAATCTAAAATACTAATAATTCACACTTCTTTCACACATTTCATTCAAGCGTATCTAAGCATTTTATATAAATAAGTTTAGGCTTTTTTTTCTCATCAGAATTAGCCTCACTTTGGGCTGCCTCTCATAGCTTTGGGCTCATCTTGAACTTCCAACCTAGAAGCAGAATTTTGCAAATTTGCCTCCTAATACAAGCATACAATAAAGGATATCTTTCATTTGCTTTCTCTTTATTCTAATCATTACAACCATGTTTCCCAAATTATTTTGATCTTTAGATTTGGTAACGTATTTGTGCCATTAAGGAGCATTCTACTGGGATAGATAGCACATTTTTTTTTAACAAAAGCACTCACAAAGTATATACAATGGAAGTAGAAGGAAATCTCAGAAGGAAGGCATTGACTGGGTGTGTGGGTAAATAAAGTGTAAAGGCCTTCTACAGAAGGTGGAAGTTGAGCTGAGTCTTGAAGAGGGAGAACATACTAGTGCTAGGAGTCAGGCAGTGAAAACACAAAGAACTGGGAAACGTGTGTGAGGAACAAAATCAGTGTCACTCCATGGTAGGTAAAGAGGAAGAAGACTGGGAAGGTAGAAAAGGGCAAGATTATAAAGGCTTTTAAAGCCAAAGAGAACATTTCATATTTGGTTCTGGAAATACCTGGGAGCCACTGAAATTAACTGAGTGAGAAGGGAGAAGGTGGTGACGTGGTAAGACCTGCACTTTGGGAAAATCATTTTGGCATCACAGTGGAGTTTGGACTGGATTGAGGAAAGTCTTGAAGCAAGGAGACCCACAACCTTTTACAGTAATCTGTTGTTGTTCTTCAGTGGTTTTAGTCATGTGTGACTTTTCGTGACCCCATTTGGGGTTTTCTTGTCAAAGATACTGGAGTAGTTTGCCATCTTCTTCTTTGCCTCCTTTTTGTAAAAGAGGAAACTGAGGCAAACAAGCTTAAATGAGTGTCTGAGATTTGAACTCAGGAAGATGAGTCTTTCTGACTCTAGGCCCAATGCTCTATCTACTGTGCCACCTCCCTGCCCCTGATGGTAGTCTAGGTAAAAGGGCAATGTGGATCTAATCAGGGTGACAGTTGTGTGACTGGAGAGAAGGGGATATATTTGAGAGATGTTGCAGAGAATGTGCCAACATGTATTAGTAGAGGGAGTGTTCTTATCTAGGGAATTTCACATACCAATGAAATCACAGTTTAAACCACAGCTCCTATGCCTATGTCCTCCTACCCCATTCCTTGGCTTATTAAGTTCACGTGGGAAAATAGCATTGAGTGAAAGAGTAGAACCAGCCACAACTGCTTCCAGATATTATGTACATGAAATGATATCCCCTAACCTCTGTTCTAACATGGATTTATTGCAACAAGAGACCCACAGAAAGCTTGTTGGAAATGGTTCTCTAGCTCACTATGCACAGTAGGGATTCACTGAATCAAAGTGCAAGACCTACTATAAAGATAGAGAGTGACAAGATTAGAGGAGATTTCTTTTCCCTCTATGTTTGGAGAGTTTACATTTTAGAATGTATTATAAATGGTAGAACATAGCTGTCATGTTCAGAACAGGGTCATCATTTGTTTTGGAATTGTGGCTAGGTTCAGTCTGACTTTCCATCTTCCCTGAGCCAGAGATTCATAGAGGTGGAAGGGACCTCAGAGGTTATCTAGATCAACCCATAACTGTACAAGAATCCTTCCTACTACAAATCCAATTAGTGATTTCACAGTCTTTGCTTGAAGACTAGAAAGGGCTTCAAGTGAAAGAAAACTAATTATCTCCACAGGCATTTTCCCCCTTTTTTTGAGTAGTTCTTACGTTGGGCAGCAACTGCTTCCACAGGATCTTTGTCTGCCTTTCTGCAATTTTTATCCAACCCTCTTAGTTCTGTCCTGACTGAAGGCCAAGTCTACTTAATCCATTCAAACATTTAAAGAAAATTCTCTTTCCCTATTAAGTCTTCTGCCCTTGATTTGGCAATTCTAAGAAATAAATAGCTATATCCCCGCCATTCTACAGCTCTTGCTCTACCATGCAACATCTCAACTGGATTTCCAGCTCCCACTAAGGGGCTGGCTGATTAGTAAGAAATCATTACATTTGGCTTCCCCCAGCAATTCTATCATGCCTTCTTCCTGCCATACCACTCATGACCTCCACCCTCCTCCAAATTTCTACCTCTGGCTTTAGGAACAGTAACCGCATAATTACTACCATTGCTTCTGGAAAGCAGAATGTCCTATGACATCTCCTAGGGAATATTGTTATTTTTATTTTATTGCCATGGCCAAACCATGAGCACTGAAAATTCCTCAAGCTATGTAAGTTGTTCTTTATCTCTTGAAGGAACACTCTCTATTTGATTCTATTTATGTCTTTTATATGTACGTTAGTAGATTGATCCCCAGATACTTTATGTGCTTTGTATTTATTTAGAATTGCACTTCACTTTCTATTGTTGACTTAATGTTGTTATTGTTATATAGAAATGCAGTTAATTTTTGAGGGTTTATTTTGTGGCTTGCAACTTTGATGAGCCTACTGTCTTTGACTATTATCTTTGTTGATTCCTTAGGATTTCCTAAGTAAACCATCCTTCCCGATAGCAAATGGTGGTAGTTTTAACTTCTTTTGTCTGATTACAATTGCTGGAATTTCCAGAATTACATCAAACAATAGTGGAGAGAACGGGAATCCTTACTTTACTCTTATATCCACTGGAAAAGAGTCTAGTGTATCTCCATGGCATATGATGTTTCCTTTTAGTTTTGCATAGATATTTTTTATGATATTCAAAAATGTCATTTTATGCATAGGGGGAAAAAGCTGGCTCAGCTCGATGTTGGACACTTGCAGGCTTAGTGAAATGCCACCCCCCAGCCTCCTACTCTCTTCCCCCAGAACACAATGTCCTGTCTCAGTTCCCTCTATTTCTCAGTTCTCTGGCCCAATTCTGTTGCTGATTTACTGTCCCTTGTTGCTGTCACAACCTGAGCAAATTTCTTTTTCTTTAAAGTCACTGGAGTCACTGAGGGAGAGGGGCAGTGAAGTACGCAGGTGAGTTCTATTGCAAAGCTTTGGGTCAGCTTGTGCCTCTCAGCATCTCGGAGATTGATGACTGGTAGGAAAGAGCTTATTAGGGCTTAAGGATTAGCATTCTCTATCGTAAACTCAACAAGTTTTTAATATTGTTTGGGAATATGTAGAGAGCCTAAATTGTTTTATTTCTGGTGCATAATTCTTATTTTGATGAGCTATGAGAGGTCATGACAATTGGAGAAACTATCTAGTCCTTCATCTTGTTGGGCATGTGACCTAAAAGTCCATCCTGTAACATGGCACCATCCTTCTGACATCACCTACCCCTGGCCACTGCTCCCCTTTTTATTCCATCTTCCCAGGTTAGGATGCAAATTCCTTACAGAAAGTTAACATTACAATATCTCTTTTTTGTATGTGTATTCCTGGAATTTAGCAGTATCTAGAACATAGAAAACACTTAATAAATGTCCATTCATTCATTCATTCACTTTTCATTTCCAATTAAGTGTATTCTGTCAGCACCTGGATTTGTATGCTATTATCGAAGAGGAGAAGAACTAAAAATGTAAAAATGTTCCTTTTTTGAATTAATACTGATAAAAATTCTGAGGTTTTGCATTTTTCTTTTTAATCCTGGAGGCCCATCATCATTGTATAGAGAAAAGATATGTATTTTCTCCTAATACTTGTTGATAGAAAAGGTGAAGAGAGATTTTTTTAAAATTCCAATTGCAAAATTTTACACTAATATATCGCAATAGTTCATCTAGTTCAATCATCTGTATCCAACACTTTTGTGAGAATATCTGGTGTCCTTTCAAAAGTTAATAGTGTATCCAAAGTATTCTAAGTGCTTTATTTTGTTTTTATATTTTTAGTTTTCTAGCATTAGCATAGATGCACATATACAGTGTAGCCTGCTTCTTTTTTTTTTTGCTTCCCACATTTATCAGTTGCCAAAATCTGTCTGTAGGTTCACTGATTATCCAGAAATACTTCACTTATGACACTGAATTTTACCCTCCCACGTTCCCATGGCCCTAAGGCCTGTGCAACGTGATTTTAATTTTGATTATGACTCAATCCATATTTGATAAATTTAAATGAAATCAAAATCATATAAAGTCTTATGTTATTCCACGGTCACCAGTTTTTCCTTAATTTTGATTAAAAAAAAACCAGTTTAACCACCTGTTGAAATTAGGTGGCCTGATTGCTAATGTTGTTAGGGAAAAGATGTGATGAAATTTAATCACGGAATCTGCACCATTTTTTTCCATGCCGTTCCATGCCCAGAGCACATGCTCAAAGTGTCACCTCACAAATGCTTATTTTCAGCTATAAGGACAACAATCAAGAGAATATAGATAAGTCAGTGCACATTAAGCACAATTTCTGTATGAACATACATTCTGAGATTCCCTGTTTCATCTATTGATAGATTGGTAATGTAATTTTTATTTTTGCAATAATATCTGGTAGAAGAAATTAAAATGAGTCAACAGATATTTGATAAATACTTATTTCATTATCAATTGTCCATATTATCAAGGATTACTTTTGCTCATTTAGAAAATAAAAAAAAATAGTTATGTTACCCTAGAAAAGAGAAGTCGAGGGAAAGAGATATAGGAAAGATATAATAGCTATCTTTAAGTATTTGAAGTATTTTCCCATGGGAGATAGATTTTAATTTCTTCCTTTTTCTTCTCTCCTTGTCTTTAGAAGAATGGAATACGGGCAATTGAAAATTACAAGAGATTTTAACTTCATATAAGATAAACACTAACATTTAAAACTACCCTGAAGTAGAATGAGTTTCCTCTACAAGTATTGTGTTTCACTTCTTTTGAGGTCTTCATGTGAAGGCTAGATGATCCCTTGTTAGGTTGTAGTGGACATGATTGTTCATTAATGGTTCCCCTTCAACTCTGAGATTCTATGGTAATGAATCCTTAGGAAGGAACTTTTTTAGTAGTGAAACAGACTTTTCCCTATGCCATTTTTTGGCTAATACTATAGCTTAGAGAGTTAAATTTAACAGCCTGCTTTTGCTTTTATATAGCGCCAAAGGTTCATAAAATGCCTGTACTTGAGTACTAACTGCACTGATAGAGAATAATGGGGATAGGATGTAGATTCAAGAAGCTTTCCAACCTGTGCCTATCAAAGGCACAATCAGGGAGGACTGGTGAAAGCTGGAGCTCTTTCATCTCTCTAACCCCTCCCCACTCCTCACACTGGGCAGAGAAAGAGTCTTATACCAATAGGCTTTGGGGCAGGGATTACACTAAAAACTAATTGAATTTCTTGGATTATTGTTAATAGAAAGGATATTGTGAATTGCATTATTAGGAGTAGTCACCCACAGACCTACTTATAAAGTCTATGACAGTAGTAGTCACCCACTAGAGGCCCAGGGTATGAGTGAAAGCAAAATTAGAGGGCTATAGTAGATACTGTCTAGTTATATTATTTATAAAATTATAAATTATTCATTGTAATAAAGTTTTTATTGAAAACAATTTCTTATTACAATTAGCATAAAAATTCTGTATTCTACAATAATCAAATCGAAGAGAAAATTATCCAATAACTTTCAAACGTTAATTATATATATATATATATATATATATAATATGTATATACCTAAACATACATATATACATACATGCATGAGTACATATATATGTATTAACTGTATTGAAGATTTTTGCTGCTTAGGAATATCTTGGTTATTCCAAAAGTATTCCTAAAACTGTATTTGTCACTTGCCTATCTATGTGTCGTGCCTTGGTGTAGTTAGCAAATGGGAAGATTTGAGGGGTTCTTGATGCTACTTAATTCTGACAACACAGATTTTTTCCTTTAGCAAAAAAGCCCTCTCCCTCTAGGAGCTGGGTTCCCCTTCATCTTTGTTGTTGTTTAATTATTTTAGCTTTTGTTTTTCAGTTGTATCCAACTCTTTGTGACCCCATTTGGGTTTTCTTTGCAAAGATACTACAGTGGCTTGCCATTTCTTTCTCCAGTTCATCTTACAGATTAGGAAACTGAGGCAAATGGGGTTGTGACTTGCCCAGGGTCAGACAGCTGGTAAGTGTCTGAGGACAGATTTTAACTCAGGAAAATGAGTCTTTCTGACTCCAGGCACAGCTTTCTATCCACTGCACCACCTAACTGCCCACATCTTAGTTCATAGTTGCTGAATTTATACAACATGCAAATAATGTGTAGCTCTCTCCACATCACATAGAAAAGGGCTGTCCAAAATACGGCCCGCAGGCTGCATGCAGCCTGCACTATGATTTTATGTGGCCTGCCTGTGGGTTTTTTCCACCAGCAAAAAATAAAATAATAATTTGCACGGAATGTGCATTAGATTGTTTAATTCCATCACTAATAAATAATCTCATTGATGTTAATTTTCTTCGGTGTTTTTAAGCAGTATTACGAATGGAACATATTGCACAGAATTTTTAATTGATCTGTGAGATGTGTTCCATCTGTACAATGCAGAACAGTTAGTATGCACCTACCTTTACACTGTTGTGATGTCTCTTTGTTGTTTTGTGTTTGCTTTCATGCTTCGTAACTTTGCCTGTCATATTGATGACACATGTTCCCCCACTTTCTATTTGTGTACTGTATTTTTTATTCTGATTGGGACCATTGAGTAATCATTTTATTTTAAAGCAGCCCCAAGATAATCTAAGGTTGGGCAGCCCTGACATAGAAGAACAACAATATATCATTTTCAAGTCTTAGCTGAATTGGACAATTGAAGTCTAATTTCAAAGCTAAGGAACTAGGTCTTTGCACTGCTTATTATCATCATTATCATCATCATCATCATCATCATCATCATCATCATCATCATCATCATCATCATTTTCTTCTTCTTTCTTCTTGCTCTCCCTGTTAGCAATTTTCTTCTTTTACATTTATTTATTTAATTTATTTAATATTTTTAGTTTGCAGCATTGATTTTCACAAGACTTTGGGTCACAAATTTTCTCCCCATTTCTACCCTCCCCCCCCACTCCAAGATGAAATATATTCCAGGTTGCCCCATTCCCCAGTCACCCCTCCCTTTTGTCACCCCACTCCCTGCCCATCCCCTTTTCCCTTACTTTCTTATAGGACAAGGTAGATTTCTGTGCCCCGTTGCCTGTATGTCTTATTTCCTAGTTGCATGCAAAAACTTTTTTTTGAACATCTTCTTTTAAAACTTTGAGTTCCAAATTCTCTCCCCTCTTCCCTCCTCACCCACCCTCCCTAAGAAGGCAAGCAATTCAACATAGGCCACATGCATATCACTATGTAAAACCCTTCTGCAATGCTTACTGCAATGCTTACATTGTAAAACACTAACCATATTTTGCTCCTTCCTATCCTATCCCCCTTTATTCAATTTTCTCCCTTGACTCTCTCCCTTTTCAAAAGTGTTTGTTTTTGATTACCTCCCCCCCATCTGCCCTCCTTTCTATTGTCCTCCCTTTTTTTTACCTCCTTCCTCCTTCTTTCCTGTGGGGTAAGATACCCAATTGAGTGTGTATGTTATTCCCTCCTCAGGTCAAATCCGATTGAGAGCAGGATTCACTCATTCCCCCTCATCTGCCCCCTCTTCCCTTCCAACAGAACTGCTTTTTCTTGCCCCTTTTATGCTAGAGAACTTACTCCATTCTATCTCTTCCTTTTTGCCTCTCTCAATATATTCCTCTCTCATCCCTTAATTTGATTTTATTTTTTTAGATATCATCCCTTCATATTCAACTCACTGTGTGCACTCTGTGTATGTATATATATACATACATATGTATATATGTATATATATGTACATATATACATATGTATATATATGTATATATATATATATGTATATATATGTATATATACTCCCTTTATCTACCCTATTACTGAGGTCTCATGAATTACACACATCGTCTTTCCATGTAGGAATGTAAACAAAACAGTTCAACTTTAGTAAGTCTCCTATGATTTCTCTTTCTTGATTCTCTTTTCATGCTTCTCTTGATTCTTGTGTTTAAAAGTCAAATTTTCTATTTAGCTCTGGTTTTTTAACTGAGAAAGCTTGAAAGTCCTCTATTTTATTGAAAATCCATATTTTGCCTTGGAGCATGATACTCAGTTGTACTGAGTAGGTGATTCTTGGTTTTAATCCTAGCTCCATTGACTTCCAGAATATCATATTCCAAGCCTTTCAATCCCTTAATGTAGAAGCTGCTAGATCTTGTATTATCCTGATTGTGTTTCCACAATACTCAAATTGTTTCTTTCTGGCTGCTTGCAGTATTTTCTCCTTGATCTGGGAACTCTGGAATTTGGTGACAATATTCCTGGAAGTTTTCTTTTTGGGATCTTTTTGAGGAGGCAATCTGTGGATTCTTTCAATTTCTATTTTACCTCTGGCTCTAGAATATCAAGGCAGTTCTCCTTGATAATTTCTTGAAAGATGATATCTAAGCTTTTTTTTTGAGTATGGCTTTCAGGTAGTCCAATAATTTTTCAATTGTCTCTCCAGGATCTATTTTCCAGGTCAGTGGTTTTTCCAATGAGATAGTTCGCACTGTCTTGCATTTTTTCATTCCTTTGGTTCTGTTTTATGGTATCTTGATTTCTCATCAAGTCACTATCTTCCACTTGCTCCAATCTAATTTTTAAGGTAGTATTTTCTTCAGTGGTCTTTTGGACCTCCTTTTCCATTTGGCTAACTCTACCTTTCAAGGCATTCTTCTCCTCAATGGCTTTTTGGAGCTCTTTTGCCATTTGAGTTAGTCTATTTTTAAGGTGTTATTTTCTTCAGTATTTTTTGAGTCTCCTTTAGCCCATTTTTGACTTATTTTTCATGGTTTTCTCACATCTCTCTCATTTCTCTTCCCAATTTTTCCTCTACTTGCTTTTCCAAAGCCTTTTTGAGCTCTTTCATGTCCTGAGACAAGTTCCTGTTTTTCTTGGAGGCTTTTGATACGGGCTCTTTGACTTTATTGACTTCTTCTTGCTGTATGTTTTGGTCTTCTTTGTCACCAAAGAAAGATTCCAAAGTCTGAGTCTGAATCTGAGTTCATTTTCACTGCCTGGCCATGTTCCCAGCCAACTTACTTGACCCTTGAGTTTTTCATCGGGGTATGACTGCTTGTAGAGTATAGAGTACTTTGTCCCAAGCTAGAGGGGCTGCACTGTTGTTTTCAGAGCTATTTCTACACAGCAAGCTATGCCACACCAGCACTACTCCTCCCCCAAGAACCACCAACCCGGACCTGACTCAGATCTAGGCTGTTTCTGCACTCCAGCTCAGATCCGCCACTTAATTCCTCCCATCAGGTGGCCCTGGGGCCTGAAGCAACTACAGCTGTAGCTCTGTAAGCAGCCTCAGAGCTATGTCACCTCTGCTGCCCCTGAAGCAGTGGCCCAACCACGAACTCCTTTCACTTTGTCCCAGAAGCTTTTCCCACTAACCTTCTCTCTTATCTTTGGTGTCTGTGGGTTGAGAAGTCTGGTAACTACCACAGCTCACTGATTCATGGGGCTTGGTCCCGTTCTTCCAGGCTCCTGGTCTGGTTGATCCAAGCATGGCTCACACTGGGCTCTGCTCGGCTCCACTCCCAGTTCAGTGAGATAGACCTTACCCTGCAACCATCCAGGCTGTCCCGGGCTGGAGCCCTGCTTCCCTCTGCTATTTCATGGGTTCTGCAGTTCTAGAATTTGTTCAGAACTGGTTTTTATAGGTGTTTGGAGGGACCTGGTGGGGAGCTCACACAAGTCCCTGCTTTCCAGCCACCATCTTGGCTCTCCCTGTTAGCAATTTTCATGAATCACAACAAACTAGGAAAAGTACTTCTGTAATCTATTGTCACTTTAGGGAAATTATTTTCTCTGCTTCAGGCATTTTCCTGATCCTACCATGCCTAGAGTACTCTCCCTCCTCATCTCTGTCTCCTGGTTTCCCTGGCTTCCTTTAAATCCCGACTGAAATCCCATGTCCTACAAGAAGCACTGCCCAAATCAAATTAATTCTAATGTCTCCCCTGTCTTACTTATCTCCTATTTATTCTGTATATAGCTTGCTTACTTGCTTATTGTCTCTCCCATTAGACTGTGAATTCCTTATAGATGGGGATTGTGTCTTTTTTTTCTTTTTTTTTAACTACAACTATTAGTCAAGAGCCTGCTGCCACATAGTAGGTGCCTCATAAATATATAGTGACTAAATGACTTTTCTTGTTTTTTAATGAATAGGTTTTTTTAAGAAAATTAGAATTTAGATAAGTTTAAAATGACTGCCCTAAATAAAATAAAATATAAAATAAATAAAAATAACTTTTAGAAAGCTTATCTGATCTACTTTGCACATATGAAAACATTATATTTAGATATCATATAACACTTATTTCTTAACCATGTGAAAGTATTTGAAAAGGTATATCATGTTTACCTTAAAAATAAAGGGATGAAAAACAAGTTAATTATGAATAATTCATACTCAGATTATATCATTAGTTCAAGGTAATGTAAGAGATAAATGATTCAAAATTATTACTTTGACTTTTTATATTTTCATGAATGGAGCTAATAACTTACAGGATATATAATGTATTTGATAGCTTTACTTATATGGTATTTGTGAAAATACTATAAATTTGGTAGTATACATCATTCTAGAAAATACTCACTATAAGTAGATATCAATGTGGCCTAATAACAGGGAGGTGCAAATATTCTACACTTTGCCATTTATTTGAATGAAATTAAAGTTTAGTAGTAATACTTAACATTTGAATATCATTTTATATTTACAAAGTGATTTGTATATGTTATTTCACTTGATAATTGAAGCATGTATGACCAATATTATTCACACTTAAAACAAGGAAACTTTTTTCAGACAGGTCAAATGATGCATGCAAAATCAAACAACTAGTAAGTTGGTGGAGCTAGACCTTAACTTCAGGTCTTCTGAGTCCTAGTCTAATGCACCTTTCATACTACCCATGCTGCTTCACAGAATCATCATGGAATCACTGCATTTTGAAAATTGGAAGGGACCTCAGTGACCATCTAATCTAACCCATAACCAAAAGTGACTTTTTAATACCTTTAATAGCCTACCTTTTAGCCTCTACTTGACAACCCCCAAAGAGGAAGAACCCTGAGATAGCCTCCTGAGACAGCCCATTATATCTTTCTACAACTCTAATTGTTAAGGAAATTTTATTCCTGACATCAAGCCTAATTTGTCCTTTTGTGCTTTCCACCATTTTCTCTTGGGTCTGCCTTTTTCATCTCAATGGAACAAGACTAATGCTTTCTCTACATAATAGACATTCAAATGCCTGAAGATTATCTCACTTATGTCTTCACTTCTTCAGGCTAACCATCCTCAGTTTCTTCAGTTGTTCTTCATTTCACATTGACTCAAAACCTCAAAAACAAAGACCGTACTGATTTCCCTCATCTGTGAACTTCCTAACTTATCAATACAATTTTTAAAAATCTAGTATCCAGGGGCAGCTAGGTGGCACAATGACTAGAGCATGGGCCCTGGAGTCAGGAGGACCTGAGTTCAAATGTGGCCTCAGACACTTGACACACTTGTTAGCTGTGTGACCTTTGGCAAGTCGCTTAATCCCAATTGCCCTTCCTTCTCCCCTCCAAAAAAAATCTAGTATCTAAAACTGAACTTAGTATTCCAGATGAGGTCCACAAAAGGCAAAGTATGAGGAGGCTAACATTAACTTTTTTTCCCCAGAATTTATGCATCTTTTACCGAAAGGGTTGTTGAGAACCATTAAGTTCTATTTTGAACAGTTGAGTAATGCTGCTGGAAGTTTTCATTGTGATCTCTGTATACAAAACATTTCTCCGGCATACCATATACTAACTCATACAAATTGTAGTGTTGAGACAAGTGGTAATGTTCTATATGAATTAGCATGTCCTCAAAATGGGCTGTTGATTCTGTTTATAAATTTGAAATCTCTGAACAATAGATGCTGCGCTTCCAATAATTACACAAGTCTTTGAAATGCCATAGTTTTAGGTAAAACAGAAACAGTGAGGCATCTTATTATGGCATATGGTTGTGCCCAAATAATGTTAGGACAAAAGCACATTTCCTTTCAAGTTCCTCTGTTATTAATGATGATGATAGAAGGAAAGTCTCTTTGTATAAGAATTGTAGGAAGCATGTTTCTAATATAGAGGCTAAATTCAATTGCTTATTATTGCTATATAAGACTAAGATTGACTTTCCCTATGGGAATTTAGATTTAGTAGCTTCCATTCTTGAGGTTTTTTTTAATGGCTATCAGGAACCTGTCAAGAATCAAGAGAACACTGTACATAGTAACAGCAGCACCATGGGATGACCAACTTTGATAGTCTTAGCTCTTCCCAGCAATACAATAATCCAAGATAATTCCAAAAGACTCAAATGGAAAATGCTATCGACATCTAGAGAAAGAACTATGGAGTCTGAATGTAGATTGAAGCATACTATTTTCTTTTTTTCTTTCTCCTGGTTTTCCCCTTTCGTTCTGATTCTTCCTTTACAACATATATGTAAATAATATGTAAATATGTCTAATAGGAATATATATGTATAGCCTGTATCATATTGCATACCATCATGAGGAGGGTGAGAGGGAAGAGTGGGAAAAAACAATTTGGAACTCGAAATCTTATACAAGTGAATTTTGGAAAATATCTTTAAATGTTATTGGAAAAATAAATAGATAAAACACTAAAAAAAGGAACCAAAGATGAGCATAACATCAACATTTCTGTATTTTATTGCCTCAGAATTGTTTTGCTCAAATCTCACCCTAACATCACTGAGGCATATAACTAAAAGAACACAGAGGAAACAGAGACATAAAAAATACCTTAATGGGAAGAAGGATAATAAAATTACGTTAAAAGGCTTTTAGGTAAATAAAAGACACTATCCTTATAGATTTGTCCTTCTGTTTCATACTGGAATGTTATTATATAGTATTCCTTTCACCATTTGCATATTTCCTTTGAAAATCTGCATTTATTCCTTTGTGTCCATATACATATTTTTAGGTGCACCACTCTTTTCATCCTCATCCCCTAACCATTTATGTTTGAAGTGTAAGTTTTTTTTAAAGAACTTCTCATCTTGAGCTATCTTCCTCTTTATAATGTTTGGTCACAGGATGCTCAATAACAGTCTTTTCTGTGAACTTTCTGATGTCCACTCTCCTAAAATAACATGATACATATTTGACTAAGCAAAGACTTCTCTTACTGAGTATTACAATCTATAAGAGGATACAGTAATCTATATGCAAGGTTCTCATTATTTATACTGCACTTTATTGGTCAGGACCCAATCCACAGGAAGGGTTTTCCTAATTGCTTCCTCAGACTTGTGAATGATGAAATTTACATCAAGGCAAGTCATGAGTTTATCAAATGCTCTGTTTTTTAGCAAAATGGGACATGCTACATATGGGAGGGTTTCATTCATAGCTGATGTATAGTTCCAAAAATGCAGAACTTTTCTTTTTCCTGTTCACTGGCAGATAGGTGATGCAGTGGTTTGGACATTGGGCCTAGAGTGAGAATGATCTGAGTTTAAACCTAACTTCAGCCACTCATTAGCTATGTGACCCTGGGCAAGCCGCCATTTAAACTTCTATTTGCCTCAGTTTCCCCATCTTTAAAATGGGGTAATTGGGTTGTTATAGGACTCAAATGAGATAATAATTGTAACATACTTAGTTTGGTGCCCCAAAATAGTAAGCAAGCTATTATTATTATTAATCATTGATCTTCTTGTCATAGCTTCTGTTTCACTGTTTTCTTCAGGCTTGAATCATTTGAAACTCAGTTAATTCTGCCACAAACATATGTAATATATGTATCACCTCATGATTTACATGGTACATTAAGGTTTACAGGACAAGTTCAAGCATTATTACCCTCATTATTACCCAGATATGCAAATTAAGAGCAGATTGATTTGTTTGGGATCACACAGCCACTAACTGTCAGGGCTAGAATGTGAACTCAGGATTCATTGATTCCCATACAGTTTTGCAGGTTTTCTGTTTCATCACACTCCTTTTTAGATAAAATAGCTAGATAGATATATTTTCTTTGACCTTTTCTTCCACTTCCTCTTTAATTTCAATTCTCACCCACTTATCTCTAACAAAATATTATTCTTCTACTTCACCCCCTTCTAGCTTTTCCCCTCTTTTCATTCCATTTGTAAGTAAAGATTACTCTAAAAGTGTCTGCTTTTTATGACTAGTAGTTGGGATATATGTTTCAAGAAAAAGAAAAGCCATAAGAATTAAAGTTGAATTTCCAGAAATTCCCTTCTGAATATCCATAGAATTTTTCATCCACTTCCTTGTTTATACTTGTTTTTCCCAAGTATTTGTATTAAAAATATTCTTTGTCGCTCAATTCAATTGCTTACCACTTTTGTTAAATTATTGTTATTTCAACAATATTATCAATCTAATACTTTTCATTGTAAATATTTAGAATTTCAGGCTAGTGTATGCTGGCTTTTTTTCTTATTGGTAAATAAATGTGCAGTGAATTCCAAACAAATGAATTACGAATTTTTCCAACACGACCCATCAGTAAGTTGGAGGTTGGTGTTGGCCGGTTGCAATTGACAAGTAAAATTATTAGTCTGTTTTGCTCTCTACACAAGGTAAATTTGGTCCATTTATTTTCATTTTCTCATTATAATTTTATTGTACTTATATGTGTAATGTATGCCTTAAAGAACCATTGATTTAGATCTGGAAGGGGCCTTAAAAATCAAGCCCAACTCCTCATTTTATAGATGAGGAAATTGAGGCATAAGGAGGTTAAGTGGCTTGCCCGGAGTCACACAACTAACTAGCAAGTATCTGAAGTATCATTCAATCCTCTGTTATTCCTAATTCTAAGTCCAGTGCCTTATCTACTGCCTTTCACATTTCTTACCCTCTAAACTCTTTAATGCCTGGGACTATCTTATTCCTCTGTCTAGCCCCTTTACAAACTAGCACAGAACTTTATATTTTGTAAATAGTCAATAAGCATTTGTTGACTTTGTGAATAAATTTATGATTTCAAGTTAAAAACAGACAGGGATATGCACTAGAAAAATAGTCACTGCAAAAGAAATGAGGCTATGATTAAAGAATTTTGTAAATTTTAAATAAACATATGGTAACTCTGTTCCTGATCCATGCCAAGCAGCTTCTTTTGCAGACCATTTGTTATATTGTGTTGTAAAGAAGTAACTTTATCCATATTTGATTGAAAAGAATAAGCATCCACAAATGGTAGGAATAAATGTCTCTATAGGAAACAACTCCCTAGAATTTTTGCATCAATGTTCTGGAATGTAGTGTTCTGATGATAAAGACATTTTTCTATATTTGGCTAAATTAATATGGCATGAATTTCAAAATGTGTTTCTCAGCCTGGCACTGAGTCACTTCAAGATGAAATACATTGATAAACTATGTGAAAATCAAGCAGCTTATACATTAATGGACCTCTTATGCAAGTCAATCATTCTAATGCTAGGTTGTAGGAAGCTATGATTATATGAATGTTTCAGTAACTAATGGCATGTTAAGATAACCCTGAGTTCTCAATAAGACTTAAAGTTAACATTAGTTTACTATCTCCAGGCAGAATAAAAGCTTTTAGCTACCATGCTGATATTATGCAGGAAGAGGCAGTGAAATCTGTTAGGTGCACCTTTTGTCTTCATACTCTTTTTTCAGCCCTTTTATCTTTGTCTTCTCAATTCCCTTACTGAAGTTGAAATTCAAGGTTTGTGGCAAGTGTTGTCACAAATTGTTTTTACTTTTATTTTTTTGTTTATTGGTGGTTTGTGCCCGTTTCCTTCCTCCCTTCTCATTGGTTCATAGGCAACATGGCACAATAGACATCAAGCTGGATTTGGAATAAGGAAGAATTGGATTTAATTACCACCTTTGATGCCTCCCTTTAATTCCTCTTTCTATACCCCAGTAGAATAAGGGCTAGGACTGTGTCTCTTTGAGTATTTATATCCCTTGTGCCTGCTATAGTAAGAATAAATAAAGGCTTATGGATTGATTTATTGACGTTTAGCTATGTGACCATGTAGAGTCACAATCTCAGTGAACATCAGTTCCCTATTTGTAAACTGAGGATAGTAATGTCTGTAGTACCTAGCTCACAGGGCTATTTTAAGGTAAAAATGAGATAATTTATATTAAAAAAAAAGCATTTTGCAAACTTCAAAACACTATATAAATGTCAGCTGTTATCAGTATTCTTAAACAGGAGGGCTTTGCTCTTCCATATATATGCCTAGAATCTCATCTTTAGGAATTTATTTGTCTTGACTGCTTTTCTCTGATTGTAGTATGGTCTTCATCAGCTAGTTTGTTCGTATAGCATTTTTCTGTCATCATTAGCTTTGCCAAAGGCTAAATCTGAAAGAAAGGGGAAAAAAGCGTTTATATGAACAGAAAGAAGTTTAGTCAAAACTATCATTCTATATAACAGCTAGCGAGCACCTACAGTGTCCTAGATATTTTAGAACACAGCAAAAGGCATAATTACATGGTATTCAGTGGAGAATAATGGAGAAATAATTGGACACAGTGTTAGATTTAAGATGGGTGATAAAGCAGATGAGTACAGCAGGGGAGAACAGAAATGTAAGAAAGTGGTTGAAGCCAAAATATGAAACAAGGAATGAACTGAGCTGGAACAGGGGGCAATGAAGACTTGTTAAAATGGGGCATATATATTTAAAGCATCTTTAAAAGCTCAAAGTTCTGTGTTTTGTGGTAAATCAATAAAGATTTGTTGATGTTAAATAGGTAAGGCTTCCCCATATCTATATAAATTAGTAGTAATTTATTTTAAGTATGACATCCTTCATGTACTTTTCATGGCTGGGTGTTGGCAAAGTTAAAATCACTCAGTCACTACACATTTTATCCTAGCTACATAATTAGGCATCATGACATACAGCATAAGAGAAATAGCCTCAGAAATAGCCAGGATGACCCGGATGGGTGGGTCACTTAACCTCTGAGTGTTCTAGGCAACTCTCTAAAAATATAAATCGTGGAGAAAGTACTGATGTTCATTGGTCAAAGGAATTCCTTTTGTTGTCATCAAAATAAGATAAATGGATGCACAAAGTTCTGAGCACATTCAATTTATTGGTAAGGCTAGCAATTGCCAATTAAAGGATCTCTCTACTCCTCAGTCATCAAAAGACCATGAGGTAGGGCTTACTAGTTTTCATTTAGTTTTGGGAACTACAAGAGAACAAAAAACAGGAAGCATAAAAGAATATGATTGGTTACAAAGTTTGAAGTAACATGGATGATGGAAAATAATATGCCTGAATGGAAGTCAGGAATGCAGGGCTAGCAACAACCTCTCCCTTCATCTTGTTGCTATAGAAAGCTCATTGGTAGTATCCACTTGCATGATTAGTCCAAATTTTCTTGAAAGACAGCCAGCATTGCAAATACAACACACTTCCTGGCACCCACCTGCATCTTGCAAAGTTTGTTAGCCAGATAACAGATCTCCTTTAATTGTACACGGCAGTAAGATGTGTAGAGACAACATATTTCTTTGAATTAAGGTGATTTATGTGACAACTTAGCTCAGTGAGGAAAGCTGAACTTCTGAACTTAACTCAGAGACAAAAAAAAACAAATCAAAAAAAAAAACATGGCTTGGGCAATTTTATGGCACATTGGGGGTGATACAGAATAGAATTAATTATAAAATGGAATCAGAATCAATTTGATTTTCTCACTTTAATCAGTGAAATGACAGGCACAGTGCCTCTTTCCCTTTATAATTATGAAACCATGTCAAGTCAATAAGCATATATTGAGCATTTACTGTGTCAGGCACTGTCCTAAAGGCTAGAAATACAAAAGCAAAAGAAAGATACTTCCTGTCTTCAAGAAGCTAATATTCTTTTTTTTGGACCTTAATATTTAATGTTGGCTACAGCAAAGATGTACCGCATATCATTGGTACAGGATCCTAAGCAACAACTCCACGCAAAACATTGCAACAATAGCCTTCCTATTACTAATCTATTCTTTCATCTTCCATCTACCACCCCATTGCCTCAGTTCAATCCAGCAAGAAGCTAATATTCTAATGTGGGGAAATGGCCTATAACAGAAAGATGAAAAGCAGGCAGGGGACACAGGAAGTCAGATTACCCTTACAGGAGCATAGTAGAAAAATAAGTTTGGACTGTCCAGAGTAGAGCCTAAAGATGAAGAACAGAATATGGCTAATCTGGGACCAATCAAAGGAAGGAGCCACATGGGAGGAGAGATCTTCCAAGTTGGGAAGTATTCTGTGGTGGAATGATAACCCTGTAACTTTAGATAAATTGTAACCTTGGAGTGAGTGTTTGCTGAATTGTGAAATGAACCTATAATGCAAACGCACATTATAAGAAAAGAAGGAAAAGTCATTTGAAAGTTTTTTCTCAAATACAGCCAATTCTCACTCATTCAAGGGCTGACTATCCAGTTTTGTAGATTATCCAGTTTTGTGCATTATCTATTTTCTATTCCTCCTTTTGCCACTTGTAAGTCTAATAAGGAATTTATTTGTTTTCTCATGAGTCTTTGCAACCAGAGATAGTCTATCTAACTGGGGAGTACATGAGTAGGTACATAGTGCCACAGAGACACTTTATGAGGCAGGAGTTTGCAACAAAAACTTAGAATGCCAGTAAAACAGAATAAGAAATAGGGAATAGGGTGGATGGGATGGGGAATAGTAAGGTATACCATATCCTGCCAGGTGTCTGGAGCAGTCTGAGATTTCTACTCCTTTCCTGCTAATGGCAGAGAAATACAATAGTTCCAGATGTTTCTGCAATCCTACTGATATATGACTTAGAATGGGATGTGGTCTGTTCTCTTCAAGTCCCTGAAGAATTCAGTCTTCTCATAATAGGATAAGGAAGGCAGATTTCTGATCTCTTAGGAAACAAATAGCACTATCACCCAGGAATTGAGATGTAACAACTTTCGTGGTTGCCTAAAGAGGCAATTTATTAATCCAGCATGTTCTGTTTCCTCCAAGTTGAACGGCACATGGACTATTTTTGACTCAAAACTTTACATCTGTGAAAATTTGCAGAAGGTTTATCTTGAGCCATAGCTGTTAAGAGTGTTTGATATTTATGGATTTTTCCTGATTTTTATGTTGCTTTTCTATTTTAAGCAAATTACATGTTTTTCACTACTACCATGTGATGCTCTGATAGAAAATTGGCTTGGTCTTTTGAGAATTTCAGAAGAATTGGAAATTGAAAAGATTGAACTACAGGCTTGGGAGTAACTAGGAAACACTAGGATCATCCTATTCATTGATTAAGTGATTTTCTATACTTCTTCCAAAAGGATGGAAAACATGAAGGAGTAAAATGTAAAGCATCAAATGATCTCCTTTCTAATTCCTCTGTTAAAATTCTTGGTTCTACAACAATAAATCCCAGTTTGGGGATAAAATGATTTCAGAGTATCCTCATATTTTCATGGCCAATACTTTCTTTTTCCCCTCTTCAACAAAGAAAAGATGTGACAGAGAAATTTTCCTGGGATAGCCATATATTTCAATAGGAAGCTGAAGACAAGTGGCCTTTGAGCAAATCGTTTAGATCATCTGAGAGCTGCTTCTGTCAACTGGGAAAAGAGGAGTTGGACCAGATGATCTTCAAGTTTCTTTCCAGCTCTATAATTCTATGATTGTCCCTAGTATCGGCTTCCAATTCCTTTGCGTGATTTTATTTTAGGTTTTCCTCTTATTTCAACAAAGGGAGACCTTTGTACTGCATGGCACTCAAATTTACTAAGTTAGCTGTGAGATGCCCACTATAGGCATGCCAGGATGATGATTATGAAAATGATACATGTTTAGTGTACAGAATTTGGCATACCAATTTTCTTTAAATTCCATGATATGC
The DNA here is from genome assembly GCA_028646595.1 of Phalanger gymnotis. Lineage (NCBI taxonomy): Eukaryota > Metazoa > Chordata > Mammalia > Diprotodontia > Phalangeridae > Phalanger > Phalanger gymnotis. The sequence continues at coordinate 741,286,861 of CM053622.1, forward strand.
ATTTTCTTTTACCATTTCCAAGATCCTTGCTATTTAGTTTTAAAGTTTACCCATGTAACTTTACATTTAACTTTTACAAATCACATATATTGACTGTGAAATAAACATATAGAAGGGAACATAAATTTTTACAGGTAATTATTGAGTGGTTTATTTCAAAATTTTCAAATATTTAAAACGAAATTCAAACTATGCCGATAAACTAAGAGACTCATTACTCTTACTTCAGACTTCCAAACTTCATAGGATCATGGGATCTTGTATTTACAGCTAAAAAAGACCTTGGAGGCTATTAAATCAAACCCCCTCTTTTTAAAATTTAATTTTATTATTTCTTCATTTAATAAGTATTTATTTCCTCCTCCAGTTCCCCTCTCTTCACAATTGAACAAAAGAAACGTGTATAATAACAAATATATATATATATATATATATATATATATATATATCAAGTGAGGTAAATTCCTTTATTGATCAAGTCCAAAAATGTATATCTCATTCTACATTTTGGGTTCTATTGCACTTTGTCAAGAAATGGGTTGCATCTTTAGTGTTCTGCAATAGTAGTTTATCATTGCACTTAAAAGAGTTTTATAGTCTTTCAAAATCGCTTTTCTTTATAACACTGTTGCTGCATTCTCCTGATTTTCCTCTATTCATTCTGCCTCATTTAGTAGAAGTCTTCCCAGGTTCCTCTAAAACTGTCCATTTCATAATTTCTTACCACTCAGTAGTATTACATTACATTCATATAATATAATTGGTTTAGCCATTCCTCAATAGGCAATCGCTCCCTTAATTGTAAATTTATTTGTGATGAAGAGAGCTATTATAAATGTCTTTTTAATATGTGGTTCATTTTCTGAAAATTGTGAGAGTTCCCCTTAATAGGGAATAGGTGAAGCAGTAGAGAGAGTGAGAGAGAGAGAGAGAGACAGACAGACAGACAGACAGACAGACAGACAGACAGACACTATCTCTTTGGTGTATATGTCTAATAGGTACATCACTATATCAAAAGACACGTGCACTTTAGAGATGTTTTGAGACTTCCTCAGTTTATATATAAGTAAACAGAGGCCCAGAGAAGTTATTGCTTGCCCGAAGTTACCCATTTAGTATGTATATGAGTCAGGATGCAAATATTCCTGACTCCAGGTCCATCACCCTTTCCATGCTGTCACATTACCTTTCCTGTACTCTATCCATGCTGGCGATGTCCATTCCTGTTTCTGAGCTTCTAATCATACCACTTGTCCTCTCTAGACTCTCTCCTCTCCCTAGCACCATCGTTTTTACTTTCTGTCCAAATTCTACCAATCTTTTAAGTATCAACTATCTCAATTCCATCTTCCCTAATCAATTTGTCCTTGAGGTGATCTTTCCTTCCTTTCACTCATATACTATTTGGTGTCTATAACTTTTTCCTTGATTCTGAATAATAAGATTACACGATCAAAGAGTTAGAGCTGGAAGGTACCTTGGAGACTAGCTATTGTAAGGCCCTCAGATTACCTAACTTTGGCCCAAAAATGTTAAACAATTTGCCCAAGACAATAATTTATTGCTTCATATTTTATTTAATCATTGTGTGTCCAAATTCCTTGTGTCTCCATGGACGTCAGGAGCTTACTAAGGACTGGTTCTTTCTTATCCACCAGCCCAGCATAGCACAGAGAGATTCCAAGAGTAAGTGCTAAAAAATACTTATTTTTATCCTTTCTGTAATCTTCTTTCTTCTCCTTTTTCATTATTTCTGTTTAGACAAATATAAGATAGATGATACATTTACTCCTGGTTGTTATGGCACTCAGCAATTAATTCTGTAGAAATGTCACTGAGAGGACATTTGGAGGGATAGAATTCCACTTTCTACATCCTGCTTTCTAATACCCTTTGCTGTTATCTAAAGAACAAAATGTAACTGTAATCATGGATAACTATTTTCAAGTTCATTGTATGACTAATATGTATTTAAATGTACAATAAGATTTAATGAACTAAAATGCTTTGAAAATGAAGGATTCTGATGAATTGAATATTAACTGAAGCTAGGCGGGAGTAAAGAACCCAATAAATCAGTGCTCTAGTCCTTTTGGGTAAGAATTTTGTTCTGAAGTTATTAGTGGGGAAGCAGAGCCAACATCACATATGCCCCACCCTGCTACGTGGACCCTCCACCCAGACTCCACCACAGGATCTCTCAACAGATCTAGAAAGTAAATGCAATAGAAAACATACTGATTGGAAACTCCGAAGGAAAAAAAAATTATACTGAGCCATTTTTCAAACCAAGCTTAGTGTAGGAAGACAAATAGCAAGATCTGCAGATTCTGGAAATGGGGTTTTAGCTAGAAAAGGAATTCCAGCACAGAGCTTTACAGAGCAGGTGCACCACATCAAGAAAATGTTCCAAATCTAGCAAAGAGCATCCAAATTTGTGCAGGGTACAGGATTAGATACCACTTAGTAATTCTGTTGCTTATTACTCAGTTCTAGGTCACAAATCTAGGGGCTGACTGTAAAGGGGACCTGTTTCTATGATTGGAGTCCCAGGGAGAGAAGCAGTTGGTCTTATATAGTGTACTGAACAAGGAACATGTTCAGAGGCAAGAATTTTTCAGTAGGAATATTTGGTTATGACCCCAGTCATAGAGTAAGGTCTTAATTCTTGCTTGCAGCGCAGTATGAACCAGTATGAACCCTGCAGTGGAGTAACTAAGGCAGGAATCCTAGACCAGAGGTGAGCCTGTAGTTCCGTTCTTCTGAACCAGCAGAGCTTTGAGCTGGTGTACAGTCGCTGAGTTTAGTAGCAATGTACTAGAACTCCAACCGAGTTCAAGACCATCAGTGTATCACTCAGAAATAAACCCAGGTCAGGAACTTGCAGAGCATAGAACAGCAGAACCACAATCAGAATTTTTCCTTGGTCCATACCACTTTGGGAGCACTGAAAACTCACAGGGCCCTAGCCAGAGTCAATCCTGCATTCTTACAATGACGAAAATCAGCAACAGCTTAGACTGTCCCTCCAGAAGGGTAAAAATCTTGGCTACAACATCAAGTCCAAAATCTGGAAGTAGGCTCAAGTAATGAACAAATCTACAAAGCATCTCACCATAAAAAGGATATTATGGTTATAGGCATAAACCCCAAAGAAGAAAAAGACTCCCAAACATCTACAAGCCAACCCTCAAGACAAAAATATAGCTTAGACATAAGTTCTACTAGAATTCTTGCAAGAGTTTCAAAAATAGTTTACATATATTTACAAATGAAAAGAAACCATCAGAGGAAAAAATACAAAAAGAAATGTGAGCTATGGAAGAAAGAATTTAAAAGGGAATAAACAACTTGGCACAAGAGGTAAAAATCTTACCCAAGCAACAAACTTCATGAAAATTAGAATAGATCAAATAAAATTTAATGACTTCATGAGACAAGCTTTAAAACAAAGTTAAAAGACTGGGAAAAATAGAAAAAATGTAAAGTATGTCATAGCAAAACCAAATGACCTAGAAAACATTTAATTTAAGAATCATTTAATTAATTTAATACAATGAGATATTTGTAAAATGTTTACCACAATGCCTAGCACAGATTAGGTGCTTCATAAATGCTTATTCCATCCCATTTCATTTACTAACTGAAAGTTATGATAGAAAGAGCCTAGAAATCACATTTCAACAAATCATAAAAGGAAATTGTATAAATCTCTTAGTATCAGGAAAAGAAGCCTAAAAAAATGGAAACTCCCAGGAACATTATAGCCAAAATTTAGTGACTCTAGTCACCAGAAGAAAAGTACTTCGAGTAGTGAGAAATAATTCAAGTACCAAGGACTCATAGTTAAGATCCTATAAAATTATAAGCCAACAGTAGAAAGGAGTTAGAGCTTGGAATCCGTTATTCCAGAAGGCAAAGACTTTTAGCCAAGAGTAACTTACACAGAAAACAAAACCGTGTATAATCCTGGGATAGAGAGGAAGGACTTTTAATGAAAAAGAGGACTTTGAAGTATTTTTGATGAATAGACCAAGGCGGTGTATAAACAAAGAAGTTAAATATGAATTAACAGAAATATAAAAGGTAAAGATAAACCAACAATGATAAAGGAATAAACAAGGATATATTGATTACATCATAATATAGTGAGATGATCCACATGGACCTTCAGAAACCTATCATCATCAGATCTCATAGAGATGTCACAGATGCCATCAGATATCAGAGAGTTCACATGGATCTAATCAGATTTAGGGCCAGAGAGTGGTTGCTGTATTTTGAGGCAGCTAAGTGATGCAATGAAAAGAATACCCACTGGGCTTAGAGTCAGGGAGACCTGAGTTCGAAGCCATTCTTAAACACTTATTACCTGTGTGATCCTAGCTAAGTCATTTAACCTCTGTTTGCTTCAGTTTCCTCATCTATAAAATGGGGGTAATAATAGTCCTCCCTCACAAAGTAATTGTGAGGATCAAATTTGATATTAATTGTAAAGGGTTTAGCACAGTGCCTGGTACATACTAAGTGCTATATAAATGTTATCTATTATTATTTTCTAATTTTTAAGAAAAAATGAAAAGAGGAGTTGAGGAAACATGCAAGACATTGTCTCACACAATTGGAGTATACAAGGAGAAATCATATAAACAAAGAGTTAAGTCTAGGGAGAGCAGTTGATAGACTCCCTGCTAATCTCTTGTTGTCATCTGAACTAATCAAAGGATGAAAAAAATACACGAACACAATTGAGTACAGAAATACATTTCATTCAATAGAGAAACAAGTAAAGAATATAAAGGAGAGAGGGACAGAAGGGGAAGGGTAGACTAGAGGAGAAAGGAGTCCTGTGCAAAATAAACTCTGATAATATGAAGAGTTTTTATAGTAGCTAATTTTATGATGGCAAAGAATTGAAAATTGTGAGAGTTCCCATTAATAGGGAATAGCTGAAGCAGTAGATAGATAGATAGATAGATAGATAGATAGATAGATAGATGAATATATATAGGTACATATATGTATATATATGTGTGTGTGTGTGTGTGTCTGTGTGTGTGTGTACATGTCATGGAATAGTATTATGTTGTAATAAATGATAAAAAAGATAGTTTCTTTTTTAAAATTTATTATTTTATTTTTATCAGTTTTATGTAAAAACAATTTTTAACATTCATTTTTAAAACTTTGAATTCCAAATTCTCTCCCTTCCTCCCTCAACACCTTCCTTCATTAACAAGGCAAGCAATCCAATGTAGGTTATATATGTGTAGTCATGAGAAACATTTCCATATTCATCACATTGTGAAAGAAAACATAGATCAAATTGGGGGCGGGGAACTGCTAGAAAAATAAAGAAAGTTTAAAAATGCTTCAATGTGTATTCAGATACCATCAGTTCTTTCTCTGGGGGTGGATAGCATTTTTCATCCTAAGTCCATCAGAGTTGTCTGGGATCATTGTATTGCTGAGAATAGCTAAGTCATTCACAGAGATCCCAATATGCATTACCTGCAGCAGTCTTGTTTCACCATTCCCTTCTCCTATGCTCTCCTAAGATTTGAGTATTAAAAAGAAAAAAATTCAAGTTGGATTAGTTAAGCTTTGGTTAGAATTGAGTTTTTACTGGATGTGAAATATATCTAGAGTGATTTTAATTCATTTTACTCATATTTAGAAAATATTAGAAAAATGAAAAGAGACTATGTTGTTATTCAATAATTTTTCAGTCATGTCCGACTCTCTGTGATCCCATTTGGGGTTTTCTTGGCAAAGACACTGGAGTCTTTTGCCATTTCCAGCCCATTTTAGAAATGAGGGAACTGAGGCACTTGAGTTCAGATGTGGCTTCAGACACTATGTGATTCTGGGCAAGTCATCCCATTTGCCTCAGTTTTCTCATCTGTAAAATGGACTGAAGAAGGAAATGGCAAACCACCCCAGTATCTTTGACAAGAAAATCCCAACTGGGGTCATGAAATGACTCAATAAAAACAGAAAACATTATTTGTTTAAGATAACTACTCAATGAACATATTGTCTTCTATGAACTTATATTTTATGTGAATGTATTTCCATGGCCATCTTAGAATTCCTGTCCTAACAATCTGCCTCCATACCCTTCTAACACACACACACACACACACACACACACACACACACATGCACGAAAGTGCTTTCTCATTTTTACTATTTGAGAGGAATTTCAATTTTACCTACTCCTTTCATGTGTTATCTTCCTTTATTAGAATGCAAACTCCTTGAGGGCAAGGAGTTTATCTTTCTGCCAGTATTTATATTGCCAGTATTTAGTTCAATGCCTTGAACACAGTAAGCACATAATTAATGCTTCTTGACTTCTTGACTTGACTTGGAGAATTTAACATTAAATATAGAGTAAAAAGAAGTCTATTTAAAATTTGATAGAATTATTTCTTACATAATAAATGGCTATTTCAAATTGCTGACTTTTTAAAAAGTCACATATATATAGTTGCTGCTGTTCAATGATTTTTCAGTCATTTCTGACTCTTCCTGACTCCATTTGGGATTTTCTTGGCAAAGATACTGAAGAGGTTTGCCATTTCTTTACCCAGATCATTTTACAGTTGAGGAAATGGAGGCAAATAGAGTTAAATGAGTTGGCCAGGAACACACAGCTAGTAAGCGTCTAAGGTCAGAATTGAACTCTGTACTCTGTGTATTGTGCCACCTAGCTGCCTTCACACATGTAGTAAATCCTTATCATTTAAAGATGATTCCACCTTTGATTGAAGGACTTTCCACATTTTTCAATGAATACTCTTGTACACACTCAAACTTTTCCAGGCCTATCATATTTTGCAAAAATGTCATTTTGATGATGATCATATATCACTCAACTGTCACGTGTAGGATTTGGGAATCATTTTTGGTTTTCTTAATGTTTTATCTTTATTCAACATTGTTTTCTCAGCCTTCAGTATCTTTCAAATATTGGCAGACCAAAATATTGAAATGTAAATGTTGTTGTAACCCTGAGAAAAATTTAAAAATATCTATTGCTGACATAATAGAATATGAATATTTTGTAATGATGCCTTATTATAAGTGAATCGGTTTCAAGTGCTTTACCCTTAAAGTGTATTAGGGAGAATAAATTGACAATAGGAGTGTTAAGAGCTTAATAACATATCACTGAAAATTGCTACCTTTTATAATGAGGTGGAGTATCAAGAGGAAAGAAGATGGGCCATAGTAAAAATGACCTCTCATAAGGAATATCTAAAAGAATTTCCATTGAAAGGTTTATCAGGCAAAAAAGGGAAACAACTGTATATCCATTCATTGACAATAATATATTAGAGATGATTTTCCGCCTAAAAAGCAGAGAATTAGAGAAGGAGGGAGAGGAAAGTGACATGGAGTGTTTAAGGGAAACTTTAATGAAAGTTTCTACTGTAATTGTGTTTTGTCCTTCATTCTCAAAGAGGACCATGACATCAGGGAGATGATGCCATGACTTGCAGTTGATTTTGATTTGAGCAAGGGAGGGCTGTGCAAGGTCACCAGCCTCACTTTCTCCTCCAGAGCCATCTGGGTCCAGTGGCCTGATTTTCACCAGGATGATTGGAGATGGCCCAGGAAGAATTGAGAGACGCTGGGTCTTTTCAGGTTTTCACTTTGAGTGAAGTTATGCCCATTCAATGAATAGGCCTCTTTAAGAAGTTAATCAAGGAATGGCCCCTTTAATCAAAACTTAAAAAAAATCAGACTGGGAGGGGAAGACCCTCAGGGTTCCCGGCCAAAAGAGAAACAGTTACTCGTTAGTATTTATATTCACTCTGTGCTAGGAGAGCAAGAACCTATTGCCCCGTCTATGAACTCCAGAGTAAACTGGGTTTAAGGCTCAGTTTTTGAGAAAGAAATCTAGCTAGTAAACCCCAAGTTAAGGAGGCAGCCTTCAGACATGGAAATGAACCTTGTACCTTCCTTTGGGCAGAGCACCAAGAGGAGGGAGATGGAGAAGGAGAGGGAGAGGGAGTCAGTTATAATACAATATCTAAATTCACGGTACAGATAAAATGTGTTGTTCTGCAAAGAATTTATTTTTGATGTGATTTTATGTTATTTCAGGGGGAAAAATGAAAGCCAGATCAATCCTATATGATAGTTGTGGAAAATATTTTTAATATCATTCAACTTTGCCCTAGCAAGTTGTTTCAAATACAAAGACTTGAATAATAGTAATTGTGATTCACTATTTGTATTTTTATTTCTAGTCTTCAGAGCAATATCTGACAAATAGTAGATGCTTCATAAGTCCTTGCTGACTAATTGATTTTTTTTTCTTTCTTTCAGGTCCCTCCAATACTCCTTGATAAACAGTTCTCTGAATTCACACCAGATATCACACCAATCATTTTGGCAGCTCATACAAATAATTATGAGATAATAAAACTTTTAGTTCAGAAAGGCGTTTCTGTACCTAGGCCCCATGAGGTTCGCTGTAATTGTGTTGAATGTGTCTCCAGTTCAGATGTAGACAGCCTCCGTCATTCTCGTTCCAGACTCAATATCTATAAAGCCTTGGCAAGCCCATCTCTGATTGCATTGTCAAGTGAGGATCCATTTCTCACAGCTTTTCAACTGAGCTGGGAGCTTCAAGAACTGAGCAAAGTGGAAAATGAATTTAAATCTGAATATGAAGAACTATCCCGGCAGTGCAAACAATTTGCTAAGGACCTTTTGGACCAGACAAGGAGTTCCAGGGAGTTGGAAATCATCCTAAATTATCGAGATGATAACAGCTTGATAGAAGAACAAAGTGGCAATGACCTTGCAAGACTCAAGTTGGCTATTAAGTACCGACAAAAAGAGGTGAGTGCCCCTGGACAATATTTAATAACCAGATATTTATCTTTAGTTCCCTAAAATTTATTGACAGAAGCAAATTGTTGCTCAGAAGACATTTTTGTGCATTTATGGCTTTTCTTTTTTAAATTTTAACTGTCCAACACAATTAAGGTTGATTAGAAATTTTCCGGAGTAATTAACTAGCCCTTAAGGTTGGACATTATGCCGACATTGATATGTCTCATTCTTTCAATTGTTATTATTAATAGTCAGTGTTAAATGCTGGTATCTGCTCTAGGATGGGACTGTTTGCTATGACAAATGAAAAGCCATAAATATTGCAACTGAGTCAAGGACCATAGCACCATACTCTTGTTTTCTTGATCTATCATGAGAATATTGATTATGGAAATTGATAGAAGTCTGATTGCTCTCCTAATCTATTTTCCACATCTTGGGATGAGGTTTTCGGTTTCTATACATTGTTCAAGTTAATGAGCAATTATCCTTGGTTCAGATCTGTTACTTATTTTTATCAACTACTCTCTTCGAAAAGTATGGCATTCTCACTTGAGGTTTTGGGTATTTTCTCAAAGACCTGGTTATCCCAGTCACATGGTAATGTGATGTTATTTTTTGGGTAGCCCAGTCACTCTGAATAACATAACTATGAAATTCAGAATTTCTGAGGAAATAACATAGATGTTCATGTAAATTTTTTCATGAAGCCAAAATGTATAATTGGTCACTTCAACTAACCAAAAATCAACAACCCAACAACACAAACATCAAGTGTAGCAAAAGAAATGAAAAAAAAATAAGATTATGGTTTGATATATAAAAAGGCATCATTTGACTCTGATTAGTTTGATTATGCTCATTCTGCTTAGGCCTGTTGTATTTTTTCTACTGTCAACTATGTTTAGCTGCCAAATCTTAGTGTCTTCTTTTATCTTTGTTTTTCAGTCATTAATGGTCATGATGTCTTGAATTCAGCTGGTTTCATGCTTTCCTCATTCAGCTATCTTCCAATCTCTTCTATTATTTTCATGGAACTACTTTCTACTAGAATAGACAAAAGTAGTCCTTTTGTATGTAATATCCATGAAAAATGAGACCCCTTCAAAGCAGAGCATTCTCTGAAAAGGCTAGTTATTCCTTTCTTTCATAGTAGAGGCACATGATGCCATTTGCATCTGTTCCAACTAGTCCCAATAACACTTTGGGGGCTGTCGCTGTAGTTAACTGTAAGAGATTCAGCAAAACGACTTTAAAAAAAGTTCAAGTGCATTTTATGAACATCTAAAATTTATTAAAAATAGTCGAACCCTTTATTATTAACAAAGTTTGATTTGTTATAAAGTTAATATGCATATTTAATGTATAGGTAGCACAAATATGATTTCTGGGACAGATATTTTAAAAAATTACTTTGAATTTAGGTTGGAAATCAGGAAACCTCAGTTCTATATAGGCAGCTGGTTGGTTCATTGCATAGACCACTGAACCTGGAGTCATGAAATCTTGAATCCAAATCCAACCTCAAACATTTACTAGATGCATCACTCTAGGCAAGTTACTTTGCCTCTGTTTGCCTCAACTTTCTCCTGTAAAATGGGGGTAATAATATTCACCTACCTCCAAGGGTTGTTATGAGTATAAAATGATAAAATATTTGTAGATAAAACTTAAAGGGCCAGATAAATGTTAGCAAGCTAGCTATTCAATTTGGGCCTCTCCCATTAATGCAAGATATGATTGTACAAGTCACTTTACCTCCACAGGCCTTAGTTTCTTATTCTGTAAAATAAGAGTTAAACTAGATGATACGCAGCTTCCAAGTCATCTAAACAACAAAATGGACAACTAGACATTTTCTCTTAACCCTATGACCTCTCAAACCTCTCCAAAATAGAAATTATTTACCAAAATCTAGGACACCCAGAATTCAAAAGGTTAAAAAAATTGAATGACACTCAATGACTCTGAAGTTACTCAGCACCCTTTCCCCACCTCCAGTGCTACTACTGGCAATAAGATTGTGCTGGCCCACCTCCAACTGTGGTAGTCCCTCCCTCTTTCCAGTGCCATGTAGATCTCAGCTCCAGGCTGCAGAAGTTTGATCAGGACATTAAAAGCAGTCAATATGGCTGCAACCCCTTAGAAGCAAAAGGCTGTTGGGGACACAATCATGTAACACTAGCACTGAATTGATGGTGACAGAGTGGACAACCTCAGCACAATGCTGGGCTAGAAAACTGAGGAATAGAGGGAGTGGAAAAAGACACCAGGACAAGATACTGTGTGTGAGGAGAGCTATGCAGCACTCCAGTAAGCCTCAGGGAAAGAGCACAGCATCCAGTCTGAGTCAGTTTTGGCCACCCAAAAGTCACCTGGGGCTGAGACCTAGGCTGGTGAACCATAAATTGCTGATCATGGGAGGAGGCTGAAACCTTTGAAATCAAGCCCCTAAAGAATACACCATTAGAGGAGACAGAGTCGGAAAGTGAATAAAAGAAAATCAGGGAGGGGGAGGTAGGGGATACTAAAGTTACAAAAGATCTCAGGGAGAAGAAAACTCAAAGAGCTTAATGATAAGCAGATAAATCAACAAGGAAAACATCAACAACAAAACGAAATATGGTCTTCAGATCTAATAAACAAGTTCAAGCATCTATGAATAAATACTGAAAAATAAACGAAAATGATCCAACACTTGATGAGACTGAGGACCCGCAGAATTTGAGGAGAACATGGAAACACAACATGCTATTCCTGGCTGGTGAAAAAAAAAGAGAATTATGAGTGCAGAATTTATGATCTGCAGGAGCAAAAATAATGGGCAAAATAGAAATATGTGATGACAAGTCTCACCAAAGAAACAAAAGAGAAAACAATTGATTAGGAATACAAATATGTAGAAGAGAAGGATAATCTTGAAGAAAAGAAGCAAAACACAATAATATTGAAAGAAAATATACTCATTGTACAAGAAAAGAAACATATTTATCTCGAAGAAAGGAGGTGTAGAAATAACCTAAGGATTCTAGGTCTCCCAGAAGAAAGTGAAAGGCCAAAAAAACCCAAATAACACTAAAGTGATAGAAGAGAACTAGGGTTTCTGAACATAGAAGATGCAATTCCAATTGAAAGAATTCAGAGGTGATCTCCAGAAAAAAAAATAAAATAAAACCAATGATACACAGTTAAATTTAATAAGTCAGTTCAGAAATAACAAATTCTATAAGTGATCAGGAAAAGATATTTAAATATAAAGGAAAAAAATGGAATAAAATAAAACTATTCTTCACCCACTAGAAAACATAGGAGAGAATAAAATAATGTATTCTACAGAGCAATGTCACTTAGGATGTAGCTCCAGATGACCTACTCTATAAAGCTGAGCTCACCCACACATGAAAAAGATGGATGTTCAATAATAAAAAAAAGTTTGAAACATTTTTAGAAAGAAAACCAAACTGAAGAGTCTATTTGCTTCACAAACACCCAAACAACTGAAACAACTTGAATAGAGAGATAGGAGAGGCTATCCCTAACTCATCCCTAGAAGGTGGGAAGTTCATAGGTTTTACATGCTGCAGATGTCTTCAGAGTTTTCAATGTATCAATCACTTGTGCTGATTTTTTTTCCCTCTCTAAAAATACTAGTTGTTGTATGAATTGGTTCTCTGAGGGAGGAATATGTGGGATAATTCTGATAATGTAAGAAACAGAAGCTAACAATAAAATCACTTGAAAACAAACATATAGCATTAATAATATGAGTCAATTTAGTTCAACAACCATTTATTAAGCACCTAATTTATACAAAGCACAATGCCGATCCTCAGGACACAAATGTAAGACAGAGACAAAGACTCTGTTACAAGAAGCTGATATTCTAATGTCAGTGGATTTGGAGGTTGGGGGAGAGTGGTCAGGTGCTGAATGTAGAGTAAGACTTCCAGAATGAATGTATGACCTTCAGAATTTGGACAGACCTCCAAGTAAATTAGTTACTAACTCAATGTTATTGGGTCTTTTTAATATAGAGAAGTGAGTTTGCATACCATAGTTATTTGTTCCATATTTGGTTTATGCATATTATATATGTGGTATATTAAATGGTAGGTAAAACAAAACATGAAACAGAGAACACAGAAAGCAGCTCGATTTCATTGCTCATCCCTCAAGCTTTCTCACTGAGTTCACATTGGGGCAGGTTCTATACATGCAATTTTCACCTACATCTGCTCCTACCACTAGCCCTGACTTTGATCCCAAGTTCCTATCTAATTTACCTTCACTGCTTTCACAAAGTCAATTTCAGAGTTATGGAAAGAAAAATTCCATAAACTCTAAGATAATATCATGGTAATGGTTTTCTATAAATTATGGATTGAATTAAATTCAATTAATTCAAGCTCTGAAATCCTCTGCAAAGATCTAAGAAAAGTTCTCAGTATATTTGAATTTCAGTTATAAATCTAGTTATATGATCTAAATAAATCAGTTACCATTTATGTGCTTTTTTCTATTTAAAGAGAAAAGAAACCATACAGGTACCTGTGTAATTGAGGCAGGTAGGTGGCTCAGTGGATAGAGTACTAGAGTTAGGAAGACATGAGTTCAAATCCAGCCTCAGACCCTTACTAGCTGTGTGACCCTGGACAAGTCACTTAACCTCTGTTTGCCTGTTTTGCCACCAGAGAAGGAAATGGCAAATCACTCCAATATCTTTGCCAAGAAAACCCCATGGACAGCATTGGTATGCCATGGTCCACGGGGTCATGAAGAGTCTTACATGACTGAACAACAACACCTGTATAATTAATCACTGTTTCAAGGGCACAGGCATTTTGGGTCCTCTCTTCTGAATCTCATTTCTATTCAGGAATCTATTGGACAATTAGTCACCCAGGTTCTCAACTTCAGCATTGTCCTTGAGTTCTTTGATTCTCTCACCTCATGTGTCCAGTTGCCCAATATTTCCATTTCTGTCTCCACCATATCTCTCACATCTATTCCTTCCTCTTAATTCATACAACCACAGTCCTAATTCAGATCCTCATTGCCACTCTCCTGGACTATTACAATAAACTTCCTATTGGTCTCCTTGCCTCAATTCTTTCTCCTCCTCTAATTCGTCATATATATAGCTGCTAAAGTGGTTTTCTTAAAAGATAGATCTGACCATGAAATTCTCCTATGCAATAAATTACACTGGGGTTCTCCATTTTGCTTTTAGAGGCTTTCACAGCCTGGCTACTTTCTACCTTTCCAAAACAATCCCCCGCCCCCAACACACACACATCAACTTCTCACCTTCCATATTCCATACCTACATTGGCTTTCTTACCATTCCTTACATTATGTGTCATCTCCATGGATTGGATGCTTTAACTCCTATGCCTAAAATGCATCACTTCCTACCTTTACTTTAGCATACTTTGATTTTTTCAAAATCTAGCTCAAGAACCACATTCTAGGTGACATTTTTCCTAATACCCTACCCATTTGCTATTCACACTTCCCCAATAAAATCACCTTGCATTTATTTGATATATATTATACATACATAGGTGTATATGTGTGTATGAACACATATATATGTATGTATGTGTGTGTGTATATATATGCACATACACATATGTGTATGTACATGTTGTTTCCCCTGATAGGATATAAACTCTTTGAGGGTAGGAATTATTTCATGTTTGTCTTTGTATTCCTATTGTCTAATACAGTAACTTGTATAAAGTAGGTACTTAGTAAATGCTTGTTGATTGATTTAAAGGGAATGTGTGTACATATATATGTACATATGCACATATACATATATATGTACATTTTTATTTCTGAATTATACTATTTGTCTATTAATGAAATTCCTCTAGGGGCAGGGATACAGAATCATGCTGTGATTTAACTGAGATAGGTAACTCCCAAGTAAGGAAACTTCCTCTACCAATACAATTTCTCTGCAACATACAGTCTTAGTGACTTTCCTGAAACTCAGATGTTAATTGACTTGCCTAATGTCATCCAATATGAGTCAGAGGCATGATTTTTAACCTAAGTTTTCCTGGGTCAGTTCTCCATCCATAACATTATACTGCTTCTATAGAGGTCTGGAACTAGAAAAAAGAATAAAAAAAATTCTGAAATCAAGGTTGAATATGGACATTTAACGAGGGGTAGGGGGAAGGGGTAAGAGTTGGAAGGATATTAATGAATTTATATATAACACCCGCATTTCCTCTTTACATCTTGAAGGAGAAAAACAAAATATTGCAGGAACGTTAAGGATCGAAAAGGAAGATGTCTCATGTTACCTTTCATTCAATTCATATTTTTTTAATGTGACACTTTTCCTCAATTGCAAATCTGATCCTAACTTACCATATAGTGATTTCAAGATGGCTGACATTTTAAATACATCTTACTACTTTTATTTGTACTCTTCAAAATGGTGAATCCTTCTTCATAAGTAAAACCTCTTGGTTAATTTGGAAATTGCTGGCTTCAGTGACTTGGTTTAACATATTCTGGTAAACTCATGTATTCTAAATGAAACTTTGATTTAAAATAGCTATCTTGTGATATAGTTGTTTAATATAAGTTTTCTGAAGTTTAGTCTTTAACAAGTCTGAAGTTATGGAGGCTGTTAGCTTTTTGAAAAGTCCCTGAAGATTGCTTTGCCTAATTAAATTGCTGTATTTTGGTTGATTGCCTTTTATAGAGTTCCTGTGAATTCTTTCCTTTAAGAGATACTGCTCTTCATGATTGGGATTCTAGAACAGCACTACTACTTCTCAAGCATCATCCACCCTCCGCCCCCCCCAAATATTCAAATTAGTTGAATATGTGACAGTAAAAATTACTGATAGAAGAAGCAAATTCAGCTGCATTTGAGCCTCAGTGACTGGATTGATACCAACTCATAGTCTTTTATTACAACTAACGAATCATAATTAGGTTAATTTGGAGGCTAGAAACGTACATTATTTGGAAGAAATGCTATATGCTAAAAATGTAGCATCCTCTTCAGATTTAATGACTATAATATAATCCAAGCTCCTAATTTTTGTGCAATTGGGCTTATCATTTCACTTGGTAATGCAGGTCCCTACGTGGTATATTGAAATAATCACTATAACACAGTTATAACTTTAGGCCACAGTTTTCAGGATAGATGTGATTTTCACTGTAAATTTGATGCACAAATTTAAGGAATATTAAGACCTCTAAATTGTTCAATGAGCAGATTTTAATGTAAGGAGCTGTCTTAAGAGAACCACAATTTCTTTTTTCACCATAGGCAAGATATTTATTAGTGTTTGCACAAGCAAGCTACAACCACTAATTCCAAACTTAAATTTTAATTCCAACAAAAATGCATTTTTCCAAAGGACCATGCCTGTATAAAAATTCTATCCAAATGAATAGACCGTACCTTGACAAGAGGAAAACAAGGAAAAATTATATAATACAGAATAGCCATTCAGATGATCCAGTCAAGATAAGCTATCTCTTGAGGAAAAATATTTAAAATTATATTAGCATTTGGTAATTTGTGCATGCTCTCATCAAGGTACAAAGAACTTTCTTGATTGACTAATAATTAAACACCTCCTGAACTATCTTTCTAAACAATCATCTAATATAATTGTTGACTATGATATTTTTAATCAATTTTGATGACATGTATGGAAATTGTCAAATTTTGTTTGGAAGGGTAATTTTAGGTGCAGAGCGATTGACCCTTCTATCCCTGGAGATTATTCAGATGTATAGGAGCCATAGGAATGGAAGATGAGAAGGACCTTGCTTAATGTTCATTGTCCCTATGGTTATATTAAAAGGTATAGAGAAAGGTAGGGAGGATATTTTTACCCCATTTAAGCCTACAGAACCAAAGTTCTTAACATTTAGGGACATAGACCCCTTTGTCAGTCTGGTGAAGCCTATGGTTTCCTTTTCAGAATCATAAATTAAATGAATGGATTTAAAAAAAATAAGATTATAACAGAAGTTTGTCATATTGGAATACATTTATTTTGTTGTTTTCAAATTCATGGCCTCCAGGTTAAGAATCTTAAGCTTTAGGGATCTCCCTCTACAGAATTTATATGACTTAATCCCTGGCATGACTTTTACAAATGATTCTGAAGTTGTGGTTTTCTTAAGAAGTTAAAAATGACTTCATTGTTTCCAGAAGTCAGATCTATTCATGGTATCAAATATTTCATATGTTCATTGAATAGATCATAGGGATCTTATGTTCCTTAGACTACTTATGCATAAAATTTATAGCGAAAATCACGTCTGCTTTGCCAAAGCATGGCCTAAAACCACCTTGTAACTTTAGCTTTATATGGCTGGTGATCCTGTAAACTAGTGTAAGAGAGGGAAATAACATATATTCTTGTTAATTGAAAAAATTAAAAGAATATAGAATAGTGAAGAGATGATACTTTAAAGGATTAGCAAACATTGCAATAAATAGAATAATCATTGAAGCAGAAAGTTTATCTGATAAAAACTGCTTCATTTTAGGAAAGAAGGATTTCAACAGCCTTTAAAGGACTCTGGTTTGATATTCTTTATCTTGCTTGTCAACTGTTTAGATAACACAAGCTAACTAACCGCTCTGCACTGGATTATGGCTTGTGAAGTTGAAAAATTGTGTACTCCATGAAGAGGTATTAAGAAGATAGGTCAGTAGCTCTCCTTCAGTACCCTTCACATCCCAAACATGGCTTTAATACACCACAAGATTAAGTAGATACTCCTAAGACTTCTAAGGTGCTATAGCTACTTAGGCATTTCCTTTTCTCTTAAACTACCTTAAGATTATGCTCACAATCAATAAATGAACATTTTTAAAGCCAGATACTGTGCTTAACAGTGGGGACACAAGAAGAGAAATGAAATTATGCCTGCCTTCAAAAAGTTTACATCTTGGGGGTGTAGGGAAAAGAAGGATCAATGAGTACAGATTAAGTATATATTAAGTAATAAGGTAATTTTGTTAGAAGAATTACAAGGAGCTTGGGAGAATCAAAGAAGACCTTACTAGGAAGTGGCCCTTTAGCTGATCAAGGGATTCTAAGAGTTAGAAGAGAGGAGTGAGTACATTTCAGTCATGAGGAACAGCTTTGTGGAAATTGAAGGAGGAAGGGAACAAATATTTGTTGAGTACCTACTATATTTCAAGCACTATATTAAGCACTTTACAAATATCTCATTTGGGAGATAGAATATTTTAATAAGTAACAGCAAGAAGGCCAGTTTGGCTAAACTGTAACTATGTAAAGGGGAATGATGTTAATAAGTATGAATTTGTGGACTGTTTGAGAAGGACTTAAAACAAGAAAAGTTTCTGTGTGATTTTTGAGTCAATGGGGAGTTTTCCGAGCAGGAGAATTATATTGTCAAATCCTAGCATTAAGAATATCACTATGACAGCTAAATGGAGGATGGATTGTAGGGAGGAGAGACTAGAGGAAGAGAGACCAACTAGCAAACCATAAAAATAATACAAGTGAGAAGTGATGAAGACCTAAATGAAATTTCTCTAATAACCTGTGTGTAGGTAAGGCAAAATGGGCTCCTTAGAATGGGCTCCTTAGCACTTCAGGAGTTTGGCTTTTGTTTCTTTTGAGTGGAAGTACTTTCAGCTGTTAAGTGCTAAGCCCCAGGCCCAAAGCCTTATCAGGTGTGAAACCTGTGTGCGTGTAGATTAATGACTTAAGAGGGGCCAACTCGGGAATCAATGGTCTCTGGTCATTGAGGAGGGGCTTGAGAAGCCAGAGGCTCGGCTGGGAGGAAAGGTGAGCCAAGAGACGACTACAGCGGAAGCAGAAGCTGCTGCGGAGGCAGGAAGCTGCAGAAGCAGATCTGACCCGTGTGTAGACCCAGGAGTGTGAGCAAGGACTTGAGGCCAGTAAATATGATTTGGCTAAATGCCATCTTGTTTTTCTGTGGCCTCCTGGTTACTCTTGTGAGGCGGGCTTACTGGGCCTGGAGTCTTTTTGTCAGGATGTCGGAATGGGGAGGCTGGTTCGCGGATCTGCTGCGGTGGGGCCTAAATAAATTTTTTGTTGTTTTCTACTTAGAGAATCTCTCATACCTTGTAATTTCAAACCATTCAAACATATACATGATTATATTTGAGATTATAAATTCGGCCTTCCTACTACAACCTTATAGATTTAAAAACTAGAACCAGATAGGAGCCCTTTTGTAACTTTCTACAGTCAGAAATAAGGGTGGAAAAAACCAGAAGCACAAAATGCAGTATTCCCTGTTGGAACAATCAGGTCTCAGTGAGTGTTGGAGTAAGGATGGGAACAGTGGAGAAGGTCTATTGGAGGAACCCTTAGAAGCATTCAAACAGTAGAGCCTAAGGGCTGGGCAGTACTGAAATGATAGATGGGGCAAATCCAAAGGTGGACAAGATGACAGCCAAACTCTCCCATGTGCCCCTCCAAACAATTCTAAAATAATGCCTCAAATTGAATTCTGGAGTGGCAGAACCAACAAAAGTTCAGACAAAACAATTTTCTAGCCCAATGCAACTTAGAAAGTCAGCAGGAAAGGTCTGTATCTCTGGAGTACTGGTGGCCCCCAAGAGCACAGCACAGGTAAATGCAGGCTGTACCTTGAGGTGGTAGCATTGGCAGCAGTAGGAATTTCTGGAGTTCTCAGTGACAGAAGATGGTGTGGGAGGTGGAAGAGGGATATGTGTCAAACAACTATTTGGAAGGCGATTGCAAGGTACTCTTTGCTCGTGTTGGGTTCAGGACCCTGGTGTATTACCCATACGCAGTTCGAGGTTGCAGTCCCAGGGACAAAAGGAAAAAGAACACATGTGGCCCCAGGGAAGCAACTGCCCAGTTTTCAGTTCCAGGGTGAAGAGGTATGGTTGTGGTCTCAATTCTGGTCTCAATTCCAAGACAGAGAAGAACACTAGCAATTGTGGCTGCAGGAGAACATGGGAAACCAGCGCACAGTCCCAGGGACAGTAGAAGTGCTACTACTGGTGACTACAGGGGTACAAGGTTCCTTCCTGGGTAAAAACCAAAGCACAGAACATGAGATCAGTGGCCACACCTTTCTGTAGAGCATACTACCTTGGAAGTACCAAACACCTATAGACTCCCAGAACTAGCTCTGAAAACAGCAGCAAAAAAGCCATGGAATTCCGACAGTGTCCCCTCCACCCCAAGAGCAGAGATCAACTTTAACATAAATTTAAAAGTCAAGAAACAAGCAGAAGAAAATGAGCAAAAAAAAAAACTGACTATAACAAATTACTGTGATGGGAGAGACGATCAAGACCAAGCCCAGAAGACAATAATGTCAAAGCAGTTACAAATAAAGCCTCAAAGAACAATGTAAATTGCATGCACACCCAACAAGAATTCCCAGAAGAACTCAAAAAGAATTTTAAAAATAAGAGAGGCAGAGAAAAATTGGGGAAAGAAAAGAGAAATGAAAACGATGCAAGAAAATTATGAAAAAAGGGTCAACACTTTGGTAAAAGAGTCTCAAAAAATACTGAAGAAAATAACACCACAAAAACCAGAACTGGCCAAGTGGTTAAAAAAAGCACAAAAATTCATTGAATAAGAACTCCTTAAAAAGTAAAATTGGCCAAATGAAAAAAAGAGGTACAACAGTTCAAAGTTTGCTGGAAAAAAAATAATTTCTAAAAAATTAGAATTAGGCAAGTGGAAACTAATGACTCCATGAGACATGCAGAAACAATAAAATTAAATCGAAAGAGTGAAAAATAGAAGAAATATAGATAGCTCATTGGAAAAACAATTGACCTGGAAGATAGATCAAGGGGAGATAGTTTAAAAATTATTTGGATTACCTTAAAGCCATGATCCAAAAAAAGAGCCTAGACATCATCTTTCAAGAAATCAGCAAAGAAAACTACCCTGATGTCAAGAGAGTAAAATAGAAATAGAAAAAATCCAATAATCATCACCTAAAAGAGATCCTAAAAGAAAACTTCTAGGAATATTATAGACAAATTTCAGAGCTCTCAGCTTAAGGAGAAAATATTGCAAGCAATTGGAAAGAATTCAAATATCATGAAGCCACAGTCATGATAACAACAGATTTATCAGCTTCCACATTAAAGGCTCAGAGGGTTTAGAATATGATATGCTGGAAGGCAAAGGAACTAGGGTTACAACAAAGAATCACCTACCTAGCAAAACTAAATATAATCCTTCAGGGAAAAATAACTATGACTTTAAAATATAAGACTTGAGCAATGCATAAAAAGATAAACATGAAGGAGAAATCATAAGGGAATTCATAAGGTTAAAAATATTTACATCTAAAGATAATTTTAACTACTAAGAATTTTATCATTATTAGGGCAGTTAGAAGGACTATACGTAGACAGAGGGCATAGGTGTGAAATGACTAAGTTGAGATGGTTTCAAAAAATAAAATTAAGGCGAGAGAAAGAGGGTTGCATTGGGAGAGGGAGAATCGAGAGGGAAAATGAGGAAAATTATCTCACGTAAAAGGGATGTAGGAAGAGTTGTTATAATGGAGGGGAAAATGAGGAGGGTAGTGGTGGCAGGCAACACTTGAACCTTACTCTTATCAGAATCACCCCAAAGAGAGAATAATATATACACTCAGTTGGGTATAGAAATCTATCTTATTCTACAGGGACTTAGAAGGGGAATGGCATAAGAAAAGGATAGAGGAGCTGATAGAAGGGAGGGCAGATTATGGAAGGTAGTGGGCAGAAGAAAAACAGATTTTTAAGAAAGGATAAAGTAAAAAAGATAGAAAAAGAAGGATAAACAGGGAAAAAATAGGAGGGAGTGAAATACAAATAATCATAACTGTGAATATGAATGGGATGAATTCAACCATAAAGTGGAAATAGATAGGAGACTGGATTAAAAACCAGAATCCAAGAATAGGTTATTTACAAGAAACATATTTGTAGCGGAGAGATACATAGAGTAAAAATAAGGGGCTGGACCAGAATCTGTTATGAAGTTTGAAAAAAACAAGGGTAGCAATCATGAAAGGCAACTAAATGGCACAATGGATAGAGTGCCAGTCCTAGGTTAGGAAGACTTATCTTCCTGAGTTCAAATCTGGCCTCAGACATTCACTAGCTATGCTACCCATGGCAAGTCACTTAACCCCATTTGCCTCAGTTTCCTCATCTGTAAGAAGAGCTGGTGAAAGAAGTGGCAAATAATTCCAAGAAAACACCAAAAAGGGTAACAAAGAGTCAATCATGATTCAAACAACTGTACAACAACAAAAGCAGTCACAATCTCCCACATATAAAAGCAAAAATAGATTTAAGTAAAAGAGATAAGCAGGAAAATACACTTTGCTAAAAGTTGCCACAGAGAGTGAAGTAATATCAATACTAAACATATGTGCACCAAATGGTCTGTCCAAATTCTTAAAGGAATTGTTGAATGAGTTATAGGAGGAAATAATCAATAAAATTACACTGGCGGGTGAACTTGTCTTTCTCCACTCAAAGCTAAATATATCTAACATAAAATAAACAAGAAAGAAGTTAAGGAGATGAATAGTATTTTAGAAAAGTTAAATATAATAACCCTCTAGAGAAAATCAGTGAGATAGGAGTATGTTTTTTTTCAACTGCACATGGCACCTTCACAAAAATTGACCATGTAAGAGCCTAAAAGCCTAAGAATGAAATATAAAAAGGATAAATATTAAATGCATCCTTTTTAATGTAATAAAGCGATAAAATTATATTCAAAAAGGGATGTGAAAACATAGATTAAAATTATTTGGAAATTAAATATAATAATCCTCAAGAATGAGTGTGTCAAAGATCAAATCATAAAAATAATTAATAACAATGAGACAGCATAACAAAATTTATGGGATGTAGCCAAAGAAATTAAGGGGATGCCTCTCAGTTGGGGAGTGGCTGAACAAGTTGGTCCATATGACTGTGAAAAACCTAGGAAGACTTATATGAATTGATACAAAGTGAAATGAGCAGAATCAGGAGAACATTGTATAAAGTAACAGCAGTATTGTACAATGATCAGCTATTAATGATTTAGCTGTTCTCAGCAATACAATGGTGTAAAACAATTCCAAAGGACTTACTGATGAAAAATGCTCTCCTCCTCCAAAGAAAGAACTATCGGCATATGAATATAGTTTAAAACATACTTTTTTTAAAAAAAAGTTCTTTATCATTCTTGGTTTGGTTTTATTTTGATCTGCATTTTCTTTTACAACATGGCTAATATGGAAAATTTCACATAACTGCACATATATAATCAATATCAAATTCCTTGCCTTCTCAAGGAGGTGGGATGAGAGGAAAGGAAGGAGGAAGGGAATTTAGAGCTCAAAATTTTAAAAAAATTGTTAAAAATTTTTGTTTATATATAAGTGAGAAAAATAATAATTAAATGTAAAAAAATCATAGCCTAGAGTTATAGCTGGAAGAGCTCTTATAACCTGTAGAATCCAACTGTCTTATTTTACAGATGAGGAAACTGAAGCCTAAGCAACACTTACCCAAGTCTCATTACCTATTTAAATTTTTTTCTTAGAGCTGTCTGTAGTTTTTACCTGTCATCCCCTACTCTCACTTTTTCTTCTTACTTCTTTCAGGCCCAGAACTAGTTACCTCACAGCTGGCTTCCAAATTTTCTTATGAATGGAAAGTTATACAGTATTACTTCTAATTAATTCCAAAGGGTAAAAATACCTTGAAACAAATTTGAATAATTCATTACTCTTTTGCTCACTTTTCTTATGGAACATTGTGGAGTCTTGGCCTGCCATAGTCTCAGTGGGTTACTAGATGAAAGTTGGGAAGAGAAGAAAATTGGTCTTAGGGAAAAGGAGAAAATGAGAGAAGCATGTGCTATCTATCTTTCCACAGATCAGATATTCCTTCCAATTATTTTGGTGATTTTCCATTATTAAAGTAATTGCTAAATATTTGGGAATTAAATGCTCCAGTAATATATCCCATTTATATATTTTTTCTGTCACAACTACCTAATGAAGGAGGTTGTACAGATATTACTATTCTTATTTCATAGATAGAATCATTGAAGACCATAATAACACAATTATCAAAAGCAGAATAGCGTCCTGACTTTAGACTCGTAGTGAAGAATAGGGAAAGAGCAATGGCTTTTGAGTCAAAAGACCTGAACCTAAATCCTGGCCATCACTTGCACTCCCTTGGGTAAGTATTGTTTGGGCTTCACTTTAGAAAAAGAGCAGAGTGAGAGCAGATGATGGCTGAGGTCCATCTCAGCGCTGATTCCTATGATTAAGAGATCAAAATTAATTGCCTGAATTTACAAATAATGATGTGAAGCAGATTACAGAGCAAATGCCATATATTGACATATCTCCTCACTAGGGAGGTCGCTGACTCTTTTTCTCTGAGTGCAGTGTTTTCCTTGCCTTTTGTACGCTCTTTTGTTCTACCTGTGTGCCCTATACTCACTGTTGCTAGGTGACAGTACCACGGATGACAGGGTCCCTAATGGCCAACCACTGCACAGTTGTACGTCCTGAACATTTCAGGGCCTATTCCTGAATTAGAGACAAAGCAAATGTCTGCTCAGTACTTGTCATTATAGTTGACAGAACCACGACAGGCTATTAGTCATTTAAATGAACATCGGAGTCTTTCTTATAGGTTGGGCTTCATTTCCCAAGGAAGCTTCTTTGTAGATAATTGCAAGAGAAGTAAACTCCTTCACTTAAAGCATATTGGAATTAATGCTTACTTTTCCTCTACAAGTAAACCCTGGAACATATATATATATATATATATATATATATATATATATATATATATCCCCTAACATTTGTATAAACTGATCATCTTCCCCTTTAACATAACTAATTAGAAAATTCTGACTTCAAAACTTATAATGGGAAACAAATTTTTAATATTACCTGAGACACTGCTATAATTTTAATATAGCTTTAAATAAATGTATCAGAAATAACAAATTTCAAAGACATAAACATCTTGAAAATAGTGAATGATGATTTTCTCTGCTCCTTCTACTTGATATAAACTCATATACCCTCTGGGCAAGCAGCTCTTTCCATGAGTACTTTAATCTGTCACAGACTAAAAATGAGAAGAATAGAAAAAACACTGTACTAGCCCTAGAAAAATTCCATTAGGCATCTGACTGGGCTTTCTCTTGGCACCCAGAAGTTCTGTTTTCAGAACAAGTCTACCGCTTTAGCCCTCTTATGACTATATAGGTTACTGAGAGTCAACTAGGAAAACAAACCACTCTTAAGTATTCAAAAAGTTAAAAACAAACAAGCAAACAAAAATGGGCTTATTAGCTTCTAGACTCATTTCTTCTTTGGCCACACAGGTTTCAGAACCACTTCTGTTCTATGATATCATTTAGTCACCCTCATTTTCCATTTTATTTCTAAGAGTAATTGAAAATTGCCTTAGGCTGACAATATAGATTTAAAAATTTATCCCAACTTATACAGTCATCATTGCATTCACTTCTGTCCTGGAAGTAAAGATCTGTTGATAGACATTGACTGAGGCTCGAATGTTGGCAGGAGAATCTTCGAGCTGCTCTTCCATACCTGAGAGAAGACCAATCATGCGCATACTTACTCCTAGCTCATGACCTGCCGTGCATTAAATCAGAGATGTGAGGAAGGTCTGTTGGATATATACAAGGGTGAAGGTGTATGTATGTGTGGGGTAATATTTGTTGGAACCTTATGATAATACAATCAGTAATCAAATTTTAATCTAAATTTGGATATGACTAATTCTGAATATTAATTCATTCAATAAACATATTAAATCCCTACTACATTCCAGGCTCTGCGCTAAGTGCTGAGGATACAAAAAGAGGTAAAAGATAGTGTTTGACCTCAAGGAACTTAGAAACTAATGGGGGAAATAACATGCAAACAAAGGTACACGAAGCAAGCTATATTCAGGATAAACAGGATATAATTGAAAGAGGTAAATCACTGGAATTAAAAGGGGTTAGGAAAGGCTTCTTGCACAGATTTTAGTTGGGACTTAAAGGAAGCCAGGGAGGTCAGCAGTGACAGTGGAGGAGGGACATCATTCCAGGCATAAAGAACAGCCAGAGAAAATGCCCAGAACCAAGGAGATGGAATGTCTTCTTCATGGAGCAGCCAGGAGGCCAGTGTCACTGGATCAAGAGTTCATGTTGGGAAAGTAAGGTGTAAGAAGACTGTGACGTTAGGATGGAGCTAGACTATGAAGGGCTTTGAATGCCAAACAGAGCATTTTCTATTTGTTCCTAGAGGTGATAGGAAGCCATCGGAGTCTATTGAGTATGGGTTGAGTTGATCAGATATACATTTTAGGAAAATCATTTTAGTGACAAAAGGGAGGAAGGATTGGAGTGAGGAGAGACAGGAGGCAGACCCACCAGGAGGCTATTGCAATAATCCAGGCATGAGACGATGAGGGCCAGCACTGGAGTGGTGGCAGTATCAGAGAAGATTTCTGGGAATTATATGTAAGAAAGTTCTTTTTCTGAATTTTGACTCATGTTTCTTTTACTGCATGAAACATATTCAAATGATTTAGGAAGTAGAGGTAATTTTTTTAAAAAAAAGTTTATATTCTTAAAAACAAATAACAAAAGTCACTCTCTAAATCTCTACTGGAATCAAAAGATAATCATTCAAAACATCTCTCTTCTTAAAGATGAGTTCATTAATTTATAGATTATTTCTGGGTCACGTTCTTCTGGGTAATAAGGTAAGGAGGAAGTTGTTTTTCTTTACATTTCCAAAGAACAGCCATAACACAATCAAATTAGTGTTTCCCGTTTTTGCATTGGACTCAGAATCAGGGCACTTGGGGTTGAATCCTGGCCCTGACACTAGCTGTGGGACCGTAGATGGGCAAGATGCATCATTTCTCTGGAACTCAGCTTTGTCTTCTTTGAAATGAAGAAAATAACATTCACAGAGGAGTATCATAGTATAGCAGATAGCTGATTCTGGATCCAGGAAGATCTGGGTTCGAGTCCTACCTCTAACATGCTGGCTGTGTGACCCTGGCAAGTCACTCTACTTCCCAGTGACTCCACGCCCATCTCCACCCAAGCACTTTTCTAAAAGTACATGTTGTAGATCAGGGTTTTATGTGCGGTGGAAAGAAAGTAGAAGAAATTCTCACTGAGAATACCGAACACTAACGATATCCTGATTCTGGTCCAGAAAATAGTAATAGTGATATTTACAGTACTTATCTCAAAGGATTATTCTGAGAAAAATCTTTTGTAAACCTTAAAATCACATCTAAATATGTCTTCTCAATTCATAAGAATGAGAAAACCTTGCCCGGGTGCTGCTCCTTGTTACTTCTCTTGCCCTAGGCTGAGCAGAGGCTGAGAGGGTACAGTTTTCAGTTCTATTACATCTCTACACAGTTTTACAATGGTATCAACCATCTCTGACTAGGGCCCTAGATTGAAGGAGAAGGCCTGGTGCTCTCCATGTGTGGCCTCACGTTCCTCCCTCCACCCCACAGCATCCCCTCACAACCATCCTCCCCACACACATGGAGAAAAGCAGAAAGATATAAACAGTGAAAAACAACAGAGAGCAGCTGCATAGAACATCATTCTGCTTGGCTTTGAATGAAGGAAGCATTCTCTCCTTCTAAATAAGACTGTGGAAGGATCCTGTAATACACTCAATCTTTTTTTTTAATACATAATTTCTATCTCAATTGAATTTAAAAGTATAAGCAAAATGTTGTTTGTTTGGTTTTTTCTTCTTCCCCAGAACAGCAACTGTTTTCCAGCTTGATTATATTGTACATGATTTTGTCTCTGTGTGACATCCTGTCTATAAACATGCTGAATTTCCTCGGACAGACCACACACAGCATGTACCCAAGGTCCCCTGAAACCTTAATGAGGAGCTCTCTCTCCACAACTTTTCTGATTCTGCACTTGAACTTTTGTTAAGTCTATTTAGCAGAGAAAAAATATTAATGAGGACGTGGAACTGTTGGTAGACATTGACTGAGGCTCGCGGAGTCACTGAGGAAAATGTTGGCAGGAGAGTCTTAGAACTGCAATTCTTTACCTGGGAGAAGACCCGGTCATATGCATACTTACTCCTAGCTCACAACCGGCTGTGCGTTAAATCAGAGCTGTGAGGAAGGTCTGTTGTAAGGCACCATGAGTATGATTTTCCTTTACATTAAGGCCTAGGTTCTTTGTGTAAATTTGTTTGACTCTTTGTTTGACTCATCCCTTTGACTCTTTGATAAGAAAATAAAACTCCTTACTTTGCATAAATGTATCACTGCATCTAACTATCCCAGAATAAAAAAAAAAAAAGCCTAGAGTCTGATATAAATCAGCATTATTGCCAAAGTGACTAGACGGAAAGGAAAAATAATATTAAAAATATAGTTAATATTTACCTAAGTCTTAAAATAGATGCTACAGTGCATAGAATGCAAAACCTGAAGTCAGGAAGATCTGAGACCTTCCAGCCTCAGATGCTCACTATGTGACCCTTGGGCAAGTCACTTGTTTGCCTCAGTTTCCTCATTCTTAAAATGGGAATTATAATACACCTACTTCACAGGATTTTTTTTGAGGATCAAATGAGATGATATTTGTAAAGCTCATAGCATAGTGTGTGGCACTAATGTAGGTGCTATATAAATGTTGACTATGATTAAGGCTTTATTAAGGCTTATGAAGTATTTTCCTTATAGATCCCTATAAAATTGATGATACATACATTGTTATCCCCATTTTACAGTTATGGAAACTGAGGCTGAGAAAGGTGAAGTGACTTGTTAATGTTCACAAAGCTAGTAAGTGGCAGAAAAAAAATGTGAATTCAGCTTTTCTGATGCTAAAATCAGTGCTTTTTCCATTAAGCCAGGCTGCCCAGGAGAATGATCCCTGGGACTAGTGTAAGAGTACTTACATTTAATTCCATTGCTTCATCCTAACATCTGTCTGATCTTAGGTGAGACAGTTTACCCTTTACATATTGGTTTCTTCCTCTGTAAAAAGAGAAAGCTGAATTACATGAGCTCTAATGTTTACTACAAGTTTAAGTCCCATAAACGAGAAGCTCTGGATTTTAGCTATAATGCTCCTGGGAGTTTTTATCATGAGGTTTCTTTGAGGAGGTGACCGATGGATTCTTTTTATTTCCTCTTTTCCTTATGGTTCTAAGAGCACTGGACAGTTTCTTTTTAAGATTTATTGAATTGTAATGTCTAGCCTCTTTTTTGGAAGGGTCAGAGAGTTCAAAAGTTAGTACAATGATTCTTAATTTTTTTTCCTTTTGATCTGTTTCCCAGGTCAGTTATTCTTGCTGTGATACCTTATACCTTCTCCTTTTTTCAGTCTTTTGACATTATTTGAATATTTCTTGTTTTCTCATGGAGTCATTAGCTTCTGTTTGGTTCAGCTTAATTTTCTGTGAGTTGGGTTGCTTGCACAAGATTTTGTACCTCTTATGCCAAGCTGTTAATTCCCTTTCTAATTCTTCCTTTCATAATTCTCATTTTCCCCCAATTTTCCTTTAGTTTTATCAGTTCAAAGACATTTTACAGTCTTTTTTTTTTGGTTGTTGCTTTATTTCTTACAGGAATTCTAGCTAAATTTATGCCCAGTTTGTATTTTTCTTTGGGGCATTGCTTCAGGTGTTTTGAAATTACTCTCTTCTGTGTTTGTATCCTAAGCACCCTAGTCAATACAATAGCTTTTTAAGGTGGGATTCTATTTTAGTCATCTAAATCTTTCAGCCTGTTTTCTGACTTCCTACTTGCTGTTAGAGCCGGTCTTTTTGTACTTCTTGAAGAAACGTTTGGGATGGTCTTACTGCTGCTTTCTTAGGGCATTGAGTGTTATGCTGGTCAAGGCTCTTAGGTATAGTTCAGGCTGAGGACCTGCATACTTTCTGCGCTCGCAGAGTGGTCTGATCCAAGGCAAAGTCTGCTTGTTGTCCTCCTGACTGTGTTGGTGAGCAAAATGGGCTCCTTAGCACTTAGTGCCCTTGAAGAGTTTGGCTTTTGTTTGCTTTGAGTAATGCTAAGCCCCAGGCCCAAATCCCTATTAGGTGTGGAACCTATGTGGGTGTGGATTGATGGCTGAGGTGGGGCCCAAGGTGGGGCTAACTCCAGGGAGGGCCTAGTTTACATGTCTGGGACAGCAGAGGTTGGCTTCTTCTTCCTTGGAGCTCTTTGCCGCAGCAGTGGTGGCACGTGACTCTGGGCCAGCCCTTGTTCTGAGCTCCCAGGCTGAACTTAGATGTTGGTAACTATGAATTGCATTGGGTCTGTCTGTTTGTAATTTGTTTAAGGGCTCTTGAGATGGTGTTGATGAGGAAACTCTGGGCAGCTGTAGCTAAGGAGCCCTCCAGCTTGTAAACCCAGATGCTGAGACTTTGTTGAACTCTGGTAACTATGTATTGGGATTTGAATCAGGCAAGGTCTGTCTGTTGATGTTTGTAATTTGCTTGTATTTTGCTCTGAAGTTCAGGGTGCTGGCTTTTTCCCCTGAACTAAGTGAATGATATTTGTGTGCTGAATTAAAGTAAGCTTGCCAACCCCTTAACCTTGCTGTCCTTATTAAGGCAAATCAAAAGAACCTGGGCTTTCTGGCTGTCTGGCAGCTTTCTGGGTGCTGGCTGTGTAATTGGATCTTTCCTCCCCACAGAAGCTGCTAGCCAGATTGCTAAAACACTGACTTACCTTCCTTTTTTTCTCCACACACACACACACACACACACACACACACACACACACACATATATATATATATATATATATAATATATTGCTGCTGAACTCAACTGCCACGAAAGCTTTACTGGTTTAGTAAACAGAACTGTGTGCTGCCCTTTCGTCTGGGATTCTGCCCTGACTATTCCTCAGCAGACTTCAGACTGAATGAGATGCTGAAAATGAAACCCCTGCCCAACTCCTGATGTCCAAACTACATTATTGCTGCTAGCCTCTGAACTTGTTTCTCTCAGTACAAAGCTAGGGCCCACAACCACTCCTTACCTTGGCATACCACCCCTCTCCTGCAAGCTTAGGTCCTCTCCTCAGTCCACCCTGGTCAGCGGGCAAGAATGCTGCCAGTTGGTACGAATCCTTGCACTTTACAAAGTTTTAGGCCCCTCTATGCTGATTTTGGTGCCTCTCCTTGCCCAGTTACACAGCTTCTTCCTGCCCTGAAGTGTTCCTTGTCGTGTACTCCTGGACAGACTCTTGTCTCTCTTGTCCATAGACTTCTCTATCTGCCTCTCTATGCTTACTTGGCTGATATAAGGAGAACTTACCATATTTTTTCTTATTACTCTACCATTTGGCTCTGCCCAACCTAACAAATATGTATTTTAATGGCTATTCAGTAGCAGTTGTCAACAGAATCACAAACTCTACCTGGGACTTTATGAACCATTTAGTACAACACAACAAACCAAGAATTCCCCATTCAATATCCTGCCTTTCCTTGCAGGATCCACTACCTCTTAGGTGAGCACATTCTACTTCTGGATAGATCTAAATGTTACAGAATATTTCCTTATGTCAAGTCTAAATCCATCTCTATGAAAAACAACACCATTCCCCTCCCCCGCCCCCAGATGCTTTTAGTTCTTCCCTCAGAGATCAAGTCCAATCTCACATGAGGGTGTTAATCCTTCAAATACTAGAAAACAGTTTTCATGTCTTCCCTCAATCTTCTTTACTCTAAATTTAATATCTCCATTCCCTGCAGAGTTTTATAAGGAAAATTAGGAGAGAAGTCTTAGTATGTTTGAGTACTAGTATGATCATATGTTTAATTTAAAAGAGGAAAATTAAGAAGCAAAAGGGGCATGTTTGTGTTTGTGTTTATGTTGATGTTTGCTGGGTGTTCAGTCCAGGCAAACTATTACTAAGTGCTGTTGGGATATGCAAAGGAAATGATCTCTATCAAAAAAAAAAAAAACCACTCAGTACCTACATAAGCCCTACAAACAAGTATTTAAGTAATTGAAATCAAATTTAACAATGTCTGTTTGCTTATAGTTCTTCATGCTCAACTGAAATATTTCCATTATATACTTTGGCCCATTATCTTTTCAAGCAACTGTTATTTGAAAATTAATTATGCGGTATTCATTGATCTTGTGTTTAAATCTTTGCTGCTTAGAAGTTGTATGAGCTATTTAAATATAATAAAGGTAATGATGCATTAACTAATTTCTTTATTTTCCCCCCTAATGCCTGTTTTTGTTCTCTGCTTAATTCTGTCATGCCTTTTCTTAGTTTGCTCCATTCCTATTGTTCTCATTTCATAATTCTGTTTTGATGACTGACTGGCAGCTAGCACGCACTCTGCTGGGTAGGACTTATCTCATTGGTTGCTATGCTCTAAGGACAAAGATTTTGATTTCCATGGCCTTTTTCTCTTATAAAGGAAAAAAATCAATATTTTAGTAGGATGGGAACAGCATCAGCTGATGAGCTAAAGCCCTAAATCTAGTTTCTATGTGATGATCAGATGACGAGAGTACCTAAGAATATTTGCAAATAATGTCAGGAAATGCCTTATTGGAAGAATTGAAATAATGTCCTATATAGTTAACCATGTTAAGAATGATATGTTCTACATAAATTATTATCCAGATCAGTAAAGCTTCTCCGTTTTTTATATTCCCTAATGTTTTTCTTTTAAATTTTAAATTTTTAGATATTTAACATGTCTTTCTAAAATGTACTATAAAGCTGTCTGCCTTCTTAGAGGATATTTAACATATTTATCCATATATATATATGCATATATATGTAAGCATATATATGCATATATTTTTTTTTCATTATAAACATCAATCCCTATTTCTTGCTACAAAATACAATGTTGTCCTCAAAGACTGTTGAAGTGTGTGTAAGACTGTTTATACTAATATATTCCCCAAACTGCTGGTGTGTGTGTGTGTGTGTGTGTAAGAGGAGAGAATGAGAGAGAGAGGGAGGGAAGGAAAAAGGGAGGGAGGGAGGGAGGGAGAGAGAGAGAGAGAGAGAGAGAGAGAGAGAGAGAGAGAGAGAGAGAGAGAGAGAGAG
>CM053622.1:741319951-741352807 GCA_028646595.1 Phalanger gymnotis
CAGTGTGGCCTTTCACCTTCTTTCTAATTTGTCTTTTTTAATCTACTATAGTCTGGAAACTAGTTAAGATGGTGAAAGTGCAGTAAAATCATAGAAAATAGTCTCAAAGTGTGAGCTTGAGGATTTCTCCTATGTGTGTAGTATATTTTATTGATTTAGTTATTTACAAAGCCTTCTTTATGTACTTTCTATTTATTTGCTATTTTGAGGTTGCCAGATAAATAAAATGTACTGGTATAAGTTGTCTTTTAGGTGTTTTATTTTATTTTTTACTAAAATGAGGGAAACATTTACAAGACTTTAAGCACTAATTAATAAGGTTCATAATAAATTCTCAATAAATGCTACAAAAGTTTACTACCTGTTTTCTACTTATATGTGAAAACTCAGTAAATCTCAGAAAAGTCTTTAAGATCCTAAAATGATAATAAAATGACAAAAGAGATACAGAGGCCTCCAAAAAGTAAAGGACTTTGCTCTAAATCACTAGTAAAATTATCATTCTCTCCACTACTTACCATTATGAAGTGTATTGCTCATAAAGTTCCAAAATTCTATTCTCTGCAAGATTTGAAATTTTTTTCAATATTTTCTTAATACTTTTCCCAATATACTTCCCCCTTTCCTCTCTCACAAAGGTTTCCTTCATGATAAAGCAGTTTCAAAAAGTTAACAGTAAACCAAAATGTCTAACAACACGTGCAATATTCCATACCCACATTTGTTTCTACATAGTTGTTTGTATTTTATTCCGTCTGAGCAACACTCTGATCTGTGAGCAGCCACAATTACTCTTTTCTGCCCTAGAACTGTGCCAGAGTGCCTGCTCCTCTGTGGCCCCAAACTCTGCTGTGCTAGTTCTCGTCCTTGCCCTGAGACTGTGACCCAGGACTGTTACTCATATATACATAAGGGCAGCGTAACATAGTGCTGCCCCAGTGCCAGCAAAGAGATCTCTATAATCTCCTTCCGACCAATTGTCTGACATCCTTATCATCTGTGAATGGAGAGCTACAGAAGCCACTGCTGCCATTTCAACTGACCCCAAGGCCTACTGATGTCCTGCCAGGATATTCCTTGCACTAGACTGTGCTCCACTCTCACTCCAGTGTGATACACCTTTATCCTGCTGACATTCTAGGTTGTCTTAGGTTAGAATATTGTTTCACCCCATCCTTTTGTGGGCTCTACAACTCTAGAGTTCATTTTGGAGCATTATTTTAAAGTCATTTGAGAGAGCTCAGGCAAGTCCCTGTGTTTTCTCCACCATCTTGGCTCTGCCCCCATATCTTGACTTGATCTTTACAATGAATCAAAAGATGTGTCCTGTGTGATGTTATCTGTCTCTCAACCAAACTCCCAAACCCTATATTCTTCTCAAATTGATTAAGGCTTTATTTACATCTAGTATTACATTTGATTTATTGATGGATTCAATTGAGATGTTTGAGCCAGTGGTGATTACATTAATTGGTATAGGTTTGAAATTCTACCCTTAAATTTCCATTTACATCATTATATTCATTGTATGAATTGTTTTCTTGCTTCTGCTTAATTTACTTTACATCAGTTTATGTAAATCTCCCCGTGCTTTTCTGTATTCATCATATTCACAAATTCTTCAGCACAGAAATATTCCATTACATTCAGGCAGCATAATTTGGTTACCATAATTTGGCATTCCTCAGTGATTATCACTCAGTGACCTTGCTCTCCCTACTTTGCCTCTCACAAGACATGCCATCTTATGACTCCATGAATCTTCACTGGCTGTCCCTCGTGCTTGGAATTCTCTGTTCCTTATCTTCATCTCCTGTCTTCACTGGCTTTATTCAAATCTCAGCTAAAATCCCACCTGGCTTAAGAAGCCCTTCCCCAATGCCTTTAATGCCAGTACCTTCCTTCTGTTGATCATCTCTATATGTCTTGGTCTTTGTACATAGTTATTTTCATGTCATCTCCTCCGTTAGATTATGAACTCCTTGAAGGTAAGGATTGTTATTTTCCTCTTTTCTTTGTATCCCCAGTGCTTAGCACAGTGCCTACATATGCTTGTTGAACTGACTTGACTACCTAGAGAATGCAATATATATGTACATAATAATAATGATGTTGCTTAGTCATTTCTCAATGATGTCTAACTCTTTGTGACTCCATTTGGGGTTTTCTTGGCAGACATACTGGAGTGGTTTACCTTAGCCTTCTCTAGCTCATTTTAAAGATGAGGAAACTGAGGCAAACAGGGTTAAGTGACTTGCCCAGGGATACACAGGTAGTAAGCATCCGAGGCTGCATAGAAACTCACATCTTCTTGACTCCGGATCTAGTGCTCTATCCACTGTTCCACCAATTATATATATCCATACACTCACCTCTACATGCGCATATATAATGTGTATATATATACATATATATTCATATTCACATATTTGTATATATATATGTACATATATATCCATCTACATTATCACAGTCATGTATGTGGATATGTACATATGCATGTGCGTATTTTTTCTGCCATCCTCTTAGTCAACCACTTTGCCACTTTGGAGAAATCTCTACCTGAACCCCTGTTTTCTTGATTGATGACTGCCTGCTTAGAGCACTATTTTTGGAGATATCTCTTTACTTCTGACTCCACCCTGCAGATACATTTTCTTCCTTCTCTCAAGCTATCTTGCCCAGGCTCAGGAACCTTTTTTCTATCTGTCTGTCTGTCTGTCTGTCTGTCTATCTATCATCTATCTGTCTGTCTTCTATCTATGTATCTATCTATCTGTCTATCCATTTACCTACCTATAGATATCTATGTCAAAATGTAGACATATCTAGGTATAGAGATTGTCAGATGACAGATATATCTAGATACATCTCTCTATGTAGATTTTTCATCTTTTGTTTTCATTTTACATCTGGTTCAATATATCACTAGATAGAGTGATAGATTAATAGATAGAGGAAAATAAGTCTGGAAGTGGAATGGAACCAGCAGAGTGCAATCAGGAATAAATCAAAGCATCAGTAGAGCCCCTGCCAAAATAATGGTCCAAGCAGGCAGTCACCGATAAAGAAAATAGGGCCCCAGGGTGGAAATTTCTCCGGAGTGGCAAAGTGGTTAACTAGGAAGAAGGAAAAAAGTCAGTAGAGCAAAGTATTGGGAGTGAAGTGGGGCATGTCAAGTAATTTTTAAATTTATTTTTATTCCCTTTATCTTTTAAGCCAATATTTTTTCCTCATGATTAGCTTTGCTTAAACTATTTTAATGCAACTCTTTTCCCCCAGGATCTCCTCCCACCCCCAATCTCCCATTTGCCAATCCTATGTACAGTTTAGGAGTTTTACTTATATTAATGATTTTTATTTATATATTTTGTTAACTATTTCTTTCCCTCTTTTTTCCTGTTTTTTCCCCTATCTGTTAGGTGGGTAGTTCAAATTCTCCCCTCTTCTCCAATTTCTTATGTTTATTAATTTCCAGTACATTTTTCTAAAAAGAAGGTTTTTGTTTCATTCTCTTTTTAATCCTCTTTCATTCCAGTTAGTTCTGAAATTTACTTCTCTGATTTATGGTGCAAACCCTTATTTATTTCTCCTTTCTCCAAGAATAGAATAGTGACAATAAATCATTCAAGCCAGGCCTGTCCTCTACTAGTGGTTCCTCCTTTGTGCTAAAAAGTGCTAGAACGCCACACTTACTTCAATCTCTGGAATAATTCTAGCACTCAGCTAGCTTGATCTTTTAGAGATGATTCTTAGGGTCTGAACAAATTTACTCAGCCCATCTAAACACAATTCCTGTGCAATGTCACTCCAGTTCATTCAAGGATTTCTTGAACTTAGTTTTAAGCTATCGGTGGTTGACTGAGACTGGGTATCCCCTTATTAAGATGTTAGGCCATCTTGTCCCTTCCTTTAAAAGGCTTGGAGTAATTTGGCTGATTGATTTACTCTACACTTATATTTTATCTGGATGTGAGGAATATAAATGGAGTTACTTTCAAAATATTGTAACTTTGAACTAAACACAATTTTTTATGGACAACATAGGATTAAATCTTCAGAAGTACTAACTTAAGCTCCTTCTTCTAACAAGTTTTTATCTAAGTGCTTTATTAATTATCCTCACCCCATCATTTTTTGTGCCTTTCCCTTAGACACGTCAAGCTGTGAGTGAACAAAAGCAGTGCCATGTGGTTGATATTGCCATGTGCCTCAAATTTTGCCATGCAATTCTGCCTCCTTTCTGCCTAGTCATTATTCTCCCTTCTATCAGTCATGCTTCGTTTTCTCTGGCTTCATATCACTCAATTTTCATCCAGTTTTATGGTGAGTTGCCTTAGAGGACCACATAGCCACATATCCCTTCGACTCTTCCAAGATATTGTCCATAGAGGAATAGAGATTAGAAAAAATAGTTTTCCAATGCAACTTTTCCCCCTAGATTAAGCTATCATTGGGTTCACATCTCTCCTTCCAGGCATATACCTCTTGCTGTATGGTCTTGCTCTTCAGTAGGATTCTGTCCAGAGCATTGGATTCAGATGTCAACTCCTTTGTTTCAGTTTTGTTCTACTATTTCCTTTCCTATTTTCCTATACCCTTTATTTATTCTTATTGAGACATCTTAGGAGTCATAATCCCTCATGAATAAACTTTCTTAAAAACTAAGTGTAAGCAAATGAAGATGGTGGGAACATGTACAAAAATGTATTTCCTAGAAAATATAACTGAAGGGCTCTGGGTGTTTAAATCTAATGTATAGGATATTATTTGTCTACTGTACTCCATAGCTTAGTAAAGAAATGAAGTATAAATATCTATTTAATGGAATATATTTAATTGTCAAGTGACCTTGAAGGTGTTGCAAGTTATGGAAATCTTACATGTATGGATTGAACAAAGAGATACTTTGTATTCATAGTTGAAATAAAGCACTCATTTTCATGCAGTCTTTTGGATATAAACTAACCAAAGGCATTAAAACAGAATTGGCTCAGCTCGATGTACTCTTCGATTGAATAAAATCATAGCAATGATAAAAGCCAATGACTAATTTTAAAGTGAGAGGAATTTAATGAAGGCACTGATAATAGTTGACATTTAGATAGTGCCCTATGGTTTACAAAAGTCCCAGTCACTTCAACTCTCTGGGTATCAGTTTTCTTATCTAGATTAGATGATCACGTGTTCGTAGAATTAGAGATGATCACATATTCATAGAATTACAGAAGTGATGTCTAAGGCCTCTACCAATTCAAACAAGCTACAAGTCTATTAAAATACTTTAACCGCATTATCTGGATAATCCATCATCCTGGATCATGACAGAAAACGTTTGATGTAAGGTAGAAAGGTAGTATTCATTTTACAATGGAGAAATCAGGGCTCATGGAAATTATATGATTCTCTTGAAATATCACAGTGACAAACAGTGTGATACAATGGGAAAAAGCCTGGGATTTAATTCAATAACTACTTATTAAACAAACCCTATAGTCAGCATAGCATTGGAAGCATCTGGTAATTCAGTGGATAGAGCCCTCTGCCTGGAGTCAGGAAGACCAGAGTTCAAATCTAGCCTCAGACCCTAGGAAAGTCACTTAACATCTGATTTCCTGACAAAATCAATCCCCTGGATCCAATGGATGCACTGGAGAAAGAAATGGCAAACCAGTCCAGTGTTTTGCCAAGAAAATTCCAAGTAGAATCACAAAGGTTTGGAAACAACTGAATAACAAGATGCTCAATGCTATATAGATATTAGAGTGATAATATAGTATTTCCTGGGGATACTACTACAAAAAGAAAATATTCCTGCCTTCAAGGATCTTATGTTTTATTGGATACAATATAAACACATATAAATACAAACTAATTTGAGGAGAGAACCCTAAACAACTAAGGGTACCTATAAAGGCTTTTTGCAGTTAGGTAGCAGGAGGCAGTTAGCTGGCATAATGGATAAAGTGCAGGATTTAGAGTCAAAAGTAACTTAGTTCAAATCCCCCCTCAGACACTTATTAACTATATGGCCCTGAACAACTCAACTACTCTCAGACATAGTTTCCTCACTATGTACATTTTGAGTTTGGAAAGAAAAATAATGAGTTCTGTTTTTAACATGCTGAGTTTAAGATGCCTAGGAGAAATCTACTTCAATTTGGTTTTTAATGACTTTGGTAGATTAATATCCAGACATAAATAAATAAATATTTTAATTTTGTTGCATACTACGAATATAAAATATTTCTTTGTTCTGTCCATACATATAGAATTTCCACAATTTGAAGCATATCCAAGGTCACTGTTAACTTTTAAATATATTTAATTGCCTAAATGTTTGTACTTCATTTTTTAAGCTATGAAGCATAATAGATAAAAATCTTACCCTGTGGATTTTAACACAAAGAGCTCTTTGTGACTAGAGTTCAGGAGAAAGACGATGTCTGAATATATAAATGTGGAATTCGTCTGCACAGAGATAATACATGATCTCATGGGAGCCAGTGAGATCACCAAATAAGATAATATTGAGAGAAGTGTCCGGGACAGAACCCTGAGGGACAGTTATGTTTAATGAGCATAGAATAGATGAGAATTCATTCCAAGGAAAACAGTTTGTGAGACAGGGAAGAGGAGAACCAGGAGAGAGAAGTGTCATGAAAGCCTAGAGAAAAGAAAGTATGTAGGAAGAGATAGCAAGTAAAATTTCAAAATTTGAAAAAAAGGTCCAGGAAGTTAAGGATTAAGAAAAGGTCATTATAAAGAGATCATTGGTAACTTTGAAAATGGTTCTTTTAGTTGACTTATGGGGCTAGAAGACAAACTGCAGGGAGTTTAGAAAAATATAAAGTGAGAGGAAAGGAAATGGAGGCACCAGGTACAGACGGCCTTCTTAATTACTTTAGCCAAGTAAGGGCACAGAGATATAGGATGAGAGCTAGAGAGGGTGCATGGATCAGGTGGAGAATTGTTAAGGATGGAACATACATGGATATGTTTGTAGACATCAAGAAAGGAAACAGTGGAGAGCAAGGGACTAAATATTTTATAGAGAAGAAAGATTGTAGCTGCAGCAATATGCTGCAAAAGACAGGAACAGAATGGAATCAAGGATTAAGGTAGAATTATTCCCCTTAGCCAGAATAAGGATCACCTCACCATTTTAGACAGTGGGGGGAAGATGTTGCATGATATGAGATGAGGAGGATAAGAAAAAGGGAGTAACCAGGGAATAGACTCATTTTTTTCAATGAAGTATGAAGCAAGGTATTAAGCTGAGAAGGCAGAGGGATTGGCTGCCATGGAAGGCTTTAAGAGAGACAAATTTTTTTTAGAATTGTTGTAGGTTAAAAAGAAAATTAATTAGGGAAGAGTAGAAGGATTGCATCAATGCAGTAAGGTTCCATTGGACAATAGACAAAGCTCAAGGGGGTCAAATACACCTGATTTTATTATGTTATCCAGCTCCTTTCAGGATTACATGAATATGAGCGAAGAAGACAGATGATGAAGATAATTTAGTGTTGGGTTTAAGAAAGAAATAAGTGATGATAAAACAAAGGGCATGGAATTTGGGAGTAGAGGTCTGTGTAGAGTTATACTGGATCACCAAGGGGTGAAGATAGGTAAAGAAAGAATATAGCTTCAGAAAGAACTGAGGAGTGAAAGAAATGGTTGGTCAGAGTGAGTACAAAGAATAAAGTCAGATTTGGAAAGATGGAATGATAAAAGATAATAATCAGATGAAGGAATTTTAAAGGTCATGAACATGGAAGTAGAATGTGGGTGACAGCAAGATTTCTCTGTGTGTAGCTGAAATGAAGTGGAGGGGTAAGTCATGGAAACTGAGTAGACTAATGAACTAGGACATTGGTGTATTTGAAGGACTTTAACAATTTATGTTGAAGCCACCTATTGAGATGGAGAGAAAGACTGTGAGCCAGGCATTGCACCCATTGAGAAAAGAAAGAAAATTCCTGGGAGGTCAATAGATAATACCCACCAGGATCTGTATTGACAGATAAATCTAGATCAAATGAAACTTTAAAGAAGAGGAGTTGCTGAGTGATGATAATAATCAGAAAGTCTGGAAGTAGCAATGATAAGCAAATGTTCTCATTCTCCCACAATGGCTAGTTAATCTGGGGTATTCAAGAAAGTGTATCTAGTGATGGAAAGGGTAGTGAAATAAACGGTTCCATCAGTGAATGCTTTAATCATTCAATAAACATTTATCAAATGCCTTCTGTGTTCTAAGCACTGTGCTAGGTGCTGGAAATACAAAAGGAAGCAAACCTCCCCACCCCCTAAAAAAGCAAACAATGCCTGCTCTCAAGAAGGTTACAATCTAATGGAGAAGACAACAAGCAAACAAATATGGACAAAGTAAGATATATAGGGACATCTGGGTGGCACAGTGGATAGAACAGGGCCTAGAGTCAGGAAGACCTGAGATCAAATCTGGCCTCAAACATTTACTACTTGTGTGACCTTGGGCAAGTCGCTTGTTTGCCTCAGTTTTCTTATCTGTAAAATGAGCTGAAATAGGAAATGGCAAACCACTCCTGTGTCTTTGCCAAGAAAACCCCCAATAGGATCACAAAGTATTGGACGCAAGTGAAAAACGACGGAGTAACGACAAGTTATATGTAGGATAAATAAGGACTAATTAAGAGAGAACAAGCACTGAAATTAAGAGGAGTTGAGAAAGGCTTCCTATAAAATGTAGGATTTTAATTGGAACATGAAAGAATCCAGGGAAGTTGGGAGGTAGAGTTGAAAAGGGAGAGCATTACCAGCATGAAGGAAAGCCATAGAGAATACTCCAGCTGAGAGATGGAGTATCTTGTTTGTAAAATAACCAGTAGGCCAGAGTTACTGAATGAATGACTCAATCAATCAATAAACATTTATTGAATGCCTAATATGTGCTAGAAGATAGGAGTATAAAAGAAGATATTTAAGATGAGAGGAATTCTGTTAATTATGAAGCAGAAGTCACAGTAGAAGGAAAGAGCATATCCGGAGCAGAACATTGGGAGAATAGTGTCAAGATGGATGAGAATAAGGACCAGAGTAGCTAGGGATAGGGAATAGGTTTGCAGTCTCCAGTTTGGGGTTCTAAATAACTGACATCGGGATGATATTAAAAGCTGACAGTAGGATCAACCAAGGAATGTGCTCCAGCAAAGTATCTCTGGTTGAAATGATGTCCAGTGAGCAATACATGTAAGTAAATTCTTCAAAGCCCGTCCTGGAATTGTAGTGTCCTCTGTGAGGCCCTGGGTGATTTACTTTGAAGCAGGTAGGAGAGAGAGGAATCTAGTTGGTTGGTAGGTAAGAGGTAGTCTTTAAAGTGGATTCAGCTGTGGAAGGCTCTGTGGGTAAAGATAGGTGGCTGATCTGGTTAGGGCAGACTGCCTGGACCCAGCTGAGGAAGGACCCAGGGTGAAGGTTGGAATGACTGGGTAGTGGAAGGCTGGGGCTTTTTCAAGGGAGGGACTTTTCTAAAGAATTTGACATGACTGATTGTCTTCTCGTGGATACTCTCTCCTTTCTGGTTTTCATGACATTACTGTCTTATTTCTCCTCCTAGTTATATGACCATTCCTTCTCAGTCTTATCTCTACATCATTATCCATATTACGCCCCCTAACTATGGATATAGCCGTCAGAGGCTCTGTCCTTGACCATCTCTTCTCTATTTACTCTCTCTGCCTGTGACTGTATCGGCTCAGGTGGTTTATTATCATCTTCGTCTGATGACTAGTAGACCTATGTATAACCATATCTAGTTGTGTCTTTCCCCATCATGTGTATTCTATATGGATTTTATTTTATATATGTCATCTCCTCCAAATAAATTGTAAACTCCTTACAGACAAAGACTTTGCCTTTCATCCTGGTCTTTCCAGGAACTATCACATAGTAGACATTTAATAGTAAAGATTTAGTGACTCCATGTCCATGTTCTTCCTACTATAATATCTTAACTTTTAGACCGCAAAATCATAAAATAATGAAATTAAAG
Organism: Phalanger gymnotis; assembly: GCA_028646595.1. Classification (NCBI taxonomy): domain Eukaryota; kingdom Metazoa; phylum Chordata; class Mammalia; order Diprotodontia; family Phalangeridae; genus Phalanger; species Phalanger gymnotis. The sequence continues at coordinate 741,329,985 of CM053622.1, forward strand.
TTTATTCAAATCAACTTAAGAAAGAATTGCTGCTTTTATTTAGTTTAAGTAGAACAATTCAAGGGTAAAGTTCAAAACTTACATATTGTTTCATTCCATTCTGAGATATAAAATTACGGGGTTTAATCTGTTGAACTAGTCTACCTATTTTATCGACTAGTCATTCTAGACTGCCTCATAACATTCATGAATTCAAGAACACTTCAAAGAAATTGCTGTGTGATATTATAACAAAAATAGAAATTCACTATAGAGGCCAAAGTCACCTTTTTCGACAGCCCTCAAGATTAATGTTCGCCTTCAATCTTTATTTTGAATCTTACTGTGTAGCACCATCCCATAAGGACTATTTTAGCTAATACTTACAGATATCAAGGAATGACATCTAATCTACTTAAGTGATTTTAAAAAATGATTATACTTCTTATATTTATTTTCTTTTTAAGACATTTTTAAAAGGACATAAAGAAATTAGAATTTACTTTGCTGATTTTGTCAACTAGTGGATATGTCTCTTATGTAACAAATAATCAAAAGCAATAAAGGTTCAGAGACCAAATGGCAGACAGCACCATCCTTAAAATCAGATCAAATCAAATCTACTCTGACTGAAAATGTTGTTAGTTTGTTCAGCCAGGAATAAAGTATTCACATTGAGCTATGTCTCCATAGGATCCATTCTTCCAGAAGCTCAGACTTAGTTTTTTAAGCACTTCCAATAAACATTGCACCCAGCAAAGGCAAACTTCTCTAAAACAGTCCATCTGTTTGCTTTGTAAATCACTGGCAAAGTCTTTGTGTTTGAAGATAGGTCTCTGCTGATTGCAGAGTAGCATCAATTTTGTGAGTTACTTCTTTGCTTTATGTATTGTTTTTGGCTTTAGTGTAACTGGATATCAAGGCCTAACGACTTATAAATGAATTATATACAAAAGTCTACACAGGCACAATTTTCCTTAATGATAATGGACGCTATGTTCTCAAACGAAAAATGGCAAAGAATTTGGCTCTCTTTAAGCAATTTCAAAGCATTAAGAGTAAAAAAGGACTAGTCATTAGTACTTCTGTGTAGCGTTCATTTACTAGTTACAAAAGGCTAAGTGGTTCCTATAAAGCTATTCAAATTTGATGTCTTCTATATATTTTCCAAATTTACAAACTACATGACTGATCTGGAATGATGTTCTTATAAAACTTACTTTAATTGCAACAATTGTGCACTATAGCTATGTACAATTACTGTGATTAAAATAAGTTTTATAAAAGCATTATTCCAAATCAGTCTTCAGTAAATAATTCTTGACCCTATTTTCAAAATAGAAGAACAATTTCGGAAGGAAAACAAAAGAGAAAAACAAAACAAAACAACCTTATTAACCAGTTTAATCTCAGGCACAAGTCATTTAAAGTGAAGATTTGGTCCTTCCTTCTATGTGGGCTACCACTAATGTTTACAATATTAAATAGCAGAAAAAACATATTTTGTTCTGAATTCAATCTGTCCATATCGCTTCCAAAATTACAGATATCAGTATAACAGATTCTTAGATTTCATCCTTACAACTAAGAGTAATAACGATATCATTTATTACAGGTATAAATATTTAGAAACTGGCTTAAGAAATATTAATGATTCCAAGCACCATATTTTTCTATCTAGATTGAATTTTGTTTTTAGTAATGACGAAAGCCTTTCTCGGTGGTAAATTAAGCATGCTGGTAAATACACAAAGTCTTCTGAGCCAGGAAGGGGATTATTAGGGTCCAAATTCAATATCCGATTTAAAATAGTAGTTTCTAGAGAAAAAATTGTGGAGAAAATTAATGGATTTGAGTGTTTTCTTGACCCTAGCTGAGTTTGCTTCCCTAATAGCTTGTAATTTTTAAAGGTAATAATAGAGCACATTGCCCTAGAACAATTATATTACCAATTGTGAAAGGATAGGTCCTTTAGCTTTCAAAGTCAAATCAACCATTTTAACAGTTTCTTTTGTTCTCCATATTTATTGTTATTGTTGTAGTCCTGTGTATTTTAATCTTGACTCTGCTTTCTTCATCTTCCATCATTTCACAAATCCTTCCCATGTTTTTTTCTCCTCAATTTTGCATATTTTTAATTCATTATACAAAAATAAATAACATTACATTCATATTTATTCAGGCAATCCTCTGTGTATTAGTGAATTTTGAACATTGTTTTAAGGTAATTGTTAATAATCTATTTTTACTTTTCAAAAATTAAATCATTCCTATCATTGGACCACTTGGCGATTAGGAAATGGGTCTTAATTTTATAACTTTATGTCAATGTCCTGTAGTCTGTGGATGTCAGAGTTTTAATACTTTCTTCATAGGAAGCTTATTGCAACCCCTCTTTTAATTTTTTATTTACTTTCTTTTTGTGGTGACTATTGTTTTATATATTTATTTGCTTGCTGTTTCCCCCATTAAGTTATAAACTCCTTGAGGGCAGGGGCTATCTTTTGATTCTTTTTGTATCTGAGTCACTTAGCATATTGCCTGGCACAAATTAGGCACTTAATAAATTTTTATTGACTGACTCAGGTATATTTAATAAAACCGTTTTCCCCTCAGCTGTAACTTTTTCTTCAATTCTGTCTTCATTTTTGATTTGTGCGAATGCTTTTAAAATTTTGTGTGATTGAGATTGTCTATTTTATCTTTCAAAATATCTTCTATCTTTTTGCCTGAGTATACATTTTTCTCCTATAAACAGTTCAGAAAGTTATAACATTCTCTTCCATAATTTTTATGGTGTTTTTTACCTTTGGATTATTCATCAATTTGGAATTTATTATGGTATACTGTATAAACTGTTGGTCTAAGTCTATTTTTATCAGACCATATTCCAGTTTTTCCAGAAATTCTCATTGAATTAAAGGTTCCTGTTCCCATGGTTTATGATCTTGGGTTCAGATAATGGAAGCCAGCTCTGGACATGTTTTTTGTTTGGTTGTTTTATTTTGTTTTGTTTTTCCCTTAAGAATTGTTCATATGAATATGTTCAATACATGTATAAGCTTATAACAAATTGCATACTGTCTCAAAGAGAGGGCAGGGGAGGGAGAAAAAAAATTAGAACTCAAAACCTTGTAAAAGTAAATGTTGAAAACTATCTTTGCATGCAATTGGAAAAAAATATTATTAAGTGGTAAAGTAAAATAAGAATACAAATTTTAAAAAAAAGTTCATAAGGTTTAGACTACTAATCTATTGTTTTTATTTTTCATCCTGGGCCAGATTTTCAAATCGCTTTTGTAATATAGTTTGAGATACGTAGCACTACACATACAAACTCTTTTTTATTCTTCATTTTTTATTTGTCCAACTAAATTTTGATACTAATATCTACATAAAATATGACTTTGATAATCTGGTTGGATTAGAGTAATTTAAGGGGTATCGTTGTCATAATGGTTGACATTGAACATTTTAATGTCTCTCCAATTATTCTGGTTTTATTTTGTTTTTTAAAACTATTGTGTATTTCAAGATATTCAATACATACTTGTTTTGAATTTAATTTGTCTTCCCATTTTATTTTCCCTCTGGATTTTGTTAGTGTTACACTAAAAGGATTTATTTTATATCCTTCTATTAATTACAATTAATTGTCTTTAGTTTATTTTGATTCCCTGCCATGCTCAGTAAACCATCATATCTTTTAGAAATAGATGTAATTTACCCTATTTGCCTATGACCATTCTTTAATTGATTGTGCTTGTTTGAATGAAATAACTAGAATTTGTAACACTATGGCAAATGATAGTGGAGAGAATGGGCATTCTTTGCCACTAATCTTACTGAGGAAACTTCCATTGTTCCCTTAGAAATATTGCTGAATTATTTTTCCATAAATATTTTGGTCACATTAACAAATGGTCTTATTGTTGCTATTTTTAGCACTTTTTATATAACTGAGTATTGCATTTTCTCAAAATCTTTTTTTCTGTGTTTATTGATACTTTTATTCTTTTGTATTAATATGATGATATATTTATGGTTTTCCTAATATTGAACTCTTCGATTTTGGTATATATCTACCTGATCTTAATAAATAATTATCTTTAAATTATCTTTATATAATATATATATATCTTTAAACAATTATCTATTTTATTAAATAGATTCGTGTATTATCTAACCTTTAAAGGATTTCCTGGAATGAATTGGTCCTGTAATTATCTTAAAGAGTATCTGAGACTAGTCCTTAAATGACAGACATGCCAGAGCTTCACCAGACCCATCCATGAAGCCATTTCAGCTTACTAGAATCTAAGTTGTGTTAATGTTAGTCAGGCCTAGACATACCCTTTCAGAACCTAGGGTTATTGGCCCACTAGGATCAGTGATTAGAGAAGTATACCTTCATTTCTTTCCTACAGAGCTGTCACTAAGGATGTCTGACATCTGTTTATTCTCCTTTTATTCCTAAGTTGTCTGTCCTTTGTGGGAAGTCCTATTTAAAAACTTGGTGGCCCCATTAGCTACTAAACTATTTCGATAGGATGGATGAGTAATTCTCTACTATTCCTGGCAGTTATGTATTCTAATCTCCTGCATGAAAGCTCTTAGAGAGTTCCCAACTCTTTTCAGAATAATAATGTCCTCCAGCTCCTCTGCCTAGGCAGTGTTGTTAGTGTGAATATAACCAGGCAAAATTATGTCTCAAGGCTCCACCTATTGTCAAGAACCTGCTTTATCACTGAAATTACTCTAGCCTCTCAATATAATGGATTTTCTTTCCCAAACAGAGATATTTTGAGGCCCACATGAAATAATGGTTGCAAAGCACTTTGCAAACCCTAAAGCACTACATAAATGGCAGTTATATTATTTTATTGCTATTATTTAATTATTATTAGTATATAGTCACCAGGCCTCCAGTCTTGCGTTGACTTCACTTCCTGAGCTTTCTACTGCATTTTTACTGAGCTCAAATGATGTTTATAGAGTAATATAGGTATGTGCTAACAAATGTTTAAAAACCAGCCTCTCTAAAAAAGGAAAAAAATAATATATGTACATACATACTTTTAAATTTAATCTGTATCATCAACACTTTCTTAAGTCTAGAAAATCAACAAAAGAATAAATCAAGCCTTGATTTGTAGTGCTTGGAAATTTCTGAGGTATAAATGCTTGTGATAAAAAAGTAACAACTGGCTCTCAGAATGGTTTAGAGTTGACTTCTGCACACCCCTGTCCCCAAAGGAACAAGCAGAAAATCATTAAACGTAAACAGTACTTTACAATTTTAGTAATCTCAATCAAAGTAATAGAATACTGCATAATAAATCATCTATAACAATTCATAGCATCTCTTAAACTCTCAAACTTAAACTCTGAAACCCCTAAGATGGCAATAGGATTCTGTAAACCCAGGAGTTCTAGGAAAAGCACAGATCCATTTAGAACCTCATGAATAATATATTTCTTATAAGTAGCCAATGGAACAGAGCTTGATACTTTTTTTATTTCTGTTTTTGAAAATGTGTTTGTTTAATCCAGTTGTATGGAAAGATTAAGCCAAAAGTTGTGAATGAAAATTGTTTTAATGAATATTATCCTTCATTTAGTATTTATTATATTCATATGGATTATAAACCTAAACCCAAGTCTTTGTAACCATAACATTGTGCAAATATGATATTCTCAAGCATATTATGATTTTTCCCTCTTAGACTTCCATCCTACTGAAGTCTTCTATACCAACCAAAAGGAAAAATGTTCAAAAAATTAGAAATATGTACTCAACAGAAGCAGCTGTTCAAAAAATAAACTTTGTAGCTACCAACTCACAAAGGACAATTTAAAAATAAAAATGTTTTTTTTCCAGCATCCTAGTTTAAAAATATCAAGCTTGTTGAGACTTGTAAGGATTAAAAATAGAACTTAAATAGATATATTGTGTTTATTTGAGATTTAGTTTATTTGAAATTGTGTCTAAAGTATTTAAAAAGCAAACCATATTTCCTAAATCATTTCTTTGAATGCAGAATTTTTCCTCCTCCTCAACTCTCCCACTCCCCAAATGACTTCCTTACCTACTAGAAGAGTGCAGTCGGTTCAAAGTTCAAGTTTCATTTGTATAAAAAACTTGAAAGTTTGGAACCTTATCTCAGGAAAACTTGGCTAGGAAGTTAGATGCATTTGTTTTCCTGAGGTTTCCAGCATTTTCAGATTTATGATGAGAAAATACTTATTCATAATACTTTGGCTGAGTGTTTTAATACGAATGCGAATTTTTAAAACAAAAGTGAATTGATTTTATTTTTAAGAACGTTTTTATTTTGTTTTTTCCTCAATTACATGGAAAAAAACAATTTTAACAATCATTTTTATAATGTCTGAGTTCCAAATTCCTTCCCTTCCTCTCTTTTTCCCTTCTTGAGAAGGCAAGTACTTTCATACAGATTATACATGTGCAGTTATGCAAAACATATTCCACACTAGCTTTGTTGCAAAAGAGCACACAAACCAAAAATAACAAAACAAAACAAAGAAAAATAAAGTTTAAAAAAGGATGCTTCCATCTATATTCAGATTCCAGTTCTTTCTCTGGAGGTGGTTAACATTTTCATCCTAAATCCTTCAGAACTGTCTTGTATCATTGTATTTCTGAGAACAGCTAAGTCATTCACATTTGATCATAGTGCAATTTGTCGTTATTGTGTACAATGTTCTCCTAACTATTCATGTCACTTCACATCAGTTCATATAAGTCTTCCCACATTTACCTGAAACCTGCTTATCATTTCTTATGGCACAACAGTATTCCATCACAAGCATACTTCTTTAGCCTTTCCCAAGTTGATGGGAAACTCCTCAATTTCTAATTCTTTACCGCCACAAAAAGAGTGGCAATAAATATTTTTGTACATATATGTCCTTTTCCTTTCCTTTGATTTTTTAAAAAAATTTCTTTGGAATACACACCTAGTAGTGCTATTCTTAGGTAAAAGGGTATGCATATTTTTATAGCCCTTTGGACATAGTTCCTTGCACTCCTAAATAGTTGGATTAGTTCATAACTCCATCAACTCTACTCCATTGTGTCCCAATTTTCTCACATCCCCTCCAGCATTTATCATTTTCCTTCTCTGTAATATTGCCCAATCTGACAGGTGTGAGGAGCAACCTCAGAGTTGTTTTAATTTGCATTTCTCTAATCAGTCATGATTTAGAGCACTTTTTTTATTTAACTATAGGTAGTTTTGATTTTGTCTTCTGAAAACTGCCTGTTCATATCCTTTGAACATTTATCAACTGGAAACCATATCATATTCTTAGAAGTTTGATTCAGTTCTTTATATTTGAGAAATGAAGCATTTTTGATAATAACTTGCTGTAATTTCCCACACACACACACACACACATTTCCTGCTTTCTTTCTAATCTTGCTTGCATTGGTTTTGTTTGTGCAAAAACTTTTAAATTTAATATCATCAAAATTACTTATTTCACATCCTATCATGCTCTCTATCTCTTGCTTGGTCATAAATTATTCTCTTATCAATAGACATGACAGGCAAAGTATTACATGCTCCCCTAATGTGGTTATGATGTCTTTCTTTATTTCAAAATCATATTTTGACCTTATCTTTATATGTAGTGTGAGATGTTGGGAATGGGGATTCAGTCAAAGGGCTGTGCTTGAAGACTTAGAGGGCCACATGTGGCCTCAAGAACACAAGTTCCCTCCCCTCTATAACTAGTCTCTGCTTTCCAGTTTTCCCCTCAATTTTTGTCAAATACTGAATTCTTTTCATGAAATATTGGGTCTTTGAGTTGAGAATTGATTTTGACCTTCAAATTATTAAGCTTCTTAGTACTAAGATTTTATTGGGGGTTTACAACAGTAGAAAGAAGTAGTGGAAGAGGGCAGAAACAGATAAATCTTTAAATCACATTTAAGTGTCAATATCAAGTAAGTTCCTAAAGCTGGTGGGACTTAAAGTGATTTGTGCTTATTGATATATTTTGTGCTTATTCACTATTAGGATATCTTATGCTCATAGAATCATAGATTTAGAACTTAAGGGATCTTAGAAGTTATCCAGTTCAATATCCTGATTTTACAAATGGAAAATCAACTGGAGCACAAGGTGTTTAGTTAAGTGAATTTCCCAAGATGTTACAGCTATTAATTATACAGGGAGGGATTAGCACTGAGGGCTTTCTGACACAAAGTCCAGAACTCTATGCACTATGCCACACTACCTCAGAATATAGATATTTCTAGTATTTTAAATAATATTGCTCATTCAATTTCCCTAAACATTTCTTGAAATTTCACCTCTGGTTAGCTCATAATGACAATGAGGCTGAGCTCTCTGATTTGATTCCCCTAAATGGGCCAGTTAACTATATTTCATAGCCACAGATTGTCTCTACATTACCAGCTAGACTTTTGTATGTGTGTGTCTTTTTAAAAATATACATTTTTATTTTTATTTATGGAATAAAGCAGGCAATTCTATAACATAGTATAATAGAAAAAGGTAATTGATCATGAAACTGCAAATCTATTATGCACAATTTGCTATTCCTTTTAAATATATAATAAAGTTATCATGGAACTTTTTTTTTTCCTTTTCTGTTTTTCCATCCCCCACCCCAGAGATGACTTCCATTAGATGTGTGTGTGTATGTTTATGTGTATAATATCATTCTATACATACTTCTGTTTATCAGTTCTTTCCCTGGATGCAGGTAGCCTCTTCCTTCATAGGTCCTTTACAGTTAATTTGAACATTTATAATAGTCAAAGTAACTTATTTTCTCAGTTATTTTTAAAACAATATTGTTTACTGTATACAATGTTCTCTTGATTCTGCTCATTTCACTCTTCATTATTTCATGCAAGTCTATCTATGTTTTCTAAGATCACCTAGCCCATCATTTCTTATAGTCCAGTAGTATTCCATCAAAATCATATACCACAACTTGTTCAGCCATTCCCCAGTTGACAGGCATCACTGCAGTTTCTAGTTTGCCACCACAAAGGGAGCTACTGCAAATATTTTAGAATGTATAGGTCTTTTTCCTTTTTCCCCAATCATCTTCGGAAAGAGAACTAGTAGTGGTATTGCAGGGAGTTTAATAAATCTTTGGGCATAATTCCAGATTGCTCTCCAAAATGGTTGGATCAGTTCATATTTCCAGCAACAATGAATATTATACTAATGTCCCAGTTTCCCTTCAAGCATTTGTCACTTTCCTCTTCAATCATTTTAGCCTATCTGATAAGTATAAAATAATATCTCCAAGTTATTTTAGTTTGTGGTTCTCTAATCAATAATGATTTGGAGCATTTTAGAGCAATAATGATTTAGAGCAATTTACATGATTATAAATTGTTTTGATTTCTTTATTGGAAAACTGCCTGCTTGTATCCTCTGACCATTTATCAATTAGGGAGAGACTTACATTCTTATAGATTTGATAATGTTTTTTATATATTTGAGAAATGATACCTTTATCAGAGAAACTGTCAATGTAATTTTTCCCAATTTTCTGCTTTCCTTCTGATCTTGGCTACATTTGTTTTATTTGTAAAAAAAAAAAAAAGATTTTGATCTAATGTAATGAAATTATTCATTTTATGCCTCATTCATCTCTTTATCTCTTGTTTATTGATAAATTGTTTGCCAATCCATGAGTCCAATAAGTAATATGCTTTTTCAAATTTTCTTGTAATATCTCTTTATATCTAGTCATGGTATCCATTTTGCCCTTCTTATAACTCTGTGCCTTTGTTTACATCCTTCTGACCTGGAGAGATAGTATGAGTGGACTTGTAGAAAACATAGCTTAATCATCACATGAAAAGTCAAGGCAAAGCCCTCAATGCCACAGGTAGCATAACCAAAACAGCTCTTAAATGTAACTGAAAGGTTTGATGACATGTCAGAGGTCTGCCTTAAGATCTGAAGCATAAACCAAAATACAGATAATAATAATATAGGCAGACTAGTCTTCCTACCATCTAAGATGTGACAATGTGTTCAGTAGTTACTCTTGCTCTTTTAAATAATATATCAGGCTTTGCAATTCTTTATGAGAATTATTTTATTGTCATGTTTCTTTTATGCAGCTAGACAAAAAAGCCAATGTACTTATATGCCATCTGTTACATGGCTATTATAGCACATTCAATGATGAGACACACTTCTTTGTCCATCCAAGAGCTCTTTCAAACAGTCTTTAGGTTTCCTTAATATCATCTGCATATACAAAATTACAGGCAGCATTGGACACTGTTACCTAGCCTCATGAACCTAAAACAGGACCGCAAGGGACTCCTTGACTTCCCTCCATTATTTTATTGAATCTAGCTCAGTGCTTGTGAACTGCGGCTAGAAGCTAAAACCTGGACAAACACGGTGGTCTTTGTTCTTGACATGCCATTCTGTAATAAAAATGAGATGTTTTTCCCTCTCATTTGCCAATTTCAAATGACTCTACAGGAAAACAGGGACATCATATATCGAAGGTGAGCTTTGAAATCAAAAAGACGTGGGTTCAAGTTCTGCCTCTGATATAGAGTAACCATGTAACTCTGAGCATGTCGTAAAGTCTTACAGCTTCTCAGGCAACTCTAAGATTATAAATGAATTGTCACCAATCAGAATTAGATTACTGATTAGAATAATTATTGATGGGAGTCTGTGGCAGGCATATCCACACAGGAAGCACCCCATACTGATACAATGGCAAGTCTGAGAGAGGAGAGGATCCTAGAAGTGCTTCTTTAAGAAATGGGACTGGAGGTGAGACTTTAAAGAAACCAAGAGGTTGGAAGTGAGCCAGGAGAGAATTACAGGCCAAAGAAAATGCCTGCAGGGGGAGGAGTGTCTTGTGAGAAGAACAACTAGGAGGCCAGAGCCAATGGATCTAGAGAAGGTGGAGAGGAGTAAAACATAAGACTGGAAATTTAGGAAGGAGTAAGGTAGTGAAAGCCTTTAAAAGCTAAACAAGGGATTTTACATTCCATCCTAGCCTAGAGGATCATTTCTTACCTCCAAGAGGCAATAAATAGGCACTGAGTTTGTTGACTAGGTAGTGACATGGTCAGATGCACTTTAGAAAGATCTCTTTGATGGCTGAGTGAAGAATGGACTGGAATGGGGAGAGACTTGGGGAATGGAGGCCAACCAGAAGACTATTCTAGTGTTCCAGGTGTGAAGTAATGGCCTGCCCCAAGATGGTGAAAATATTATAATAAAAAAAATACTGACGTAGGAGTCAGTAAACCTTATTTATAAACTTCATTAAATAGGAGCAGTACAAGAAGTCAAAGGAAGAAGCACATTTTATTACTGTGGGTACTATCTTCTCTTCATTGAGTTACAAAGAAATGTATGCTGTAGGTTTTACATTTATTTACAAATTATAGAATTCTTAGATATCTTTGTTGTCAGGTTATTCACCATAATAAGAACATAATATTCTATTGCATCCTGTCATGTGTTTTATTCACCATAATAAAAACTTATTATTGTATTATATTCGGACTAAAATGCACATTGTATTTTCAAAGAATAATGACAAAATTTAAAACAAATTACATTTCCCATTGGTAACAGATATTTTGCTATAGGCTTTATAGCTTAGACTTTATTTGAAGAATTTTTCCATCAAAGTTTGAAAATAGTGTCTGATTTTATGAAGTTAAGGAATCATCTTTCATATCCTGACTTTAATATTCTTTTTTCGACATTTTAATCTACAGTGACTCACAAAGAGGCAGCAGTACCTAACTTATCAGCATCCTTTTATTTGGAACCTTTTTTTCTGATGATAATGCCACCACCTTTACTCAACCTCATGGAATCATCTTTGTCCCTGTCCTTTTGCTAATACATTTCTCCTATGAGTTGCCAAGTCCTGTTTATAATCTCTATAATATCTCTAGTTTCCATTCCTTCCATTCCAGTCACATTCCCATCTTCCTAATTCAGAGCCTCCCTATCACTTGTTTGGACTATAATAGTTTCTTAGAATTGTGGAATGCATCGTATGACTGCCTCTAATCCCTATTTGCAAACTGGATTATGAAAGAGCATTATGACATTTTCCTGACCACTTGTGATCATCTTTTTGAAGAGGATGTTCAAACCCTAGTTTGTAAAACAGAATGCCAAATGTTTATAATAGCTGAGGGAATTGTAATGAAGAAGAGAGAATGATTGGAACATGGAGCAATGATTTTCTTGATATTGAGATAACGGTCAGAAGATCACCAAAGAAATGAATCAATAGCGCCTATGCCAAGATAAGTTATCATCTGGATCCTAGACTTTTGTAAGAGTGGATAAAAATGTGTTCTAAGGTTGGCAGAAGCTGGTACTTAAGGGAGGGAGAGAATTTGGAATTTGAAACTAAAAATGTTTTTTTAGTGTTCAATAATAATGATAATAATGAAATAAAGGTCTGAGATTACATGTGGTTGTGGGGCACAGCCCCACCCCCATTCCCATATGGTGATATCAGCTCTGAGGACAGTGATGTTAGGGCCTTGGAAGATGTAAAGTATAGGAATAGAACAATAGTTCTTGGCCACAGTAGTCTCTATATGAAGTGGGACGAAGGGTGGAGAGACAATGAGAAAGAGAAACACAGGGAGAGACAGAGACACACAGAGATAGAGACAGACTGATAGAGAGGTAGGGTAGGGAAGGGAGAGAGAGACAGAGCCAGATAGACAGATCCAGAGAAAGACATCCCATGAGGTTCAAGTAGACCCAAGGCTAGAGAATTCGTGAATTCATGTGAGTAGGTTAATATCAGTAGCTTCCCAGCTGAACTGCCTGCTTCTATTTCTTCTCTCCCAACTCCATCTTTCCTACTTCCACACTATTTCATCTGCCATCTCACCATTGTGTCAGATGTCTTAAGAGATTATTTCTCCATTTCCTAAAACTTCTGCTACTTCCAATAGGCAGCTTCTCTAGGTATATACTCTGTCTGCTCACCACCTAATCTTCCTTTCTTTACTTATTTTAATGCCTCATCAGGTATCACACAGGGGCTGGGTGGGAGAGGAGGCAAAGAATGTGATATTAGATCACAAATGTACCTGTCTTTGACAGTGTAGCAGACGTTAGTTATAGAAGTGTTGACAGGTTTTTTTTTTCTTTCCTTTTTTGTGTTTGTTTTTCTTCCTGTTTCATCTTAAAATGCTCCTGAGATGATCTGGCTCAGTCTGGTCACATGCCAAACTTCTTACTAACTCATTTTCCCCTCTACCACTTCTTACTGTTTTATGAGACATCAGAGCTCATAATCTTCTGCCACCCTCCTCCATAAAGTTTTGCAGATTAGTTTAGATTCTAAATTGCTCTTGTTTTAGTTGTCAAGTCTCCTTGCTTGGCAGAGAAATCAGTTTCTGCCTGTATAAAATAAGAAGATTGCCCTAGATAATCTTCTGGGGTCCCTTCCAGGGGAAAATCTATGATCTGATGATCTTATTTCCAACCCTTCACTCTCACTGTCTCCCATGCTTAGGATAGACTTCCCTCCTTCCTTTCCTACCTATTTCAGTCTCTCTCTTCTCTCAAAGTCTAATTCACATACTACCTCATCTATGAAACTTTCCTTCATGGCACCAACTTAAAATAAGTTTTCCCTCCTAAAATTTCTCATAGGAATTCATCTGGATATCTCCTTTTCACTCATTCTTCTTTGTAGCACAATGATTTATATGAATGAGTTGTCTCCCTTACTAGGACTGCATTTTTCTTGAGGGTAGTATGCCTGCTATTTGATTTTTATATCCCCAGTTCTTAGCAATATCATGCGCTTAATAAGATATCATTAAATTACCTTAAAAATAAAGGAAATGGGAGACTTTTAAATGGGGCCGTGTTGTTTCAAGTGGCTTTCTAATTGTTGAAATAAGTGGAAATATATTTTTGAGTAAATATTCTTTTCCTTTATCTATTCTGTTCTAGTCCTCCTGAAGGCACACTTGAAATATAGGAATAAGCAGGTCGGCACCCCATTTATTAATGGCTATTGATTTCTGTGTGTGTATGTGCATGTCCACTTAGGTGTGCATTTTAGCCCTAAAGAGAAAAGATATCAGTTAGCAAGAAAAGCCCAACAAAATACCAATAAAGGAAATAATAAATTTCTACCACCATATACTGCATTCTATAATGGAATCATGCTGTTGTTGGTTGTCTGTTCATTGGCTGCGTTCCAAATGCAAAAGGGGCAGTATGATCAGGAGAAAAGATATTATCTTTGTAAAGTCAGTTTTGTTAATAGCAACTGAAGTTGCAGCAAAATAACTGTTCTCTAAAGCTCAGAGCTCTGTGAACCTCCCGGAATTTCTTACACCACCCTAGGAAGTCTCTGCTAAAGATCTGAGGAATGTCAGGCAGGAGAATGAAAATGCTTGTATCATATTGATATATTCATAACAAAGCCTTTAATAAATCTGTATTGGATCAAATAGTGTGTTTGTTAGTTTTCAAGTTTTGATCTTTTACTCCATGGTTTTTCTGGCTATTCTTCTACAGAACAAACATTTCACAGTTAGAAATATTTATGTACCAGTCCAGCCATTGTTACATTAAGGAATTCATGGAATCCAGTAAATAGTAACAACAGTCATAGAAGTGAGAACCACATCAACATCTAGCCCACTCCAATGCTGTCTGTAGGAAATAGATAAAGACAGGCAGACACAGAACCTGGTACATGGTATTCATTATAAGAAGGGAGGAAGAAAGAAAATGAGTATTTATTAAACACCTACAATGTGTCAGGCATTGCGCTAAATGCTTCACAAATATATTCACATTTGATCCTGACAGCAACAATGGAAGGTAGATGATATCATTAGCCCTATTTGGTGTGTGAGAAAATGAGATTTTTCTCATCCTTGGAAAGGTTAAATGACTTGCCAAAGGTCATGCAGGTGTGGTGTTTGAGAAAAGAATTTGAACTCAGGTCTTCTGGAATCCATTGCTCTATCTACTGTACCCCCTAGCTGCCTCTAGGTTAAAGGTTCCACCTTTATATTCTAGTCACTGAGCTCATTGTCTCAGAGCAGAAGAAGAGAGATACTATCGAGTTAGGCGAGACTTCTTTCTGTGAGTATAATGCAGTCCTTTTTATTAGATATTGTTACTGGGTGACATTTCCTATGTATCACTCTATTTCCCTAATTTGTGTATATTTCTGATGTATTCTTTTTTTAATAAATCAATTTATTTATTTTTAGTTTTCAACTTTCACTTCCATAAGTTTTTGATTTTCTCCCCCTTCCTCCCTTCCTGTTCCTTCCCCAAGATGGCATTCAATCCAATATAGGCTCAACATATTCATTCCTAATAAACATACTTTCACATTAGTCATGTTATACAGAAGAATTAGAACGAATGGGAGTAACCATGAGAAAGAAAAACATAAAACAAAATAGGACAAAAAGAGAAAATAGTATGCTTCGTTCTACATTCAGACTCCCTATTTCTTCTTCTGGATGTGGATGGCATTTTCCATCATGCGTCTTTTGGAATTGTTTTTGGTACTTGCATTGCTGATAAGAGCTAAGTATATCAAAGTCAGTCATTGCACACTGTGGCTGTTATTGTCTACAGTGTTCTCCTAGTTCTCACTTCACTTAGCATCAGTTCATATATGTCTTCCCAGTTTTTTCTGAAGTCTGCCTGTTCATGATTTCTTATAGCACAATAGTATTCCATTATATTCATATGCCACAACTTGTTCAGCCATTTTCCAATTTATGGGCATCCCTTCAATTTCTAGCTCTTGACTGCCACAAAAAGAGCTGCTACAAATATTTTGTGCATGTGAATCATTTTCTCATTTTTATGATCTCTTCAAGATATAGACCTCCCAGAAGCGGTATTGCTAGGTTGAAAGGTATGCCTTTTATGCATAGTTCCAAATTGCTTTCCAAAATGGTTGGATCAGTTCACAACTCCACCAACAATGAATCACTGTTCCAATTTTCCCACATCTTCAGCATTTGTCATTTTCCTATTTTATCATGTTAGACAATCTGACAGATGTAATGTGATGCCTCTGAGGTATTCTTATCTGCTTGGACATGAGTTGACACTGAGAACATCAAAGGGTTTTAGAAAGTGATAAATCTATGGGACACAAGGTCAGCTCCATGCTTGACACCTTCAGAGTGCTATACTCTTCCTGCTTGAGTCTGATTGTAACTACATATACAAAAACCACAGGATCCTACAATATTTAAAGCAATTCCTGATGCAGATAGATGCATACTATTTTCCTTTTTGATTGTTTTTTTCTTTCTTGATTTTTTCCCTTTTGTTCTGGTTCTTCTTTCACAACATAACTAATGTGGAAATAATTGTAAATGTATAGCCTATATCAGATTGCAGGCTGTCTTGTGAAGGGAAGAGGTAAAGAAGGAGGAAAATTTAGAACTCAAAATCTTACAAAGTGAATGTTGGAAACAAATAAATAAATTTTAAAAAAATAAAGGAATTCCCAGAGCCCCAGCAGGCATAATGGATAGAGCACAGGTTTTAGAGTCAGAAAGACCTAAGTTCAAATCCCTTTCTCATTCAGTGTAAATTCAGGCAAATCTTTCACCCTTTCTCAGCCAGTTTCTTCAACTTTATAGTAAGAATAACAATAGTTCTCGTATCCCATTCCTGCTCTCAGGATCAAATGAGATTTTGCATGTAAAGTGCTTTGCAAACCTTAAAGCATTATATAGTTAGTTCAACAACATTTGTGAAGCAGCCATTAGGTACAGGGTACTGCATGAAGTACTGGAGATACCATGACAAAAAAACCTAAATAGTCACTGCTTCAAAGGACTTAGATTCTCTGGGATATATAACACGTAAACAGATAAATGGATATAACTTTGGGGACAGAGAGCATACAAAAAGCTAGAAGCTCACAAAAGGCTTCCCATAGATGTTAATCTGAACTGCACCTTAAGGGACAGATGTGGAGACTGGTGGTGGAACAGCAAGTAGGCTGATTTGACTGAAAGACAGACGGCATGACAAGTAATCATGAGAAATAAACCTCAAAAAATAGCCTGGAGACACATGCGAGACTTTAAATTTCCGGTCAATGTATTTATATTTTATCTTAGAGGCAATAGGGAGTCATTGACTATTAATGAACATGACATAGCAAGTTTTCTATTAGGTTGTAAGATAAGTTTGACAGTCTTGTGAACGATGAATTGCAGCAGGAGGGAGTGACTGGAAGTGGTGAGAGGAATAGAAAACTATTGTGATCATTCAGACAAGAGGGGAAAAAATCCTGAAACAGAAAAAATGTGATATGTGTAAGACTTTCTAAATTACGAGATATGAGTTGAGTGAGGGAACAGGAAGCTTCAAGGATGACTCTATGGTTATGAATCAGGCTGATTAAAAAGTGCTTTCAACAACATAGGGAAGATTGGAGGAAGGGCAGATTTGTTTAGGGCAGGAAGGATGAGAAAAAGATAAAGAAGTTTATTTTAGACACAAGTTTGAAATGTTTCTGAGACATTCTAAATGAGGTATCTTAAAAGGTGTTTAACTAGAGCTTAGGAGAGATAGCAGAACTAAATAAATAGATTTGAGTCTATATATACATATATACATACATATATACATAGAATCTCTTATATGTACATGAGAGATTCTATATATCTTGACTATATATGAATATACAGATTTGAGCATAGGTATGATATGTGGGGGCAGGGCAGGAGAGATGACCAATTGAGAAACTTTGTAGCCACAAGAAAGGAGGATCCAGAACAAAGTACATTAGAAAGTCAATCAAGACATGAAACTGAAAACAGGTTTTCTAATAGAAGGTTGCTAAATGGAACAAAGTGCATCGACGAACTATGATAAAGGCTTGCTATCTAAACTATATAAACAAGTAGCAAAAAAAAGTAAGACCACAAGCCATTACCCAGTGAATAGTTCATCAAATGATATTAATAAACAGTTATCAAAGGAAAATTATAAACAACCATGTGAAAGAATGAGTAACTAATAATAAGAGAAATCCAAATAAGAACTATCCTGAGGTTTTACCATATACCCAGCAAGAAAATTAATAAAAATTACAAAAGAGAGGAAAATTCAGAGTTGGAGAGGTTATGGAAAGACAGGTCCATTAATGCACTGTTGGTGGAACTGTGAATTGGTACAACCATTCCAGAAATCAATTTGAAATTATGCCAATAAAATGAAGAAATGCTCATATATTTAACCCAAAGATTCCACTGCTGGGTATATATCCCAGTGAGGCTAGTGACAAAAAAAGAAAGATGTAATATAGTCAAAAATTTTTATAACAGCCCTTTTAGTGGTAGCAAAGAACTGGAAACAAAGTAGATGTTCACTGATGGAGGAATGGCTAAAAAATTATTCTACTTTGATGTAATGGAACATTATTATGAACTATAAGAAACGATGAACAATACAGAAAAGCATAAAAAGACTTACATGAACTGATGTGTAATGAAGCAAAGCCTCCACGCAAATACCACAATGCATACAATGGTTAAAATAATTTACATAGAAAAAATCCACAAAGTAAAACCAAATGTTGTGAATTTGCCCCAAAGAACTACAAGAAGATATGATCCCCTTGAGAAAAGAGGAAGAGGGAGCTACAGGCTCTGAATAAGTTGATATACACAGATAGAATGAAATTTTTAAAAGAGTAATGGTAGTAGAGGATGGATGAACCAAGTAACTAGAAGAAATTATCAGAAATACCAGAAACTGATCCTTCTTCCTGATGCAGTGTAGGTGGTACAGATACTTAGGGCAGGATACAAGAGAGATATAATAGAAGAGGCAATCAGCACTAGAGAATACAACCAGAAGGGATGCAGCATCTTCTAGAGAGAGCTAAGTTTCTATGAGTTGTTTCAACAATTCAGCTAGCAGCTTCTGTGGGGGTGTAAGATCCACCCACAACCAGCACCCAGAAAGCTGCCAACACACTGAAAAAGCACAGGTTCTTTTGATCTGCTTAACTAAGGAAAGCTATGTGAAGGGGTTGACAAGCAGACAAATATCATTCGCTTAGCCAGCACCCTGAACTTCAGAACAAATACAAACAAATTGCAAACATCAACAGACAGACCTTGTCTGATTCAAATCCCAATACATAGTTACCAGAGTTCAAAAAAATCTCAGCATCCGGTTACGAGCTGGAGGGCTCCTTAGCTACAGCTGCCCAGAGTCTCTGCATCAGCACCATCACGAGTGAGAGCCCTGTGCAAATGGCTCTGTCCTCTCTTCTTATAGAGCTTCAGACGTCATCTGAATGACCAGAACTTAGGCTGCTATGATTGGCTCTTGAGTTAGCTCCTCCCCTTAGGACCCTGGGAGGTTCACATCTACATAGGTTAGGTTAACACCTAATAGAGGGTGTATCAGACTATACCTAAGTGTCTGATCCCCAAAGACTGAACTTATTATTTTATTCTTAGCATATATTCTATTTTCATTCTAAGATGGTTGGTTGTGGCATATCCAGCAGTTATCCCACACTTGAGGCTGTTCGTGTGAGGCTCTGATCCTTTCAATATTTGTCATTATATCTGAGGTCCCAGGCTATACTGAACTGGGTCTGCCTTAGACTAGTACCCTGGTAGTTTGGGTTTGATAGTTTAACAAAATGAGATACTCATAGTTTCAACAGTTAACAAAAGTAGATTTACTTAGCCATGGCAAGAGAAATATATTCAACAAGGATTGGTTAATTGGTTGGTTGGTTGTTGTCCTTCATTCTCCAAGAGGACCAAAATGACATCACTATGCTTGGGTCAAGATTCAATGTGTCTGACTGTGGCTGATCAGGCTAATACGAGCTTGGAATGTTCTACCACAGGTCAGGCACAAATAGCCCATGTAAACATTTGGGGCGAATACTCCAAACTTGCATCCTGCGTTTCCTTTGAGCTGATTCAATTCTGCTTTGCTCATAGAGCACAGCACTTTCTCTGATGTGGGAACACCATGCTGAGCAATCCTGTGCCAATATCTCCCATGTCACGCAATAAATTCCAAAGTTCTTGAGGGAGACCTTGAGAGTGTCCTTGTATCTCTTCTTCTGACCACCATATGAACACTTGCCTTGAGTGAGTTCTCCATTTGGGGGGTAGGGTGTATTCAAGGAGGACTGGTCCATCTGGTGTGATGGCTGCTGAGCCCTTTTCCGCCTTTGATGTCCACCTGTTCCACCCAACTATCACCTGTGGCTCCAAGAAGCTGTGGCATGCGCAGCAGTGACACACCAGTAAACTGTTTCGGCAGACAGGCCGAACTAGGTTGAGGGTAACCAAGGGGTCTCAATTCAACAAGGATAGGCATTGAGGATACCTCAAGTTGATTCAGGTGAACTGAGTTCCCTTTCCTGAGTTGTCCATCTTGGTCCATCAATCATGAGAGGGGCAGCTAGAACTCCTCCTGGCTACTTTATATGAAAGTGATTAAGAAGTACTATCCACAGCCTAAACCTGAAGTCACCTGAATCCTTCACAACTCAAGAAAATTCTCAGGACCTTTTAAGGAAAAACTAGCCAAGCTTACATGGGGAGGAGAATGATGGGGAAATAATTAGAATAGTGCTGCTACTACACGGGCCTTTCAGTGTTAGGCATGGTATCCTAGGTCTTATTCACAACATATTTTTAGTGGACATCTTTATGAATGATGCTGTGTTCTAATAGATCTAGGCCTTCAGAGAGTGTAAGTTCTGTAATATTCCTGGATAACAACTATTTGAACTATTGCCTGGAAAGTCTTTACTTGGAACAACATTGGCTGTAGAATGTATTAGGGATGAATAATGAAAATACAGTTAGAAACGTTGGTTTCTAGTATACTTACACAGGGCTAGCAAGTGAGGATGACTGAAATCAGGATTAGGTAACTAATATAACAGTAGATATCTCTTTTTAATTAATTAATTCAGTGAATCTGTTTCAATCTGCAGGTTTAGCACTTAGGTGGTATAATTTATTTCCTCAGTAACAATTCATTTTAGAATATGAATTCAGTTTTTACTCAATACCAAAGAGAATGGTTAATTTTATCTTTTCATTGTATAGAATTTTGTCTTTTAATTTTATAGTAAATATTTACTTACCTATTGATTAATTTGATTATATCATCAGAGAACGTGAAGTTATTTACATTCTAATAGTAGCATTTTTCCCTTTCTTCCTCTTCTCAATTAAATTAGAAGGACCTTTTTCATAAAATTTACTTCTGTAAACTTTGCAGCTAAATGAAAGTCTAGGAAACTAGAGGCCCCATATGAAATGTCAGTTTTAACAAAAGTCATAGTAATAATCACAGTACCAGGTATATGACTAGACGTTGGAATTGTTGATTTCAGAGTAGATGGAATTCAAAGACTTTACAATCCCAGTTTTTGTCAGGGCAAAATTATACTTTGGAGGTAGCACTAGATTTATAATCAAAAGCTATGAATCCCAGTTTAACTACATGCAACCTTGGGCATTTAAACTCCCTGGGCCTTAATTTCCTCGTTTTCAAAATTAGGGGATTGGAATTAGGCAGTTCTAAATATCTCTTCTAACTCAAATCATTGACTTTCTGTGCCTAAAGCAATAGTATTTACTTTATTTTCAACAGAATAATTTATGAATCTTTTGTAGATGCAGAGAAGTAGAATAGGCGATAGAGAGGAGGTTATGGAGTCAGCAGAATTTGAGTTTGAATCCTGCCTCTGATACCTTCTAGATATGTGACCATGGACAAACCATTTTACCATTTAGTCCCCAAAGTTAGTCTCTTAGACTTCTATAAATGCATTTCTGTAGGGAGATTGCACATGTGGAATTCCCTATACTGATGAAATCACAGACCTAGAGCCAAAAGAAATATAGAACATAAGCTCCTTGGGGGCAGGAGTTATTTTGTTTTTGTGACAGCATCTGGTAGATTTGTATGGTGCCTAACAATTGGTTCTTTATTTTTTTGAAATATATATAATATATATGTTATATATATTTAGTTTTCAACATTCACTTTTAGAAGATTTTGAGTTTTTAATTTTCTCCCCTTCTTCCCTTTCCCCTCCCCAAGATGGCATACAGTTTGATATAGTCCATAAATGTACAATCACAGTAAATATATTTCCAGATTAGTCATGTTGTAAAGAAGAATTAGAACCAAAAGGAAAAATCATGAGAAAAAAAAGAAAGGAAAAATAGTATGCTTCAATTTGCACTCAGACCCCATAGCTCTTTCTCTGGACGTGGATATCATTTCCCATTGTGAGTCATTTGGCATTGTCTTAGATCATTTGACAAATGGTTTGATTAATCATTTGATTAAGAACAATTGGTTCTTAATCAAAGTTTGTTCCATTTAAAACTAAATGCCCTTGGCGGAGCCAAGATGGCGGCTGGGAAGCAGTGACTGGCGTGAGCTCCCCACCAAATTCCTCCAAAAACCTATAAAACAATGACTCTGAACCAATTCTAGAGCTGCAGAACCCACAAAGGAGCAGAGGGAAGCAGGGCCCCAGCCCAGGACAGCCCGGATGGTCTCTGGGTAAGGTCGGTCCCACATGGACCTCCCAGCCCCCAGCCAAGGGGAGCGGAACTGAGCCCAGTACGCACGGCACGAACATACCAGACGCGGACCTACCAGACCAGGAGACGAGCGGAAAGTGCCCTGGCATCCTGAAATACTGAGCTGTGGCATGTACCAGACCTCTCAACCCACAAAGAGCAAAGACATCAGAGAAGGTTAGTGGGAAAAGCTGCGTGACTG
>CM053622.1:741353307-741380769 GCA_028646595.1 Phalanger gymnotis
GGCAGACTAGGGAACAGGGCAACCAGAATGTACGCCATCTTGGAGTGGGGGGGGGAGAATGGGGAGAAAATTTGTAATTCAAACGCCTGTGAAAATCAATGCTGAAAACCAAACATGTCAAAAATAAATTAAAAAAAAGAGTGAACACCCAATAAAGGTCAAAAAAAAACCCAAACTAAATGCCCTTGTGGCAATCACAGGGGCCTTGGTGCAACTGCTGATTAGTTGATAGTCCCCTTTTATCCAGCTAAGCTAGAAAGAAGCTTTTTTGTCCCTCTTCCTCAAACATTTACCATTAAAATCAAGTCATGGGTCAATAGCTTGTTTTGTGCAAGTCCTCAGTACAAGCCAGGGATTGACTTAATATCTAAATATTTGCTAGAACTAGATAAACAGAAGTGAACAGTTTATGAGGAGTAAGAGATATCAGTCAATTGTTTGTAAAACTGTAAAAGCAAATGACTTCTTCCTCCTGAATCAAGTTCATGTTTATTCATTGAGGGAAGAAATAATCTTTTCCTTAATGCTTAGGCCACAGTAGTGAAGGCAATAATTGTATCATATTTCACTACAGTTCTTTGAAAACTATTCATTGCCATTTTCAGTTTTCAGTCATTTATTTAGTACAGGTCTCTTCCAGCAGACTGATGGACTATATTAAAGAGATTGGTCCTAAACAAGATGAAAGCAAAGATCCATCTTTGTCACTTGTTGAGTCCTTGTTTTCAATCTCCCCCACCCCAAGATAAAATCATTCCCTCTCTATTCCTCTAACAGTTGCCTTCATTTTTGTATCTTCTTCTTTTGTCTCTATCAAAACCTGCTCCCAGATCTTTCTTCCCTTCACTCTGAGGTAAAAATGAATTAAACAGCTTGAAGGATTGCCTTGTCAGAAATATTTTAATTTTAATTTAACTTAAGAATAATTTGAAGGACCAAATTTTGTCAATTAATGTAGTGCATTTTTCTTCATAATGCAAAGAAAATAGAGATAGCAGGATGAAAAATTTTATTTCCAAGTAAAATATTTGTCTGTGTATATTAATAGGTGGACTTGTCCTTAACAAGGGTCAGAACCTTAAGCTCCTAATTTCTTTCCTTACTTCGTATTTCTAAATGGTGCAATCCATCCTCCACACAGACACCAAAATAACTTTCCTAAAGTGTGACTATAATGACTACCTGTTATCTCTAGGGTCAGTCACTCAGTCAATAAGGATTTATTAAGCACCTACTGTGTGCTAAGGCACTGTGCTAAATCAAATATAAACTCCTCAGTTTTATATTTAAAGTTCTTCATAACCTATCATCATCTTTCCAGTTTTAATACTCATTCCCCTCCACACACTCTACTGTAGGGTCTGGTCATCTTGGCCTTCACATTGTTGCTCACACACAACACTTCACTTCCCATGTCCAGTCCTTTGCTCTGGCTGTTCCAAATGCTATAATGCTCTTTTCTCACCTCTGCCTCATGGAATCCCGAGTCTCCTTCAAGACTAAGTATGTGTCCCTTTCTTCAGAAGGCCTTTTCTGGTCACCTACATATCATAGTGTAGTGGAAGGAAGTAGATTCCTTCCAGTATTGTTTTCCATCTGCTTTGCATGTATTTTATATGTGTGTATATATCCATGTGTGGGTTGCTTTTCCTATTAGAATGTAAATTCCTTGAGAACAGGATTATTTCACTTTTATCTTTGTACCCCCAACATCTAGCACTATGTCTGACACATAATAGGTTTTTAAACAATGCTTACTGCTGAAATGATAAAGCAATGAAGCTGTAAGTCTTGTTAGTCATTAGTCATTGAGGCAAGTTATTTGTGTAAAAGCTTGGTAAGATGAAAGTTATGGAACATAGGACGTCACAGAAAGTCAGCAAGTGGGCTTTTTCTGATGTTTCAAAAACATTGCCACATATATAGTTGCTTATTCTGCCTTTCCTCCTAGTCAGTCCATAAACATTTATTAAATGCCAGACCCTGTGCTAAGAGCTGGGGATGGAGCAAAAGATAAAAGACAGTTCCTGACTTCAAGTAGCTCACAGTTTAATGGAGGAAACAACGTAGAAAAACTATGTACAGAAAAGCTTTGTTAAGTCGTTTGTGAGATGTGTCCAACTCTTTACGATCCCATTTGGGTTTTCTTGACAAAGATATTAGAGTGGCTTGCCAATTCCTTCTCCAGTTTTTTTTTTCTTACAGTTGAGGAACTGAGGCAAATAGGGTTAAGTGACTTGCATAGGGTTACACAGCTCAGCTAGTGAATGTCTGAACTCACAAATTTTGAACTCACAAAGATGAGTCTTCCTGATTTCAGACGCAGCACTCTATCCACTATGCCACAGAGCTGCCCACAGAAAAGCTATGCTTGGATCAATTGGAGATAATCAACCAAGAGGAGACACTAGAATTAAGGCTTCCTGTAGAAGAAGGTAGGATTTTAGCTGGTACTAGAAGCTGGCACCTGATTAAAGCCATTGTCTAAATCAGACCCAAAGGCATTGAATGTAAATGCAGTGTTTAATAAACCTTTACGTTTTCTTTGACAAAAATTGTAAATATTTATGAAGAAGGATCTTTGAGTAGGTAAAGTGATTTCACAGGTTGCCTTTAAGGGTCTTTTCTTTTCCTGGGCCTTCGAGTATTGAAAGATCTGCTTTTGCTCAAGGAAAGTGGTAAACTTTCAGCTCTCTAGCTTCCAACCTCTATGCTGATCATCTATGCTCAGTGTTCAGTGAGCATTAGTAGGCAGAGGTTCTTAATCTTGTGTTTTGTAGTGAAGGCCATGGACCCCTTCTCACAATCTTATTTTTAAATAATTGAATGAAATGCTAAATTTCAGTTAAAGCGTAGTGAAAATAAATATATTTATTTCCCCATCCATGTTCACAGACCCTCCCTGAAATCAATGCACTGACCTGGTGGGCCCCTGATGAAGAACACCTCTTGTAGAGAGATTAAGGCAAAAAGCAAAATGAACAAATGAACAAACAAAAAAGAAAACAGGAAATAGAAGCATTGGGGCAAAAAGCAACCCTATCTTGACTTTTACTCAGTTCCAATTGCAAAATCTTTTTTAAACAATAAATATACTACTTAAAGATATATCAAACCTATAGCAATCATGTTATAGTGGAAAAAAATCTGGGTCCTAAATCAGAGGATCTAGTTTCAAATTCGGGCACTGATACTTCAAATTTATATAACCTCAAGCAAGTAACTTAAGTTCTCTGGCCTCATTTTCTTCACCTGCAAAATGATATGGACTGAACAACATCTAAGATACCTTTCAGCTTCACATCTATTGAACTATAAGCAACAGCAAAATTGTTACCTTTTAGAATGAAAGTACTTTTAATCTTTCCAATTCCTTCTATTCTCCTCCAAACATAATAGCCAAGAGTTGAAAATTAAAATTTGAAAAGAATTGGAAAGTTCTTAGAATTTGAAAAAATGGAGACTGAAAATGAGAACAGTTTTCTTTTGGAAATGATACGTGCCTATGGAAGAAGTACCCAAAAGAGGCAGCATGTCCTTGCTAATGTTGAAAAAGTCAAGAAGTTCCAATTGTCTTGAGCTTTCAGCACTGTTTAGGGAAGAGTACAATTATCCTGACAGAGAACTAAGTAAATATTTTGACTGCTGCTCTTTTCTCATACACATGATGCACTGAAAATTACAGTATAAATGTTTGGAGGTGGTTAAATAGTTACATGCAGTTGGCAATAATATGTCTAAATGACACAGAGCAGGCAAGACCTGCTTGCCATCAAATTGACTCTTGCCCAACACAGAATAAGAATTTAACAGGATACCTTGGATATTTATAAATCCCAGCCTAATATAGTAGGCCCATTTGCCAACAGAAGGTACATAAGGGGAAATACTAAAGACCTGATGAATAAGTTGTAATCATACTTATGATGATCAAAGCCATCTTTATAGTCAAGGTGAGATAGTCCATGTCTGATACTAACCCAGAATTCCAAATGCTATCTGGATACATGGAAATTACATGAAAGTCTCAGAATATGGTGAATGGGATAGCTGCCTTGTACACTATTATCTCTCAATTAGGCAGGATTCTAGGACTAATAAGCAATGTGGTCAGGTCTGAGTTTCAATAGGTTTTAGAGAAGGGGTAGAGAAGGGTATGACTCCTATATCAATATGGCCCTAGAGAGATAGAGGAAAAGAGAAGAGAATGGTAGACAAGAAGTGCCTACCACTGGATGAATTTATTACTGCCCTAGGTAAATTAACTTCTTTGTTTAGTTCAATTCAATGAACTGCCTACTCTTTTGAGGTCTCTGCCCCATAAGTCAGTGTCAATTTCCCCCTTTCCCATAGGATGTCAGCATCCCAAAGCCTCTCCCCCAAGGGCCAGTGTCAGAGTTGCCACTCTTCGGTTAGCTAGTGTCCTGAGGACTCTCCACTCATGAAAGGGTGTCAGTATCTCCTCACTCCCTGCTGATGATTGGTATTGATAGTATATAAGCAGCTATTAGTCATGGTAGATAAAATACTGTGTCTGGGGAAGATCTCCATTCATATCCTTGTGGGACCCTGGGCAAATCACTTAACCTCTGGGCCTCAGTTCCCACACCAGCAAAAAGAGAAGATTAGACTCAATGGCCTCTAAAATCCTTCCCAGCTCTAAATATGTGATCCTATGATTTAAGGGCACAATATACTGCTGATGGTCCTGGGTACCAAAATGGTCAGTTTCAGACTCAGAATAAGGGACAGGATCTTTGCAGCTTGCTGAATAGTTGATGCATCCTTCAATTAGATTTTTGATCTATCACATTTGGAAGTTCACTACCAACACGCACTGGGAGTTTAATAAATATGGATTGTTATTACCACCCTTCTCCACTGGTCACTGAGAGTCCTGGAAAAATACTCTCTCATTTTCACTGTCACCAAACAAGCAGTTCCAGTGACTAGGGACAAGCCAATTAGTCTGTGCCTCTTACTGAAGATTCCTCCCTTTAGCTGCACAATTGCAGAAAAGTACAATTTCAGATTTTTAATCTCTGGGATTAAAAAAAAAGTGTTTTCACTCATTGTTCCCTAGTATCAAAAGGCATTTTTAATGTCAGAGAAGGTTAAATTGAATGCGTTAATGAGCACGAGGGAATGTAAAATGAGTAGCTTCTGCTCGTGCAGGCATATGTAACATGTTAATAATTAATGAACTGTTTTGCACCCCAGACTTGTTATTGAATCTGTTGAAGTGACTCTTTTGCCCTAATTTTGAAATGCATAATTAACCTTTTTTATGCGTAACTGACTTCTGAACATTTTGATGAGCCCCACTACTTAAGATTTTTGAAACAAGAATAGGGACTATTTTAATTTTATATTGATACGCGTTGCTACATTGTAATTTCTTTTGCCCTACAGTAGCATAAGGATTTAACCTATATATACACATACATATGTGTGTCCATATGGTATATATCTGTGTGTGATTTTATATGTGAGTCTGTACATAATACATGGGTGTTTCCACAATCCGGCTAGCAGCTTCTGTGGGGGGGGAAAGATCCACCCACAGCCAGCACCCATAAAGCTGCTGGACAGCACAGGTTCTTTTGATCTGCCTTAATAAGGAGAGCAAGGTGAAGGGATTGGCAAGCTTACTTTAATTCAGCACACAAATATCATTCACTTAGTTCAGGCGAAAAAGCCAGCGCTCTGAACTTCAGCGCAAAATACAAGCAAATTACAAACATCAACAGACAGACCTTATCTGATTCAAATCATAATACATAGTTACCAGTACCAATATCTCGGTTTCAAAGCTGGGGAGCAGTTTGCAGCTTGCCCAGAGTCTCAACACTCCTTCCATGAGTGTGCCCCAAAAATCAAATGCCAAGCTCTTCTCAGTTATACGCAGTTTGGAGCCCTGAAGGCTTTGACCTCACCCAGGATGGGTCTGGGAAAGTTTTCTGTCCCCAGGATCACATCATATACAAATCAATGACTCCTACTTGTCTCAGTGCTGAGAAATACTCCAAGACAAAAAGATCCCACTTTATCTGCCCCATTCAAACAAAGGCCAGAATCATTAAAGGCACTTAGAAGAAAAGCAAAATGTACCACTTTAATTACTGTTACAATGGGCACATATATATTTACATTAAAATATGTTCTTAATTTGGGGAATACTTAACTTCTCTCCTGCTGTGAAGAATGATCATTTGGTTTTCAAAGGTTTCAAAGTATCAATTTGCAGATTATAAATTTTTTTGCACAATAGTCCAGAATCAGTAGATTTTCCCCCTGCCAATATGTCAAAGCTTTCTGACACGTTTCCCTCCTCAAAGCAGAAAATTCCAAGATATTGATTGTGCCTTTTTTTTAGGACAACATAGTTATTCCAAACTGAAAATGTACATTTGAATTGTGGAACAAAAGAATAGAGGGAGGCTTTACTATCTTTTGTTAATTAATGCTAATTAGAATAAAGAAGCAATATCAAGCTGAAAACTCTGTAGCCTCCAGGACAGAGGGTCACAGATTTAAAACTGGAAAGAACTTTAGAGATTATGTAATCCAGACTTTGCTTTATAGGTGAATCTCAGAGAGTTTAAGTGATTTGCCTAAGGTCATGCCAGCAGTAAATTTTGAACCTAGGATTTAAATCCAAGTCTTTTGTACCAAATCCAGAATTCTTTCCCCAGATAACTTGGCCATAAGGAGTTCAGATTATGTGGAATTCTATGCTTTAAAACAAGAAAGAACAGGAGTAACAAATTTGATTATTTATGAAAATAAACTGTGGCTAATTTGAAGTATGATTCTCCCCACTATTTATACTAATGGCTTCCAATGAGACGTGCAAAGAGCCATGCTAATTTATCAGCTACGTTTACAATATTTTTAATATCTAGACCAATTAACCGGGCTCAAGTAGAGCTCAGTGTAGGTATTTAAACATTAAACCCGGGTCAACACCTGACAAAATTTTTTAAGAGGCAAAGGCTGCTTTCAACATTAGTGTTCCCCGCATCTTCTACTGCCCTTACCCCATCCACTCCCCGCCATGAACTCATACACATATAAACATGGAACTTGCGTGAACCATAGGTTTAAAGCTAGAAGGGACCCCAAAGGGAATCAAACCCAATTTATGAATAAGGAAACTGAGGAACACAGAGGTCAAAAAAGGCTTGCCCAGGAACACAGTTTGTTAAATGTCTGAGGTGGCACCTGAACTCTAGTTTTCCTGCCTCCAAACCCAGTGCTCTATTTATTGACTTTGGCACAAGAGAGAGAGAGGTTTTATTACACTCAGAATGTGATGCTCCCCACCAGTAGTTGATGTGAGTGTATCATTCACAATTCAATTCAAAGTATTTATACATTTTGAGAAACAAAGAAAAAAGATAACTGTTCATTAAAGTGCAGCTGATTATAGAAAAAAAAAAAGGTCTGCTTGTTAGGAAGAATATTTAACATTAGCTAAAAGAAATAGATAAGGAATGTGTCCACGTAGTATATAGCTGGTTTCACTAAACCAAAGGTAAGCCTATTAAGCTAGATAAGGGAGAGAGACATTCCAGAGACAAAGGGCCTTCTTTTTTTGACTAACTAAACCTTTTTTGTACCAATTTGGGAAGCAAATAAGATATTGAAGGGAATCAGCTTTTGAAGTGGGGACTACAGTTCATGCAGGGGTCATACACCGCAAAATGGTGAATAGCAACAAAATGGAGTCAATTATATTCTCCCCAAAATTCACTTTCTTTCAAAATGTATTTTATTTTATTTTATTTTTGGCATTCTCTTTTTTAATTTGAGTTCCAAATTGTCTGCCTTCCTTAAGCTACTCCCACCTATTAAGAAGGCAAGTAATAGGATACCCATTGTACATATGGAGTTCTGCAAAACATATTTCTATGTTAGGGCGTGTTGCCAAAAAAAAAAAGCAAGAAAAGTAAAAAAAAAAATGGGTTCAATGTGCACTTAGAGTTCATGAGTTCTCTCTGAGTATGTATAACATTTTTCATTATGAGTCCTATGGAATTGTCATGGATCATTGTATTTATCAGAGTAGTTCAGTCATTCACAGTTGCTATAACATTGCTGTTACTGTATACTATGTTTTTCTGGTTCTGCACACTTTACTTTTGCATCAATTTATTTAAATCTCTCCAGGTTTTTTTTTCTTCTTTTCTAAAATCACTCCTTTTGTCATTTCCTACAGCACAACAGAATTCAATTACAATCATGTCCCAAGATGTGTTCAGCCTTTCCCCAATTGATAAGCATCCCCTCAGTTTCCAATCCATTGTCACCACAAAAAGTGCTGCTGTAAATATTTTGTGACTCTAGGTCCTTTCCCTTTTCCTTTGGTTTCTTTGGAATACAGACCTAGAGGTGATATTGCTGGGTCACAGGGTATGAACAGTTTTATAGCCCTTCTGGCATAGTTAAAATTGTTTTCCAGAATGTTTGGACCAGTTCACAACTTCGCCAACAGCAGTGTATTAGTGTACTTATTTCCCACATCCTCTCCAACATTTGTCATTTTCCTTTTCTGTCATGTTAAGTCTGTGGATATCCCTCTCTGTTGTTTCATAATGATCCTGGACTTTCAAAGACTTTTTCACTCAAGCTCTAGCAAGTCCTACCAAACAGAAAATTCAAGTGTGGTGTCAGCAATGGACTTTCTGTCTGTTATCTAGTGCCAGCCTAGCACTGTTCAGAGAGGCTCATCACAAGACTGGTCATAGGACAATGGCATTTTAGCCACAATAACTCTCCAAAACCAACTGCTGATTAATTCATAAACAGGGAGTGTGATTTACATCAAGGAAGGTAATACCTACTCTGTTGGAATCTTGGATCCTTGAAGTAAAGAAATAGGATTTGTTTCATCACACTTCTTAGGATCCTTTCTAAAAGCATTGATTTCTGAAGGTATAATACTGCTGGTATTTTCTAGACCACTTCCTTGTCTAACGGCTTTGAATGTGACAGATTCCTTATAATTCTGGATGGCCTGATGACTGTCAATACTATTTAGGCACATACTTGCATGTACTTTAGAAAGTAAGATTTCTAACACCTGCGCCTCAGGACTCAAACTACTGATTTCATGATGTAGGTGACCACTTGTACAAAGGACTAGTCATAAATATGATCATGTTTGTCATGATGTTGGGAATGGGGAAGGGCGTAAGGAATACACATGTACATACCACCTATTATATGCCAGAACTGTGCTAAGACCTTTACAAATATTATCTCATTTGATCCTCACAAAAACCCCACAAGGTAGGAGATGTGAAAATGATGAGATGAAAAAAACAGAAGTTAAGTGACTTTTCTGAATCTGAATCCAGGTCTTCCTGATTCCAGGCCCAGGGCTCTATCTGCTATACCACCTAACTGTTTTATTATAGAAATACCAACAAAATTTATTCAGCACTACTAACATGCTTTTAATTTAAAGAAAATTAAACTAAATACTTTCACAGCAAACAATGTGATTTCAACAGTAATTTAGATTTATAAATTATTATCTAAAGGGAAAAGTTATGGTAAAAATAAATATTTAATTATTTTTCATTACTATCTCTTTTTTGGGGGGAGGAGCAGAGAGAGTGTTTGCCTGGCACATAGGAGACATTTAAAATGTTATTGATTGATCAATTATAAATATTCTTTTTCTTGAGGACATTAATCTAAGAAAAATCATAACTCATTTAAATATTATATTTGGCAAAAAAAAATTTAAAAAAGCAAAAAGGAGTCTATTTTAGATTGAATTAAAATAATGTAATGAGTCAAAATCTGATAGAAGGAAGGGTGGAACATAAAAGGACATGAGTAAGGATTTAGATTTATTGTGGTTTCTAGAAATAGTTCTTGGACAATTTCTGTTCTTTTAGTAGATAAAATCACATTTTGCAATTAAAGTCAAGACTTTTGGAGACCTTTTATAGTAATCACATCTGCTCACACCCTTCTCATATCCTCCTATTGGTATTCTATACCATTGCAGTTATATGATGTATGTGTTGATGTACTGGTGCCTCCTTTACACAAAGCTATAATTTTCTTCTTATGTTTGAACTGTTTAAAATACATAAAATGAATATTTTCTTGGAATTTTTTATATGCAGCATATAAACACTCTAAGACTATAGGTTGCTGGATAGGTGATAATCTCCATAGGTGGAGGGACTTTTCTCACGGGGCATTTCCTCAAGCAGTGAAATCCCAGGTGCAGGCAGTCCTCTTCTATCCTACCCATGTTAGTGATGGGTAGAGGGAGTAGGCAGAAGATATTTCTACTAATTTGGTTTGAAGTTTGTATTCTTACAATCATTTTGTTGTTAAAAGAAGTTCAAAAAAAAGTTCAAAAAAGAAGCCAGTACTTGTGGGGAGGACATTGTGCAGTTCACTAACAGAGTAATTTTATATAGATCATTCCCTATCTTACAGCTAAGGAAATTGAGGCAAACAGGGGTTAAAGTGAGTTACCTAGGGTCTCACAGCTACCAAGAGTTTGAGGCCAGATTTGAACTCAGATCTTAAGGAGAATTAAATAGAAATCAAAAATAAAAATGGCATATGAGGCTCATATATTCAGTCTCTGTCGGTGAAAAGTCTTTAGGTGAAAGTCCTACTTGTCTAGCTAAGTTCTAAATGCTTCAAAAATAAGTTTTTCTATCCTCTGGGCCAGATTTACTCATAGAGTAACTCCTGTGGTGCTGGCTGAAGTAGTGAGTGTTGATTTTAGTCACTAACAACAGTAGTTGGCAGCTTCAGGATGGCCTTTTGAAGCCTTTCCTTCATATGTTAGTGCTATGTTCCTGCTCATATCTCTTAGACCAAGGAGAATTAATGAGATTACAGCAATTCTTACCTTTTATGCCTCTCCTTAGTTTGACCCCGTCACTGAAGATTAGGAAAATGGATCAAGCCACAGTAGAATTCAAATGATTTTACTCTGTGCCAAGAATGGCTATTGTAAAGGAAAACGAGAAAAATTTGACTTAGAGAACTTTCAGAAAAAGGCAGCCGCTGTCACCCAGAAGGAGTACTTTTTGGACTTGACTTTGCCGATGCATGGTGAATTAACCCAAAGTATGCCATAACTCTGCTGTTACTGGACCTGACTGAAAGAATTGGCAAGGGATATGTCAGGCAAAGTTCATCCTTTGAATAAGACAGTTTAACTTTACCATTTAAGGGTTATGGGACTTACTTGAATAGATGACTCATTAAGGCAATAAGGGGAGACCTGACTAACCTAACCATCCAGGAATGCAGCTTGATCTGTATTGAGACAAGTTTTTGGAATGCCTGACTTGTTGTTAATTCATTTTGGTTTAATTTAATAAAAATGTATTGGGTGCCCACTAAATTGCACTGGGTCAGGTGATATGGAGAACACAAAAGATAGGCAAGACACATCACCTGGCAATGTGCTGGGCACAAAGTGGGCACTTATTCTCTACCTTAGTTGGGGAGATAATGTGCAAAGTTATTACACATTTGCATAAAGAAAAAAACGGAATACGGCCTATTTCTACTACCATCAGTCTAGCTCAGATTCTTAACGTATCACTCGTAGGTTATTAAGCTTGCCTTCTGACCGATCTGCCTCCCTTAGATCCCTATATTCTAATCCATACCTCTAACAAAATACTCTAAGTGGATTCTGGCTCTACAGTCAGAGGCGATTATTGTTTTTTATGCCTTTTAGTTATGTCTGACTCCTCCTGACTCCACGTGAGGTTTTCTTGGCAGAGATACTGGAGTGGTTTTCCATTTCCTTCTCCAGTTCACTTTACAGATGAGGAAACTGAGGCAAACAGGGTTAAGTGACTTTACCAGGGTCGCGTAGTATCTGAGGCCAAATTTGAATTAGGGTCTTCCTGACTCTAGGTTTGACCCTCTGTCCATTGTGCTACCTAGTTTAAATTCTGCCTCTGGTACTTAGTAGCCAAATGAATTGGTCAAGTCATTTCGCTTCACTAGTTTTCACTTTCTTATGTGTGAAAAGAGGAAATTGCGCTAGGTGGCGTATGAAGGACCTCCAGCTCTAGAGCTATGGATGATTTTATCATCCTCATTCAGTTCACTGTAAAGTCCGAATTTCTTTCCTTGACATTCAAGGACCATAATGATCTAGGTCTAACTTAACTTTTTAATTTTATCTCCTAATATTATGACAATCTACATAAATCTTTATGAGGCAAAGATGTACGTTCATTATACCCTGGAACATACCTTATAATTTCTCACCTCCATGCTTTTGCTGACATCTTAATTTCAGAGGAAAGAACTCTGACTCTGGAGTCAGAGGACCTGGATTAAAAGCCTATCTCTGATAATTAATAACTGCCGACATTGGGAAAGTCACTTAGCCTCATTGGGCCTCAATTTCCTTTTTTGTGAAATGAGGGAATTGGACTAGATTTCCTTTGAGGTCCCTTCCAGATCTTATAACTATGATACTAGGACCATTCATGGAATACCTTCTTCCTACTTTTCTGCTTTTCTAAATCTTGTTCTTTCCTTTCCCCAAAGCTCAGCTCTAATATCACCTTTTATCTTAAACTATTCCAGCTGGAAGTGATATGGCCCTCCTGTGAGTGAGTGAGTGAGTGAATGAATGAATGAAAAAACATTTATTAAATGATTACTGTGTGTCAGGTTCTGTGTCAAGCACTGAGGATACAAATTAAAAAGCAAGAAAGCCTCTGTCCCCAAAGACAAAATAAAATAAAACACATATAGGGAAATGGTAGTCAGGGAGAAGTATTTCAGTCTAGTAATGGAGAAACTGGTGAGTGGAGTTACAGAGCAATTGATTTATGTACATTTCTAGAAATGATAATATCAGTTGTATTTCTGTTTCCAGAATAGAAGGGCATATGTGCCATGTCTGTCATGGCAAGATGATGACTTGTAATGCTTTTTGATAAGCCTAGGCATGACCTAGGGATGGTAATTCTCAATTAGGGGCAAAGGAACACAGGTCCAGAGTTGAAGTGCTCGGTCCAGCCCAAATCGTTTGCAATCTAACATTGCTCGTTATCTTTACCTATATGGAAGTCCTATTTTCCCGATAGGATTATGAGCCCTCTGGGGGTAGGTATAATGTTTGGTACCTCTTTATGCTCCTCTCGACTTCATCTATGACAGAAGGATATAAGTACCTTGAGAACGAGGTCTTTTTTGTTTGGCTTTTGTTTTTGACCTTTTATCCCCAGTGTCAAGCACAGCGCTTTGTGCAAGTAGATAATTGTTCATTTTTATTTAATTGAATTGAAAGTATACATTTGCCACAATGAGTGATAAAGCATTTTAAGCTGCAGAGGGTCTCCTGACTTTTGAGCTTGATCAATGATCTAAGTGATGAGATAAAAGTTATTTCATGCAATACCAACTTTACTTTTCCTTTCCCTCTTTCTCTCCCTCTCTCTCTTCCTCTCCTTTTGTTTCAGTTTGTTGCCCAACCGAACTGTCAGCAGCTCCTTGCATCTCGTTGGTACGATGAGTTCCCAGGCTGGAGGAGAAGACACTGGGCAGTGAAGATGTTGACATGCTTCATCATAGGACTTCTTTTCCCTGTCTTCTCTGTATGCTACCTGATAGCCCCCAAAAGCCCCCTTGGACTCTTCATCAGGAAACCATTTATCAAGTTTATCTGCCACACTGCATCTTATTTGACATTTTTGTTCCTGCTGCTGCTTGCCTCTCAACATATTGACAGGTCAGACTTGAACAGGCAGGGGCCACCACCAACCATCGTCGAGTGGATGATATTACCGTGGGTCCTGGGTAAATGTATTACTCTAGAAAATATCCTGGAAATGTCTTACTACCATGATGTTTGCATTGCTCAAGGTTGAGGTTCCAGTAAGTTTTGGAGACATAAGAAGGCCTACAATGTTTGGCCATTTTAGATCTTAAGTTCTATTCAGGTATTTCAGAACAAAGTGAAAAAAAACATGCAAGGTCCCCAGTTAGTTTTGGATATATTTGTTCTCTGTGATGCAGTATACAAATTAACTCTTTCTGCTTCCACATGGCAATCCGGAAATGTAAACTAAAGCATTAGGATTGCAAATTAGAATGTTTTCTTTTTTTAACCTGCAGAAAATTTCTGACTTTTTGTTAACTTTTACGAATTCTAGGATCATACGAGGACAAATTAAACCATCTTACAAGTCTTTCAAAACTCTATGCATTTTTAAAAATAGGATAAAATATTCCAAAGGGTTATAATGTCACCCCTAAAATAATTCTATTCAATTGCTTTTTCAGTTAGATCCCCATGAACCTTGTTTTAAATTAGAAACATTCATAGTAATCAGTATCATTCTTCTTCCTTCCTCTGACTCCCACACCCGCACCAATCTTTCTTACATTTTGTTTCCCAGCACCTTTTATTTTGAAACTGAAGCAACTCATGTTAAGGTAGAAAACTTCAAAATGGAAAATGAAAACCTTGTTTTTCTTTGTTCTTGTTCACATAGCCATGATTGAAATTTGCATTTTTGTGATTATCTTTTCCTATTGAGGATACTGAGAAATCATTTTCCTTCTCAATTTGGCTCTTTCTCAAAACCTTTCTAGTATTATACATATTTATCTTATTTGGGAAAATTTTTATTGAGAAAATATGAGGCTAGTTCAATACTTTTTATATTCTTTGGGTTTTATTCTGAGATGTTACTTAGAATGTATAAGACAGGGTGAAGAGGGGAGAAAGAGGGAGTTATCTAGGTGAATCTGAGTTCATTCACTCAATTCAGAGTATCATCAACACTTTGAGTCCTATATATGGAGAAAGCATGTTTAACATGCAATATGGAGCATCCTTCATATAAAGGGACTTTTAAAATAGAATATTTTCCTCTCTCTCTCTCTCTCTCGATTTGTTTAAATGTGATTAAATTTGCAGATGGAAATAAGG
Source organism: Phalanger gymnotis (assembly GCA_028646595.1). Taxonomy (NCBI): domain Eukaryota; kingdom Metazoa; phylum Chordata; class Mammalia; order Diprotodontia; family Phalangeridae; genus Phalanger; species Phalanger gymnotis. Next base: position 741,368,264 of record CM053622.1, read on the forward strand.
ACTGGGTGGTTTTCCACAGTCCCTGTGCATCTAATAAATGCAGCTTAGCATTTGCTTCTATGGATAAAATAACTTATGTACTTCTATTTAAATTATATATTGGGGCAAAAATGTGTTCTAATATAGGGATTTTTATGTCATTGAAATTATATTTTTAAAATGCTCAGCATTTATTTCCCCTCATATGATTATTTCACATTATATAAATTTGATCTGTTATATATCTTAAGGAGCCATTCTTCATATTGTGTACTTCCACAATGAAGGAGTTAGGCCTGTGTACAATTTTATGCTATGAATCTGTACTATACGGATAATTTAGAAGCATATTAAATACTGTTTTATTAAAATATTAGAAGTATTGGGATTCAAGAAATATAGACAAAAACATAAATTAATTAGTGTAAGTTTCTAGAAAGGAAGCTTTATTTGTGAGATTTTTTTAATAGAGGGAGTTTATATTAAGCCCTTGAAAATAACACACCCCCAAGTTATGAGTGTCAAGAGGGATTTAATTTGACACTAGATTCTTGTCCTTGCAAAGGTGACCATTGCAGCTTATTAGAATCCTAGAGAAGCTATGATCTTTCTTGGTGAAGTGAATTCCCACATACTGACAAAGCCTCAGAGTCTTCAAGCATGATACCAAATATTCTTAGGAAAAAAATGGAAACTTTGTAAAATCATATTCCATGGTACTAAGGGATTTTAAATAAAAGAAAGTAAAAGGGGTGTGGGTTGGGTTGTTCATAATATAATAGTCATACAGCTGTTTATTTGAATCATAAGTGAGATGCGATAACATGGAAAAGAGTTAAAATGCCGAGTTCAAAGTTGTTCTACTTTTTAGTTTTATAAAATGAGTTTGTAGTTTATATTCTTGTAACAACAATGCTACTTGCAGCTACTGTGGTGTAAGGCCAATAACACCAGTACACAGGAGGGCTGCTAGCACATGTTCTTTGATCTGCTTTTCTAAGGAAAGCAACTTTAAGGGGTTTATAATCTCACTTTAATTAAACATACATATAACGTTCACTTAGTTCAGGGGGAAAAACCAACACCTTGAACTTCAGAGAGAATACAAACAGAAATTACAAAAAGAAATTATATAAGCAAATAACACAAATCAGCAGACAGGCTTCTAGCTGTCTGTCCAAGACATTACATACATAGTTACCAGAGAGAGAAGCCCCAATATCTGGATTTTTCAAAGCCAGGAGAGGGGGGTGCTCCTTAACGGCTACACAGGGTCTTGTCTGGTCAAATCACATGACACTCTTCCGGTGAGTGAGCCCCCAAAGCAAAACCTCTCCTCCTCAGTCCCAAGAGTTCTAGGTTAATGGCTACCCTCAGAGTATATATACCCTTTTTCAGGCCCTAGGGCTTCACATCTCTAGTGACCTAATTAGCAAAAGAGCGTGAGCCTTCCTAAAAACAAAGGCAAGACTCGATCAAAAGCACTTGATTGCCTTAGTGCTGAGCCCTCCAAAAAAAAAAAAACCAGTAAAACGTCCCACTTTACTTGAGCTTAAAGTTCTAAACTTAAAGTTCTGAAGCTTAAAGTTCTAAAGGATCTAATTATTGAATTAAACTCAACAACTAGGGAAAATTTTAGGCAATTTTTAATATAGTGATATTCTGTCATTTGCAAATAAAGTCCTAGGTTAATAATTTCCATCAGTAGAGCAGGTCCTAAGAATTATTTTCTAACATGAGGAACCATGGCTCTGTGAAGAACCATTAAATCCCATGCCATTAAATTCAATATGTATTCACAGGTTCTTGTTGCAGGTGAGGCACTGGACTAGGGATGCAGGATATACAAAGATGATAAGCCATAATACCTGCCTGCCAAGTGCTTACAATTTAGTATGAGGGATCTGGCAAATTCAGAGAGGGAATGCTAGGTGGTGCACTGAACAGAGAATTGGTCCTTGAATCAGAAAGACATGATTTCCTATCTTTACTAGCTGTGGGACACTGGGCAAATCACTTAACTGCTGTCTGCCCCAGTCTCCTCATCTGTAAAATGGGAATAATAATAGCACTTACCTCTCAGGGGTACCCTGTCTCCCAGGGTTGTTGCAAGGATCAAATGAGATAATATTTTAAAGTGTTTAATTACAGTGCCTGGCACATAGCAGGTACTATATAAATGTTTCTTTCCTATATAGTGTGTCAGAATTTATGTCTCTTATAAGAGGAAATAAATAAGTAACATTTTGATTCCCCTATTTGCTCATTTGATGACTAATATCATACATCTGGGAAATAGGTGGTAAGAGCCAGGTAGGTAGTTTATAATCATGAGAATACATAAAAAGTGTTGCTCTGGTCTATTTATTCAATCCTATACTGTCTGTTTATTCTACTCTATAAATATTTATTGAATTAAACTCAACAAACACTTCTTGAACACCTACTTTGTAAAAGGTTCTATGTTAGATGTGAGGGATGAAAAAAAGACATAACAGTCCCTTATATGAGGGAAATTATACATGTATAAAAATAATTATGATACAAAAGGATAATGAAATGGCAAAAGAGAGATCCAGGCAATGTACTATGAGGAATTAAAGGAATGGTACTACGAGCCATTTTATTGGAAGGCAAGATTGTTAATTACTGAGAATATCTTAAAAGATCAGACACATCATCATCACAGTCATCATCATCATTGTACCTAACACTTATACAGCACCTACTATGTGTCAGGACCTTTGCTAGGCCCTCTACAATTATTATCTCACTTGATCCTCACAATGACCCTGGGAGGTGCTATACCCATTTTACAGATGAGGAAACTGAGGCAGCAGCCGTTAAATGACTCTCCCAGGCCCATATGGCTAGTAAGTCACATATCCTCCAAAATATACTAAATTTCCTTAGTATTCTTACATGAATCTACCCTCCATTAAAATTAGTAATCTCTTCTTGAAATTATTTCTATTTTTAAGCTGTATAGGCTCTTGGGAGAACAAATTCCTTAATTTACTGCCAACTGGGTAAAAAAATGTTCTATATTTACTTTTGTAAACCATAAAGGGATATTCTCTAAAGCCTAGCATACCTGAATTTTGTGTGAAAGGTCCGTGTCAGCCTCATCTATATCCGCCAATGATTTCATATCCTTCATAGAAAAATTTCCATTTTTTTTTCCAGAATGAAGTCATAGTGTCAAGTTTGTCCTCATACATTGGCTCTTCTATCCCATCAGTCATTTTAGTTGATCTTCACTTTTTCTACTTCTTTAAGCCTTTGTTGAACTTCAGAGTCTCAAACTGTTAGAACGTGCTATTTGGACAGCCTGGGATTTTGCTTAAAGATAGGATGTATTTGCAATCCTTATTATTTTGTTATCTTTTTATACTATTGGGTTATATTAGATTCATATCCTCAGGGAGTGGTATTCAATAACTTTTAGTGTTCTCTTATTATTGAAGCTTGTCTTCTGTTAGGCTTAAGTAGTTATCCTAGAAAAACAACTTATTTTTTTCCTTCTAAATTAACTTATTTACAAACAATTTCGACTGCTACCCTCATACTTCCTCACAGAGCCTTCAAGATCTCTCTGCAGCTTCTCTCTGTCAGGATAAACTATAGCATGGAACATTACAAGTCAAACTGGCCCCATAGAAGCATTAAAGGTGTACTGGACCTTGGCTTTATTAGCACAGACCTCTAAACAACTAAATTAGCTACTAGGAGATAAAAAGTCAGAATGGCACATATAATGTAAGTATCTTAGGAGAAAGAGGTCTTCCTCTACGTGTTTTGTTTATATAACACATAGACTTAAGATAGTATATTGAACATATGTTAAAAGTGGGGAAACTACATCTTAATTATAGAAGTAGGTTTCCTGAAATTGTATTTCCTTTGGTTCTAAGGTGACAAACCAAACAGCTTTCTTTGCATATAAAAATGCAAATGCTTTGGAATGTGGACAGCATAAAACATATTTTTTTTGTTTTGTTTGGGTTTTGCCCCATATAGAATCAATAAAAATACATTTGAAACATTCAGATTATTTTTCTGACTTATTTAGTGATAAATGAAAACAAAGCCTACATGCTGATGAAGTCCAGAGGTCAATTTGACCCAAGGATCAAGTAGGTTCCCCTTCCTTTTCTTTACCTCTCAAGTTTTTGCCCAGTTTCAATGACTGCTCTTTCATGATGTCTTCCCAAATTTTCAATTCAACCCCTTCCCCAAAAAACCTTTCCTATTCCAAACAACCTGGGCCTCACATAGGATTTTCTGCTTCTTTAGTGCTCTTAGAGGAACCGCCCCATAATTGATAAAAAGCAGGCATCAGAGGCAGGAAGACTTGGGTTCAGCCTATGTAAGCTAGATTATTGGTTGTATGACACTGAGCAAACCACTTAATATATCAGTGTTCTTGTAAACTGTCTAACACTAGAAATTGTAGATCTACATTAGTAGAGGGAGATTTGTTATTAGTAGTTACCTATACCAATGGAATATTAGATCTGATCTTTAAAAAATGCACACATTTTTGAACTCTGTTATCTACATTCTCTTCATGTATATTACAATGATGTAACCCCTATATGGGTATAGCCATCTCCTCTTTTTCTGGGATGACTCACTCATCCAATCTGTTATCATTCAAACAGGTCTGGGGTTCCCAAAGATAGAACACTACCACTTGATTCCAATTCAGACTCTCTCAGGTTCCTAGGGGTAGCCCATCTCTGTGTATGTGTTTGCATGGGGGTCTAGGGTGGATATGACCCTGGTCTGTTGACCAAAGAATGTTCTTACAGTAAGGGTTGTGTGACTTTTCCTTGTGATTTAGTCATAATGTACTACAAACATTACTGCAACACAATATTGTTCAGGTTAACAATGTGCCCATACATTAAGTCTACAATGAAGAGTTTAGGAAACAAAAGGAAAAAATAGGAGGAGGAAATGAAGAAATGCGGTGTGATATAATAGCTTTAAGGAAATCAATTTGACTTTTCATTAATTGATTATTTTTACTGAATGGAAATTTTAAAAGGAAACAAAACCAATTCAATATTAGTAAATTTAGCATTTGCAATTAGGCCTTCCTAATTAGAGATATAAAGGTTAAGACACTATGAAAAATCATTAGAGCATTACGGGAAAGGAATGGGTGGACAATATGCCCTTTGTGATAGAGAAAGAGTCATTATATCATTCCTTTTGGTCCTGGTGGCCACTTTTGCTCCAAGGAGAGGCTGATCCTGATGTTAGGAACTGGAAGTTCCTAGAGACCACATTTTCTATAGCCGTGGCTTGCTATTGTTCATTCATTTTAGTCATGTCTGCATCTTTGTGACCCCATGGATTTCTCTCCATGGCATTTTCTTGGAAAAGACACTGGAGTGGTTTTGTCATTTTCTTCTCCAGTGGCAAACAGAGGGTAAGTAACTTGCCCAGGTCACACAGCTAGGAAGTTTCTGAGGCAAGATTTGAATTCAGGTCTTCCTGACACCAAGCCCAGCACGCTATCCACTGTGCCGTCTAGCTGCCACATAGCCTGCGCTTAGCCCAGTGCTACTATTCAATATACACTTGATGATGATGTGGGAATGACTCTCAATACCCAAATTTCCAGAGTCGCTTTCAATCCATATGAACTACCCAGGTAACTCCTTTTCTCCATTAGCTATAAAGGAAGTTCTCCATAAATTAGTTTCTGTTAACTACCTATGTGGTTGACAGTGGCAAAAGAATTTCAAAATTATGGTTGTTTTATCTTTCATTTTTATGAGGAAGCAGACTTTGTGGTTGTTCAGTACATTGTTACCTCTAGAACAGAGTCCTTGCTCTTGATTCCATCCATGTAACATCGTATTGTTACCTCTAGAACAGAATCCTTGCTCTTGATTCCATCCATGTAACATCGTATTGTTACCTCTAGAACAGAGTCCTTGCTCTTGATTCCATCCATGTAACATCATATTAGATAAATAATTAATGCACAAATATTTCATAGCACATCTCTAATTCATTAGGTTAAAATGGCAATAATTCTTCTGAGAGAGAGAGAGAGAGAGAGAGAGAGAGAGAGAGAGAGAGAGTAACATTTTTGATTTAGGAAGCTCCTGACTCATAGTCTTTCCCAAAGGTTGTAAAGCCAAATTATGATTTTTTTATGTACGATTTCTACTAATTACAGTGACTGCTAGACTAGAATAGACTTGCTATGTCATTTCATTGGAAAACATAACTCATGTCACAAGGTTATATATTAAAATAGAAACATGATGTAGGTTTATAAAAAGTACTGAACATGATGGAAGATTTGAATCTTGACTTAAAAAACTTTCATTGTGAAATCATAGGCAAGTCACTTAACCTCTTGGAACCTCACTTCCCTCCTCTGCCAAGTGGGAATAGTATTGCTCAAAGGAGCTAACTCATAGTTCTATAGTGAGGATCAAATGAGATAGTGTCTATAAAGTACTTTGTAAGCTTTACATTTCCATATAAATTTCAGCTATTGTCATTTTGGGAGATTAAGCTATTGCCATTTTTCTGTGACAAATAGAATTATGATGGTCAAGTGGAAAACCAGGATGCCAGAATCATGAATTTGAGTTGGAAGAGATTTCATCATCCATCTAGTCCAAACCACACACCAAAGCAATCCCCACCATGACATACCCAACACGTGGTTATCTAGTCTCTGCTTTAAGACCTCTAAGAAAGTGGAACCCACTACCTCTCAAGGCAGCCACATTGTCCCTTCAACTCATCCTCATGTTTCACCTTCATAATATCTCTTATGTCTCCTCTTTATACTCACATGGCCAACACATTAGTACAGGTCCTTATAACCTCATACCTGGACTATTACAATACAGTTTTGGTTAGTGTCCCTGCCCAAAGTCTCTCCCCACTCCAGGCCATCCTCTATGTCACATTTTGACACAATACATTACAGAGGCTTTCTGTAGGATAAGTTACTTACCCTGTTTTGGCTTTTAAAGCCTTCCCAACATGGCCCCTCCTTACCTTGCCATTTTTCTTACACTTCACTTCCCCCTACATATTCTATGATCCAGCTAGTAGCTTTCTTGCTATTCCTCATGATATGTGACACTCATCACCCAAATCTGTGCTTTTTCATTGGCTGTTTCACATGACTAAATTGCCCTCCCTCTTTACTCTTCCTCTTGGTATCCCAGGCTTCCTTCAAGGCTCAGGTCAGATTCTACTTTCTGCCAGAGGCCTCCTCATATACTTTCCCTCTGAAATTACTTCCCTTTTTCCATTGTCATTTGCATGTTGTCTCTCCCATTTGAACATGAGCTCCTTGAGTGTAGGGAGCATGTTTCTGCCTTTCCTCCGATGGTTAGTCCAGTTCCTCGCACATAGTAAGCACATAGGAAATTCTTGCTGACAGACTGATATCACATGAATTCAATTCCCTTCATTATTCTGGCTGCTAAACTCTTGACATTCTTCAGTTTGTCAGCTGGATGGTGCAGGGGATGGAGTCTGAGGCTGAGGTCAAGAAGATCTGAGTTCAAATCTGGCTTCGTGACCTTGGGCAAATCACTTAGCCTCTTTCTGTCTCAGTCTCATATGTAAAATGGTGCTAACAATAGCACCTATCTCCAAGTGTTGTGAAGACAGAATCTGGCACCTAGCAGGGGCTAATAAATATGCTAGTTATCATCAGCATCATCGATATCCTTATTAATCATGGTACCATTTAGGCTCTATTACAGCTAAGGTCTGACATGGGCAGAGTACAAGGGGACTATCACCTCCCTATTTCTGCAAGTCACACTTCTTTTAGTGTAGCCCAAGATCATATTAGCTCTGATAGCAGTCACATCACATTTCTGGAGCATATCACCATTTAATTTAAGAAGCAGCAAGATGCACACAGGAGATGGAGTGTTGGGTCTGGAGTCAGAATGACCTACCCTCTAATCCTTCCTCAGACATTTACTAGCTGTGAGACCCTGGGAAAGTCAATTTCTTCAACTATAAAATGGGGTTAACAATAGGACCTTTTTATGGGGTCGCTGTGAGGATCAAATGAGATATTTGTTAAAAAAAAATCATTTAGCATAGTGTTTGGTACATACTAAGTACTTAATAAGTGTTTATTCCCATCTCATCTCCTTCCCAATCCATTAAAACCCTCCAATCTTTTTTCCAGAAAGAAAATATCTCTCCAACCATGCTATTCTTATCTTAGACTTGTAAAGCTGATTTCACATCTATTCCAATTGAATTCCATTTTATTGGATTCCTAGCCTTTCAAGATCCCTTTGGACCCAACTCTGTTTTTCAGTGTGTGAGCTATCCCTCTCCATTTTTGTCATCTACAAGTTTAATGAGCATTCTATCTATGGCTTTCAACAGATCATTAATAAAAAATATTGAAAAGTACAGCGTCAAGCCTGGATCTCTGGGTTTCTTTCTCCACTAGAAACCTCCCATCAAGTTGACATTGAACCATTATTAGCTTCCAACCATTTCTGAATCCATTTAAATGCATCATTATTATCTAGTCCACATCTCTCCATCTTCTCCCCAATAATGGTAGAAGATACTATCAAAATCTTTGCTGACAATTAGATGTACTATATCCACAGTATTCCCTTCAGCTACCAATTTCATTGGTTTCTAATGAAACTGGGTTGACTCTTTGTAATCCACACTTTTTTGAAGTTTGCCAACCATTTCTTTAATTATTGCTTCTGGAAAATTCCCAGGAACTAAAATCAAACTCATTGTTCTATAGTTGCAGACTCATTTTTTTTCACATGTATTAAACATTGGGTTGTTTGCCCTCTTGCTACTTTATCATACATCTGTAGTATTCTATGATCTTTCAAATATTTCTGATGATGACTCATCAGCCACATTAGCTAGTTCTTATAGATCATCTGTACAAAATGACCTGAATTCATCAAGGCAACCAGAACAACTAAGGGCTCCCTTTTTCATTATTGTCGATGTTTGTTATTGTTCAGTTGTTTTCATTATTCTTGGCATTTGTTATTTTTTAGTCGTTTTCAGTAGCGTTTAGCTCTTCACGACCCGACTTGGGGTTTTCTTAGCAAAGATACTGGAGTGCTTTGCCATTTTCTTCTTCAGCTCATTGTATAGGTGAGGTAATTGAAGCAAAGAGGGTTAAGTGACTTGCTCAGGGTCACACAGCTAGTGTCTGCTTCTGCGAAATTTGGATTCAGTCAAAAGGCTACACTTGAGGACCCAGAGGGCCACATGTGACCTCGAGGCCACAGGTTCTCCACCTCTGCTCTAATTAGTTCTATCACCTTTTGAAGAATAGAATTATCACTCTGATAAGTCAAGAAGTCATTAGCAGTTCTGAGATAGAGACAGAGGCAGAGAAAGACAAAGAGAGACAGAGAGAGAGACAGAGACAAAGACAAAGACAGGGAAAGACAGATAGAGCAAGATCTAACACATGCATATAAAGTCATTACTGTTTTAGGACATCTGGGTATGTCTGTTTCAGAATTAAAGTGAAATGAAATGCTTTTAAGTCATAAATGACTCAACAAAATAAAGTTTACTTAGCCATATGGAGAAGGACTTGCAGAGAAAAGAAAGAATATTCATTGAAGACGCAGCCTTGATTCACCTAAGTACAGTTCTCCTGGTGGTGGTTATTCTCTTGGTCTGAAGTCATAAGCCTGAGGGAGGAGTTCTAGTCCCTCATATCCTCACAGTCTTTGGACTTATTTGAGTAGGATGTGATATCAGGGACTTTAGTCTTAATACCCTGAGCCAATTAAATCTTGATAATACAGCCTCACTTCCCTTTAAGGAAAAACTAGCCTAAACTTCATGGAGCTAGGCTTCTAGACCTCTCCAAGTTATCTGCATTAGATCTTTCTCCAATTTATTTTGTACAAATCCATCACTCTGCTCCCACTCCTTCTCTTTCAGAATCCAGAAATAGGGACCAATCAACAAGTGTTTATGAAGAGCCTCTTCTGTGCCAGCCATGGTACTAAACACTGGCATTGGCCATGCAAATACAAAGGACGAATCATTTCTACTCTCAAGGAGGTGACATTTTAACTGGTGCAACAACTACACACACGTATACATACACACATATATACAATTTATATATACATATATATGTATATGCACATATTTATATGTACATATATACACATATGTACACATACATAAAAATGTAACAGTAATAAATACAGGGTAGTTAAGGAGGCAGGGCACTAGCATTTGAAGGAATCCACAAAGGCTACCTGGGTCAGGCGGTGCTTTAACAGTGTCTTGATGTAACAAAGAGATGCTCTGAAATGGTGGGAAAATGGAAAGACAGCCCAGGAATGGAGAGGGCTAGTAGAAAGATATGGAGATGGGACATGGAGTACCATTTGTGAGAAATACAGAGAAAGTCAGTATCGCTGAATCAATGCTTTTCTATTGGAAGAATCAATTCATTCTGACAACAGGTTCAAGTCAATTATTTGGGGCCCAGGTGATGGCTTGTTAATAGCTGCAGATTATGTTTACGAAATAAAGTTGAACAATTTTGCTTCAAGAGATACACAACGTGAGTAGAGATTTAAGTCAGAGTAGTTTTTGTAAACATTTTTCTTTTCTAAAGGGAAAAGAAAAATATGAAAGTACTTACATATTTGTACATGAAAGTAAACAAAAAAATTACATAAGTCCTTATAAGTGCTAAGTAAATATTTATTGAATAGAATAGAATCAGGAGGAATTTGATATTTTCTCTGTGAAAAAGGCTCTTCTCTAACCATTAATTACCATTTTCAATCTGCAGAAATAGTCCAGCTGAGCCTATGTTTTCATGATAATATTGAAATGACAGGAAACCTGTGACAGCAATCTCAGAAAAAGTGCTTTATTACAACATTGCCATTAGAGTGGTGGGAGTAAGATTCTTGGAATTTACATAATTCATTTTAAATATTAGACAGAGTGAATTTACAGGTAGATAGATTTCAGGTTGCCCAGAGTTTTTCGATTCATGTTTATTATTGAAACTGACATGGCATCCTTATTTCTCACATTTAAAAAAAATACAGTTACATAATTATGAAATGATATGCAGTAGATGGTTGCCTGGATACTTTTCCCCAGAGGTAGAAGTACCAATATCACTAATTAGAAATTTCAGGTTTTGGCAAGACCTACTAACAAATGGTTGGTAGCATAGCAGAAAGGGGCCTTGGCTAGGGAGTCAGAGGCCTTGGATTCAAACATTGCCTGTGTTACATTGTCATTTAACCTCTTGGGGCCACAGTTTTTTCAAATTTAAAGTAAGTTGGAATAGATAGCTTCTGTGGTCCTTTTTTTAACCTCGAGATCTACGATCCTATTTTCAGTTCCTCTTTGTATGTCTGAGACAATCGCTTGCCAGTCAATCCAATAAGTGTTGAGTTCTTACTATATGTGTACTGTTTTAGGCACCAATGGATAAAATTGTTTCAAGAGAATCTCTTCAAATGGAAATTATAGGTTCCCAAGATCTCCTTCAACCCACTAATATAGATATTTCAGTAGTAAAATAGTCTCCACACACACACACACACACACACACACACACACTCTCACACACACATATACACATTTCAAAGTTCTAAAAGACTCATCATAGGAGACAAGATAAATTGCTCTTTTGGCTTTTTATTTTTTGTTTTACTTATGTTTTCTTTTTGTCTTAATCCTGTCTGAATGAGAGAGTGAAGAGCCAAGCTGAGAATTATGTTTCTGTTTCAGATTTCTCACATAAAATCAAGGGAGCTATTTTCTGAATGGCACATTTGCAAGCTGCTCTCTCACCAAACATCCTTTTATTTTCATAGCTATCCATGACAGAATGCAATGAAAACGAAAATAACAGAGTAAAAAGCCCATTATGGGCAAGGTAGAAAATAAATATTAAAAAAGTCTGATATCAACAAAAATTGCTTGAAAGCAAGAAGTTCTTTCATTAGACAACATTTACTGTCTCTATATTATTAACACTTGACATCATTGTTTTCAGTTGGGCCTAATCTAAACCTCTGTAAGTTATAAACTTAGCTTATGTACCATAGGAATCAGTTTGTAGAATGTTTCTACTAAGGGGATAATGGAGTGATCTATGAGCCCTTCTTCTCCCATTATCTGGTTGTCAGGATAAAGTTCCTTTTATGCTGCTTCTTTATTTTCTATAAATTTTTTTGAAGCTCCTTATCTGCATTGATAGAGGACATTTATTTCCTCACCCAAGAGTCCCCTGCATTAATTAAATCACAAGACCTTCTCCATTTTCGTTTGAGGAGATATTGAAATAGGCTATCTAGAAGCACTTTTCAATGTTCCTTCATTTCCACTGTTATTTTATTTTTTTATTTAATATATTTAGTTTTCAGCATTGATTTTCACAGGAGTTTGAATTACAAATTTTCTCCCCATTTCTACCCTCCCCCCTCACTCCAAGATGGCATATATTCTGGTTGCCCTGTTCCCCA
>CM053622.1:741381269-741443995 GCA_028646595.1 Phalanger gymnotis
ATCTTGATTTCTTATCAAGTCACTAGCTTCCACTTGCTCCAATCTAATTTTTAAGGTAGTATTTTCTTCAGTGGTCTTTTGAACCTCCTTTTCCATGTGAGTAATTCTGCCTTTCAAGGCATTCTTCTCCTCATTGGCTTTTTGGAGCTCTTTTGCCAGTTGAGTTAGTCTATTTTTTAAGGTATTGTTTTCTTCAGCATATTTTTCAGTATTTTTGGGGTCTCCTTTAGCAAGTCATTGACTTGTTTTTCATGATTTTCTCTCATTCTTCTCATTTCTCTTCCCAATTTTTCCTCTACTTCTTTAACTTGCTTTTCCAAATCCTTTTTGAGCTCTTCTATGGCCAGAGACCAGTTCATGTTTTTCTTGGAGGCTTTTGTTGTAGTCTCTATGACTTTGTTGACTTCTTCTGGCTATATGTTTTGGTCTTCTTTCTTACCAAAGAAAGATTCCAAAGTCTGAGACTGAATCTGGGTGTGTTTTCACTGCCTGGCCATATTCCCAGCCAACTAACTTGACCCTTGAGTTTTTCAGCATAGTACGACTCCTTGCAGAGTTAAGAGAACTATGTTCCAAGCTTGGGGGGGGATGCGCCAGCTCTGCTACACCAGCACTCCTTCTTCCCCAAGAACTCCCAACCTGGACTGGACTTAGATCTTCAGCAGGCTCTTCACTGCTGCTCTGATCCACCACTTAATTCTTCCCACCAGGTGGGCCTGGGTCCAGAAACAACTGTAGCTCTAGTTCTGTAGCTGCCCCACCTCTGCTGCCCCCAGGGCGGTGGCCAAACCGTGAACTCTTTTCCTTCTGTCCCAGCAGCTTTTCCCACTAACCTCTTTGATGTTTGTGGGTTGAGAAGTCTGGCAACTGCTGCAGCTCACTGATTCAAGGCGCTAGGGCATGTTCCACCCGGCTCCTGGTCTGGTTGGTCTGTGCTGCCCATGCTGGGCTCTGCTCTGCTCCCAGCTCTGTGAGGGATAGACCTCACCCAGAGACCATCTAGGCTGTCCTGGGCTGGAGCCCTGCTTCCCTCTGCTATTTTGTGAGTTCTGCAGTTCTAGAATTGGTTCAGAGCCATTTTTTATAGGTTTTTGGAGGGACTCGGAGGGGAGCTCACACTAGTCCCTGCTTTCCAGCCGCCATCTTGGCTCTGTCCCCCCAAAAGCGTATTTTCTACACTGGCTTTAATACTATACTAACATTTTAACATTTTCAAACTACTTTACACATAGTCATTATCTCTACATTTTCCTCCCAACAAGCTATTGAGATAAGTGCTGCAGATATTAAATCCATTTTCCAGGCGATAAAACTGAGACTAAGAGACGTTAAGTGACTAGGCAAGGGACATTCTGATGGTAAAGTGTCTGAAGCAGAATTTGAACATGTGTCTTTCTCATTCTGAATGCAATGGTCTATTCATTATACCACGCATGGCACATGAATAGTGTCCATGCACTTTATATCTAATTGCTTCGTAATGTGATAAAATCAATGCTTAATGTTATAAAAGTAAAATTAAAAGGTTATGAAATCACACTTATAATGAATTTCTTTTTCTATTTTCAGGTTTTATATGGGGTGAAATTAAACAGATGTGGGATGGTGGACTTCAAGATTACATCCATGACTGGTGGAATCTAATGGACTTTGTAATGAATTCCTTATACTTGGCAACAATCTCTTTGAAAATCGTTGCATTTGTAAAGGTAACTTTTATATTTCTCTTAGCTAAGGAAAAGGTTCTGATAATTAGCAGTACTTTTAAAATCTGTTATCGTAAGGATTTTAATTAATGAAAGCACCTAAACTCTTAGCACATTATAAACTTGCTCACAAAAGGCATCTGTAGCAATTTGGAAAGCAATGAATGATTTATAGTCATTAAACTGAATTTTAAAAAGAGAAAAAGATCATTTCCCAATGCCATCACATCTACATCAAATCATGCCTCAGAATTACCTATAAGAAGTGCCATAATTAGTAAGCTCTTTCAAAGGCTAATGAAATTCCTCCCCTGCTCACATACTGGTTAACATATGGCAACCAAAATATCCATTTTTATCCTTGAGAAAATAATAGATAAAACCTCACAGAGAGATCAAAATATTGCACTTATTAAACATTAAGATTATAATTTCAGCCTAAATTAATATGGTTTAATATCATTAAAGGGAAATATAATTTCTTTTTTCCCCTGATCCCACTCAAGATGACAGTGCTTGAAATCATACACACCCAATACTCCCCCAGGTTTTATACAGCATCAATCTCATACTCAAACTCCACACATTGCATAAAACAGCCTTTGTTCTTCAGTGACTAATGAAATTATTTTGCACTTGATGTAATTCTTCCAACTGAAGTCACAACATCTTGTCTTCTCCTCCTCCTCTCCTTTTCTTTTCCTTACCATCCATTTTTTTTAAGATGCGTAGTAATAAAGTGAGGAAAAATTCTTAACTTATATATTAGGAGTTAGAAGACTGCCTGCAGAACTAGATATGTCTATTTCAGGGCTGTGTGAAATTGGACAAATTGTAGAATTTTGAGCTGGAGAGGACTGAAGAGACTCTCTAGTCCAGAGGTGTCAAGTATGCTTCTGGGAACAATACTCTCAAGTGCAGCCTGAACCAGAACAAAGTGTAATTGGAAAATAACAAAATATGTAAAAAAAAAAACCAATACAACATGGATAACATTATACTTTAAAAATGTCATCACAGGGGGGTGGAGCCAAGATGGCTGCAGGAAAGCAGGGACTTGCTTAAGCTCTCCCCCAAATCCCTCCGAACACCTATAAAAATGGCTCTGAACAAATTCTAGAGCTGTGGAACTCACAAAATAGCAGAGGGAAGCAAGTCTCCAGGCCAGGATGGCCTAGATGGTCACAGGCAAGGGTCTATCACTAAGTGCGGGGAGCAGAACATAGCCCAGGGTGGGCTATGACTGGACAGACCAGACCTGGAGCTGGCCTGGAGCTTGCCTTAGGGCCATGAATCATTGAGCTGCAGCAGTTACCAGACTTCTCAACCCACAAACACCAAAAACCACAGAGCAGGTTAGTGGGTAAACTGCTAGATCAGGTCAGAGAGTGGTCCAGCCACCAGCCCTGGGGGTGGCAGAGGTGGTGCAGCAGTGGAGCTCCAGCATCAGCTGCTTCCAGAGTCCCTGGCTCACAGAGTGAAAGGAACCAAGTGGCAGACCAGAGCAGGAGTGCAGGGCTTGCTTTGCCCTGTTTGGATCTGTGTCACAATCCTGGTTGGTGATCTTTGGGAGAGGAAGAGCACTGCTGTGGCAGAGCTTGCGGTGACAGTGGAGTAGAAGTAGCTCTGAAAACATCAGTGCAGTCCCTAAAGCTAGGGACAAAGCACTCTCCACTCTACAAGCAGCCATACCTTGACAAAAAGCTCAAAGGTCAAGTAGTTGGCTGGGAAGATGGCCAGGCAGCAAAAAAGGACACAGACTCAGACTCAGACTCTAAAATCTTTTTTTGGTGACAAAGAAGATCAAAACAAAAAGCCAGAAGTCAACAAAGTCAAAGAGCCTATATCAAAAGCCTCCAAGAAAAATATTAATTGGTGTGAGGCCATGGAAAAGTTCAACAAGGATTTGGAGAAGCAAGTAAGAGAAGTAGAGGAAAAATTGGGAAGAGAAATGAGACTGATACAAGAAAATCATGAAAAACAAGTCAATGACTTCCTAAAGGAGACCCAAAAAATACTGAAGAAAATAACACCTTAAAAAATAGACTAACTCAAATGGCAAAAGAGCTCCAAAAAGCCAATGAGGAGAAGAATGCCTTGAAAGGCAGAATTACCCACATGGAAAAGAAAGTCCAAAAGACCACTGAAGAAAATAGCACCTTAAAAATGTAATCACACAGCCAGTATGCATGAGTAGCAGGACTTGAACCCAGGTCTTCCTGGCTATGGAGCCAGCTCTCTCTCCAGTATACCACACTGACTATTTTGAAAAAAATTGAAATGATATATTATTTGCCAGGGTTGTACTGGTAAATTAACAATCAGTTCTGTCTCTTTCTGTCACTCTCTTTCTTTCTACCTTTCTGTCTCTATTTCTCTCTCTCTCTCTCTCTCTCTCTCTCTCTCTCTCTTTCTCTCTCTCTCTTTCTCTCTCTCTCCCCCATATACATGTATATACATATATACGTATACTTGTACACACACATATATATTCATATATACATATAAACACACATGTATGTGTGTAAGCATACACACGTACATATATTCACACATATATACATACATAAATGTAAACACATATATTTATACACATATATACAACACTCTGTCAAGTTCAATCTGTATTGTTAATATTTTCTCCATCAGTTTCTACAGTCTAGGCAATCAACCAAACAAGAAATCAAGCACTGATTTATATTGTTTGTTTTATTTCTAAGGTGCCAATTTTACACTGAAAATTTAACAATCTCTAGCAGCTGCAGCATACCTGATAAATACCCTACTAACTTATAGAGTTTTTGTGAGATCAAATTGGTCTCAAAGCAGTTTGTAAATTATTTAGGTCTATACCAGCATAAAGTAATTTTTCACTCTTTTTCCTGAGATGATTAGAGGCTCAATAGAAATTCAGAAAATTTTTAACTTGATTTTGCATGAACAGTGAATTCAGCTTAGTGATCTGAATGAGCAAATACCTGGCAAACAGGCTAACTATTACTGATTAGCCAAATTCTTATAATAGCTTGCCAAACATCTTTGCTATTTTAAGGTATAAAGAGGTCATATACAGGTGATTATCACCATTATGCATTATGTAGGCAGTATAGTTACTTTTGTTTGCTCAACAAGGCAAATGCTTTATTTTTAGGATTTATTTCATTTTTTTAAAGTGTCAAGACTCACCAGATAACTAGTAAAGTCAATTTCCATAGTTTTCTTAGAAGTCAAGCTATGTTTTAAGAATGGAAATGCTTACAACTTGTGAATTTTTCCTACATTTTTTAAAGTTATATACCGATGAAGATCACATGAATACTGCAAGGATAATTACCTCTGTCAAATATAATGCATAATAATAGATCGTACTTATTTTACAAATTGTAAACTAGTTTGTTAAATATCTTATGCAAATTGTCTCATTTGAACTCCACAACAATCCTATGAGATAAATAAAGTAGCTCTTGTCACGACTGCCATCCTACAGAGATAGAAATTTAGGCTTAGAGAAGTTGTGATTTGCCCAATATTAATCAACAACAATAAATGCAACCAGGAATTGAAAAAAAAAACACCTAGAAAACCTATATTTTCTGACACTAATCCATCCTTTCTAGTATATGACCCTCCCTCTACATTCATATTCTTGTCTCCCATACAATGACTTGTCTTTTAAGTTATATGAGGACACTTTTCTTTTTAAAAAATTGCCGACTAAAAAGAAATAGTTGTTTCTAAAACTGGAAAGTTGAGCTAGTCCTTAGAATTCAAAAAAAAAATTATAACCATTTTTGGTATTATAAAATTGTCCAGAAGAAATATGTACCCTATATAATCTGATGAGAACTCCTTCCATGTTTGAGGTCCAGCCATCCATTAAAAATGTTTAATACCTTGGCAAACAATCTTGGTGTGGAAGATTGTACAAAGATAATTCTCACTCAAAGAAAGGCTTTCTGGAGGATGTATCATTTGATTTGTACCTAATATAATGGATAAGATAAAATAGAGGAAGGAAGGAAGAAAGGAAGGAAGGAAGGAAGGAAGGAAGGAAGGAAGGAAGGAAGGAAGGAAGGAAGGAAGGAAGGAAGGAAGGAAGGAAGGAAGGGAGAGAGGGAGAGAGGGAGGAGGAAAAGCAGACAGTCCCAGAAACCTAGGTAAGACCAAGGTTCTCAATTATTTAGTGAATTGTGGTGTCACTGAAAGAAATAGGGTGACATAGTGGAATATGGAACTCTCTTTTGGAGCCAGCTTGGTTACTTATTACCTGTGCGACCTTGAGTAAGCCATTTGATCTTCATGAGCCTTAAGTTTCCTCATCTGCAAAGTGAGAAGGTTGAATCAGGTGACCTTAGACATCTCTTCCACTTTTAGTCCTGTTATCCTAAGAAGGAGTTAGTTTAGGGGCAAACATTCAATTTGAGGTGCTTCCAGGATATCCATTAGGCAATTGAAAATGTGTATCAGAAGGTTATAAGACAGATTAGAGATGGAGTTTGTATTTGGCAGTAAAATTATCATAAACATTATAGTTGAAGCCATGATAATGGTTAAGACTGTTGGAGTGGGGTTTACTGATAGAAGAGAAGAGAGGAGCCAATGAAAAAGATAATGAAGTTGTAATCAGAGAGAGAGGGAGGGATCTTGAGAGTGTAGGGATAGAGGTGGGTTTGTCAAGGAGAGGTAGGTGGTCAATGGTATCCAACGTTGTCCAGAGCTCAAAGGAGAATGAGAGTTACATTTTAGAAGGCAGTTTCCACAGAGTGGTAGCAATTCAATAGGGCAATGGATTCAAGAGTGAGAGGATCGCAAGAAAATGGAAGTATTGGGGTACAGGCTAAATTTTCAAGAAATTTTCTGGTGAATAGAAAGTGAGCTGTTAGGACGAAAGTTTCATTATATACATAAATACAAAAGAAGACAACTCATATCTATAATGCACTGAAAAATGTATCTTTTACTGAAAACAATAATGCCTTACAAAAACTTATTTTCTGTGTATACTGACAGATATGAAAATTCCTTTTATTTTATTATATTTCTGTCTAGCATCTCTTGGGAAGGCTGTTCAAGCCTTTTGATATTAAATATTTAATATATATCCATCTTTTCTTTTATTATATTCCAGGATTTTTTCCCTTGACTTCACTCTCATCTCCTACCTCCCCTCATCCCCTCTGACCCTGCCACACAGATGAAAATGAAGAAAAGGCCTATAAGCATATAATTACTCACTGATGAATGGTCCACATAGGCAGTTTGGAATGGCAGGTGAAGAACTGGCTTCAAATCCAGCAAGATCTGGGTTCAAGTTTCATTTCTGACACATACTGGCTGTGTGACCCTGGGCAAATAACTTAATCTATTAGTGCTCTAGGCAACCCTCTAAGACTATGAGTTGCAGTTTTTGTTCAGTTGTGTCCAATTCTTCTTGACCTCATTTGGGCTTTTCTTGGCAAAGATACTGGAGTAGTTTGCTGTTCTCCTCTCCAGCTCACTTTACAAATGAGGAAACTGAGACAAATAGGGCTAAGTGACTTACCCAGGGTCACACGGCTAGGAAGTGTCTGAGGCAGGATTTGAACTCACAAGAATGAGTCTTCCTGACTCTAGGTCAGGCACTCTATCCACTGTGCCACTTAGCTGCCCAGTGAGTTGCAGAACACCTGCCAAACTTGATTGGTAGAGGGAATTTCTTTGTCTAGGACTTCTTTCAACTAATGAAAAAATAAGCCCAGTTCCCTATCCTCATGTGAATGTTCTAAAAGCAGGGAGTCAATATGAAATAAATAGACCATAGGGTCGCAGACATCCTGCAGGATAAGAAAGTATGAAGCTTTTTTTTCAGAATGTTTTGTGATTAATTGTATTTGTGACAAATTTTTGGTCACCTTTCCCTTGTTAATCATATAGGAAAACATGCTGGACTGTGCTTTTTGGCAGATATTTTTTGATGTGATTATTTTAGCATTGAAAAAGGAAAAAAAAAGGGAAAACAGCTTACTTTCAGCAGGGGTCCCTCACAGGCTACCTGTCTAATACTTTCCTATTAATCCTCTCTGTCTTTCCACCTTTCATTCTACTTTCTGTAGAGCAGATATGGTCTTTCTGTGACCAATAACCCTATTAGAGGAGAAGGGTCTCCCATACTTGTGAGGACTGACATTTCCGTTAGGAAGTCATTTACAATTTGTCTAGGATGCCGTTTCTGTTTCTGTCTCCCTGTCTCTCTTTCTCTCTCCCTCCCTCCCTCTCTCTCCTGTCTGATCAGCATAAATGTTTGATCTGAGCTGTTTCTGACCTGACAGGCCTCCTTAGACAACCTGGAGGCACTCTCTCACAGAAGTCTCATCCTATTAGCTCTTTAGCCATACTGCAACTCAGAATTACTGAGCTCATGTGCAAGCCAAAAGCTTGAGCCTCTTGGGGTGCATAGATTTAGGCATGCATGGCTCACCTGGCAGGAACTGCTTCTCACTTTTGTTAGCTCATTCTAGACTTTTCCTTTGATCATACCTTCTAGGAGGTAGAAATTATAAACTGAACCCTGATACAGTGGTACATATTATATTATACAACATCCAGATGATTTATAGGCAAAGTGTGAATACAAAAAAAAATGCTTTAGGTTTCGATGTGCTCATAAATCTTGGCTTGCAAAACTAGTGGGCTTTGGGATGCATGCCAGGATAGCTTGATTCATTTGCATTTTGCAGTGCATGGACTTGTTTTGAAATGAGGTTCTAAGATAGTATTTCTTTCCATAAATGGAATGTTTTAATTATTTGGTCCCCCTTTCCCTGATTTCTGCAGAGGTATTAGTTAATCCTGAGTTTGTTACTGCCTTGAGACACTGTTAAACTGTTCATGCATATTTTGTTAACCTTATTATGCTGTTTCCTTTTTGAAGATCTTTCCTTCTTTTCTATCTTTGAAGTGTTTTTACTCAAAACATTTATTTTCAACCTCGTGGTAGACAGAGCCTGATGATAATAAATTACATTCAATTCAAGTTTACAAAACCATTTTCTCACAGCAACTTTGTATAATTTTTATTATTCCCATTTTAATGATGAGAAAACCAAAGCTTAGAGATCTGATAGCTTCCCTGTGGTCACACAGCTAATCATACTATCACAATCTCAGAGTCGGAAGGGATCTCAGAGTACATATAAGCCAAATCAGTAGAGTCAGTGCTATTTTCTCCTGCTCCAGCAGCCCCACACTGGTAGAGAGGTTCATGCTGAGTATGATTCTTGCCTGCCTTCCCTTATATGCTTTGATTCATCTTTCAAAATTTAAAAAGAAATACTATTTTAACAAAGATTGTTTGTTCTAGCAATAATGCTTTGGTTTTATATAGCCTGTTTCTTCTAGAGAACTTTGAACAACTGTATATCATTAATCCCACAAATTCCAATCATCTGGTTTGGGGGAAAACTTGATGTTTCTGTTTCACAGAAGGAAAATAATGTGATTTTCTTAGCTCATATTTGGGGTCTGTGGCAGTCATAGAGATATGATTTCCAGCTGTTTAATTCAATATCCTCCCCATTTGTCTGTTCCAGGTTTGGAAAGTAGCAATGGTAGTACCTAGTGTCTTCACCATACTGATAAATGAAGAGGGAGGAGTTTTGCCCTTAAAATAAAGGATCATGAACTAGTTTAAGCACCATAGGGCAGGATTTAACTCAGTATAACAAAACATGAAATCATTTAGTATGGAAACCAATATGATATCAATTATTCTTAGTCAATGAAGGCAAACAAACAAAATCAAATTAATCTATAAATGCATACTAAATATAAAGCTCTTAGAAACACACCAAGAAGTAAGAGGTAAGCCTTTCCCCCTACCCCACTATTCTCTTCTAGATGAGGTATAAACTCTGTGCACAAAGCATGATTTTTGTTTTCCTG
Organism: Phalanger gymnotis; assembly: GCA_028646595.1. Taxonomy (NCBI): domain Eukaryota; kingdom Metazoa; phylum Chordata; class Mammalia; order Diprotodontia; family Phalangeridae; genus Phalanger; species Phalanger gymnotis. Next base: position 741,390,896 of record CM053622.1, read on the forward strand.
AGTCCTCTTTACTCCTTTTATTTCTAACCCTCACTCAAGCCCACACCTTCAAAGTTGTATCAGCATTGAGTATCTTGGAGTAGACATCTTGCCAATGACAGACTTTATCTATCTAAGTTGTCTCTTTGGGATAATACTTTGAAAAAATATGAATTCGGACACAAATTGAGAGACACAGAAGATGCAGGAGATAGAGGAAATGAAGACATAAGTATGTACACATACACGTGTACATACTCATACACACACACAGACACAAATGCACATACACACACCACAAAGATATTCCAGACTACATGTGGACTTGGAGAAAAGCCTGCACATCCATGACATTTCTCTCCACAGAAACACATCCATCTAGCAACAGGTACCACATAGAAATATGGAAATAGGGAAGCAAACTTCAATAAAAGATTAAAGGGAATTTGGCAACTCGGTGAGAAAGGAGAGAAGAAGAAATGGAGACTCCTGGCCTCATCTGAACCTTGAAAGAGGTCTGCAAACCGAACCATTTTTATAAACCCAAAGGGAACAAAGGATAAATACAATAGGGAAATATGCTCTGTGGAACAACTAAGTCTCATCCATTTAGGGATTAGAACTATGATTCCTTTATAGGTCCAGATGGAAAGTGGACTAGACCAAAAGGGAAGACTTCTTGATACCTCCAAAAAGTGGAGAGCTCAGGCATGGACCCCTTCTTTTTTGTGCTGGGTTAGATAAAACTTATCATGCCCTATGTCTTTTTTTTTTTCATTTTGGATGCTTACAGAAGAATTAAAAGCATTTGTGCAGAGAGAAAGGCACAAGCCCAATTCACTTGTACCCAGAGTAAACCTTGGGTGGAGCAAGTAAACAAATCATAGAGATTATTATTGAGAAAGGCCACCAAAGTAGGCCCAGTCCGTTGTGTTACAGGCCAGAGTTCAATTAAGAGGGATTTCATGGTACTGGGCAAACCACTTAACCTCTCTCTAGCTCATTTTTCTCATCTGGAAAATGGGGATAATAATAGCACTGATAGTCCAGTGTTGTTTTGAGGATAAAATAATATTTGCAAAGCATTTTGCAAATCTTACAACTCGATATAAATTATAGCTATTATTATCGTTGTTAATTGCATAAAGAACCTGTAAGGATATAAACAGTTTATATTGAAGATGGAAGAGTTGGGCTAATTTGTGTAACAGAATCTATTTCTGCATAAATTAGAATTAATGAGTTGGGAGAGGAGAAAAAAAGGCAAAGTTAAAAATTAAAGAATTTAAATAACAGGAAGATAATGTTAATAATGTTAATTATTACATAATCAAGAGAAGTACTACATAGGAACCCCGAGGAACAGCTAGATGGTGCAGACGATTGAGTGCTGGGCCTCATCTTCCTGAGTTCAAATCTGGCTTCGGACACTTACTAGCTGTGTGACTCTGGGCAAATCACTTAACCCTGTTTGTCACCATTTCTTCATCTGCAAAATGAGCTGGACAAGGAAAGGGCAAAGCACTCCAGGATTTTTACTAAGAAAATGCCAAATTGGGTCATGAATAGTCAGACATGATTGAAAATGAGTGAATAACAACAAGGCAATAATATAGTGGGTATGAATCAGGAGAAGCTGTATAAGCTACCTCGAGCAAAGAAGACCCCTGGGATGGGCTTAAAAAGGGAGCTGCTTCTGTACAATAGGAAACACACAATCATGTTAAAATGGGAGCAGGCCAGACATGGACCTGGAGAGAAGCCACTGGCTTCCCTGAGGGAAGGAGCTAGCACCCAATGGAAGCACAGAGCTACAGGTGGTCCTGGAGGGGGGCCTACACTGAAATACATTTCCCGTTTCCAAAGAAAGCAGTTGAGCATGGATTGGAAGATTTAACCAACAATGAGATGAGAGAACTAAGGATAGAAGGAGAAACATATCCATTTTTTAATCAGACAAACCCAGAACCAAAGAGCAACAAGGTGCAGAGTTGTCATCCACTTAATTGATATGAATGACTATAAAGCAAAACAAAAAGAGGTTCAATTTTTTTTCATGGTGTGTGTATAGAAATGAGGTTTTTAGAACAGGGGATATTTCACCCTTGGAACCCAAGGCACAAAATTAGGCAGATAGTTTGGTTGTTTGGACAGTTATGGTCCAAATATGTGTATGGTAACTTCTACTCATATATGTTATATATGCCCACCTGGATTGTCAAAATGTGATTCATGGGTAGGCAAGGAGATGTATTTCTGCAAATTTGTCCATCTTTCTTCAATGGAGACCAAGTGATGATGAAATGGCTGGTTATCATATTCTCCTCCTAAAAGGAGGCTACTAGACTAGAATTCTATTTGCCACCCTAAATATTGCTGGTCTAGGGGCATGATTTTTAGGTTCAAAAGGAAAAAAAAGCTATTAGCTTCCCTGGTTGCTATCTCTTAAAGGGGGAGGGTAACCCAAGCTTTTTACCTACAGTCTTTACTTCTTTCCACTAAGTGCTAGGTACATAAAATAGCATGGTAAATAGCAAATGAGTAAATCCATTTAATCAAGAAGAGAATAAATAGAACTCATAGAAATTCTCCAGATTAGAATATACCAGGAAATAGACAAGAGTGAAAATCTCTTTAGATGACATATTACTCAACCAAGAAGATACATCCTAATTTCACCCAAGAGAAAATTCCTGAAAATCTTTTAGGAGTCAAGCTAAAAATTAGGGATGTGTTGAGGACCCAGCTTCCTTTACATATTTGCCAGTATCAGAAGCATAATCTCTCTCCTTTTCCTTCCCCCTCCCCCTCTCTCTCCCTCCTTTCCTCCTTCCCCATCCCTCTCGAGTTAGTAATCAAAACAGTTTGGAACTATTTGTTTCTTCTCTCAAAGCACAAATGAAGAATCTGTCTCCTTTCTCAAATTCTCAACCGCTCACAGTCTCACAGGGTCACGTCAGCATTCTCTCCATCAGTCCAGAATCATGTTTAATTGGCAACATGAATTTTAAAACTTCCCCTTCCTCATCCAGCTTGGTTAAGAGTAAGGCTTACATATACTTCAGAATAATTTTTTTCTGTTTTTATTTTTTCCTACATTAAATTCTTTAAACAGGCTGCATTGGGACCTCTCATAACCACTATTTGCAGATAAAATTAGAGAGGAAGCATTTCACTCTAGTGATAATTTCAGAATTGCAAGTAAAACAAAAGTTTTCCACAGAAATAAAGGAGCCCCTTCTGTACATATTCCTCCTGCTTTCTTTGCCTTGGTAGCAAGGAAAACCCCTCTATTCCTAAGGTTTTCTATTGGTAACACAACAGCTATCACTACTTACCAGCCTCAGTGACAATTAATTGGCTAATATTGGTAACACCATCTGGTGGAAAGTGTACAAAAAGAAAACTGCAGGCTGACCCAAAAATGAATCTGTGTTCATTCTGGCCTCATTACAAAAAAGAATCCTATTATCTGGATCTGTTGTTTTTAAATGACAGTTGTGAGCAAGAACAGAATCCAATGTCTTCTCTAGTGCTCATCCTGGCATCCTTCTACTCCCCTTCTCCTAGTAGTGAAGCACATTGGTGTTCTTCAGCAAAAGAAACAAGTTTAACTAAACGATGTAGGAGGAAATGAGTATTTTCTTTCTCCCCTGTTCTTTTCTGATCATAACCTTGCTATTGCATTGAGGAGGCAAACTCAATTTTGACTTTGCTTTTAACTGGCTAATGTATTGCTACTTTTTGTGTCATCGTGCAAGTCAGGCTTTACGAAAAAGACAGAAGTGCACTGCCCACAAATTCAACTCAGCTGAAGAGTTTCCAGACAAATGTACCTCATCCGTCATTCCCACACAGAAATCAACTTTTTGGACAATTGGGTAACTCACTTAGCAGTTCACTAAGTTTGTTTTTACTTGCTTGCTGCCATATAGTGATTAATTTTCAAATATTGTCAATGCCTTTTTTGACACCACAACCATTTTCTAATATATGTCCATCTTGAGTCCCCATCCCTACAGAAAATAAACCAAAAAAAAAAAAACATCTGTGACATGAGATATGCAATATTCTATGCCTTTGGTTCCCGGAAAAAGATTTGTCATAAATCTGATTGCAATGAATCTGAAAGCTGAGCTGCTTTTTAGTGTTGTTCTAATGTATAGTATGGTAATCAGTATGCATTCTGCTCCTAGTTCTGTTAAATTTTCTCTTTATCAGTTCACTATAAATATATCTGTGCATATATGTGCATTGTGAGCTCATGTCAGCCTGGACTGTTTCCAAGATGACTGACATTTTAGCTCAAAATTAGAAATATATTTAGTCCTTTAAATAATTTTATTTCATATATCATGAATTAATTCATTGAGTTTTTATAGATATCAGTAAAACAGTGCCTGGATGTTTTTGTTTTTTTGTTTTTTCCTAACACCAATCTTTGTTTTTATGGCATTCCCATCAATGCCCCACCCCCTCAGGCTGTCACTATTAGGCAACATCTATAGTCATTCTTGAAAGGAATCAGAAACATTCAACGTCCTGATCTCAGAGCATTATGGGATTAAATACAGTTCACACACGAACAAAGATACTAATGCCACAGTCAGATAAGTATAAACCACTATGAGATGCTTTATCAAGATTATAGTGTGGCACAAAGTTAATTAGGCATCTTTTTATTCCGGATCAGATTAATATCATTGCAAATATGGAGGAAGCCTTGAAATGAAAGATTGTGCTAGAGATGCTAAAACAGAAATATCGCGGAGCTGAATTTTATATGTACATGTATCTATGCATATATACTAAGCAGATAGGGTTTACCCTCTCTTTTCTTCTTTTCTGTTCCCTCCAGTATAGTGCATTTAATCCCCGAGAATCTTGGGATATGTGGCACCCCACTTTGGTGGCAGAAGCTTTATTTGCTATTGCAAACATCTTCAGTTCTCTGCGTCTGATCTCACTGTTTACTGCCAATTCTCACCTGGGACCTCTGCAGATCTCTCTCGGAAGAATGCTGCTAGACATTTTGAAGTTTCTGTTCATTTACTGTCTTGTATTGCTAGCTTTTGCAAACGGCTTGAATCAGTTGTACTTTTATTACGAAGAAACAAAAGGAACAAATTGCAAAGGAATACGGTGTGAGAAACAGAACAATGCCTTTTCCACGTAAGTTCCGCGGACATTTCTGTTGGTGGGTAGCTCAGTGCAGGGTTGGTACAGCGTCCTGTCTGGGAGTTAAGAAATCTACAACAGCTGTGACAAATGGGAACGATGAGAAAGGAAATGCATCCGGACAGAGGTTCACGTCATACCACGTGCAGATTGAATGGCAATGAGCAAGTTGTTTAAACTTTGTTGAGCCTCAGAGGTTCTGCCCTGCCATCCTTACAGGGCTATTGTAAGATGACAATTGCAAAAGTATTTCACAACTATAAAGCAGTACATAAGTGTAATGCTGCTACTAGAGGGGAATGAATGGCTTTTTTTTTTTAAGAAAAAGTTCAACGTAGAAAACAAGGCAATGTTATTGGGCTCACAATATAAAAAAAAATTAAATCTAGTTTTTTTAAAAAAGTAATACATTGGTGTGCTTTGTTTTAAAGACCACTATGACATTTTTTCTTTAACACCACCTCATAAAAATTAAGTGTTTTATCTTTTTAATTATTCGAGAGCTTTGAAATCAAAGGGCGACTTGAGAATTGAGAAACTTCAAATATGATATTGCACAGTTACTGATGAAACAAAATAATTTAACATAGGCTTGAGAAAGTTGGTGTGCAAGATTTCAACAGAATATAATCTTAAAACTTTTATTTGCAACTTTTCTGGATGAAAATTATGCTGCCACCCCCCCTCCAAAAAAATCTATTCATACTTTAGTTCTCAAGGACTCTTGATTTCACTGAATTGGGTAGTCTCTGCTCTGATACAGCTGGTAATCCCTTATTACAGTCTGTGAATTGCTATTTTGGGAGGAAAATACTATTTCCAGGCACTGTGCTTAGTGCTTTCTACCAATCTCATTTGGTCCTCACAATGTAGGGGCAGGAGGGGAATGGGGTGGTGGAGGTACTATTATTATTTGCACTCTACAGATGAGAAAACTGAAGCAAACAGAGGTTAAGTGACTTACCCAAGGTCACACAGCTAGCAAATGTCTGAGCCCATATTGAAACTCACATTTCTTCTGACTCCAGACCCAGCACTCTATGCACTGCACCACCTAAATGCCTCAGAGATTACTTCTGAGGCCCTCTTGCCATTCTGAGAGTCTGTGAATTAACTATATCCCTTATTGACTCATTTGTGCAGCATGACTGGCTATCTATATAGTCTATGGCCGGGATAACTAATATTATTCCTTTTCTAGATACATATTTAAAATATATTGCTTACTTCTGTGCCTTATTCATCCTAGCATACTGAAAAATAAAAAAAGACAACTTATTCATGTTGACATTATTATCCTTTATATCAACTGTTTTAATATACTATACAGTGAGGCCCTTAGGTCTCCTACATGAAATATCCCCAGACAGAATGACTTAGGTAATTCTTCTGTCTCTGTTTCACATTATTTTTTATTCTTTTATCAGCTATTCCCTTTCACTTCTGTGAATGTTTCTGTGTATAGTGACCCATACTCCCCATTTCTTCCATCAACCTTTCAATGTCAACCTAGGAAGGACTGAAGACCACCAAGGGAAATCATATCACCATAAATCATTGTATTTAATCCATCCCCAATTCCAAATCAATAGGCTTTGGTGGGAGCCTGAGGGTAAATATGCCTTCCTAGTGGAAAGAACTCAGACTTTATGAGAGTTATTTGCCTTACGCTCATAGCACTATAGCAATCACTCTTTCAATCAAGAAGTCTACAGTAGGTAGCTAATCCGTGTCAAGAACGGAACTAGACACTGGAAATAGAAATACAAAAAATGAAACATATCCACTTCCAAGGAGCTCACACTCTAATGGGGAAGTCAACAGTATGTATTATAACTATATGATGATCAAATAGACAAAGAGTAAATAAAGATAAGTTGAAAGTAGTTAAATATAAGGTCGTTTATAGGACATAAGCAATTGGAGGAATCAGAAAATTATTATGTAGAAAGTAGTGCTTGACCTACGTCTTGAAGGAAGAAAGATCCTTTTAGGGGGAGACAATGGGGGAGGGTATTCAAGGGGACAGGTCATCATGGCCTATGGAAGGCACAGAAATGGGATTAAAAGGAGACAAGTTTATCTCAGTCATAAAGATCAGCCTGAGGGAGCGAGTAATATACAAAGAGGAGTATGAACAAAGAGGTTGGATCAGATTGTGAAGGGCTTGAAAAGCCAGACAGAGAAGTGTATACTGCTTTTTTTCTTGGAGGGGGAAGGTCAGGCAATTAGGGTTGAGTGACTTGTCCAAGGTCACACAACCAGTAAGTGTGTCAAGTACCCGAGGTTGGATTTGAACTCAGGTGCTCCTGACTCCAGGGCCAGAGCTCTAATCACTGTGCCACCTAGCTGCCTCTATAAGATTTTCTTAAAGACAGTAAGAAGCCCCTAGGCTTTGCTGAATAAGAGAGACATGGGAGTCAAAATTATTTCATTTTTTAAAAATTTCTATCCTAGGTGTCTAGAAGAGCCCTCACCATAAAGCAGGTGCCTAATAAATGATTGCTTGATTAATTGATGACTGGATCTGTGTTTAAGGAATATCTCTTTGGTAGCATTATAGAGGATAGGAATAAGATGGAGGAAATGAGGCAGAAAAATCAATTAGGTGGCCATTGAAATAGGTTATAGATTAGTTGAAAGGCATTAAGGGATTGCACTTTAGTGCACTATATAGAGCTGAAAACCTAGAAAACAAAAAGAATTAAAATATGGTGTGACCCTGGGCAATTCACTTAACTTCCATCTGCCTCAGGTTTCTCATCTATAAAATAGGGGTAATAATAGCACCTACTTCATAGGGCTCTACTAATGAAATGAAACAACATTTTCAAACCTTAAAATAGTATATAAATACAAGCCATCTAAAGTGGTATTTATATGTGTGAGGAGGTAGGGTACATAAGTGAGAAATGTAGAGATTAAAACAGAAAGGTTTAATAACTGAATAAATATTTGCAGTGAAGGAGAAAAAGCAATGGAGGATATCATATGGAGGAAGAATAGTGCCTTTGGCAGAAATATAGAAATTTGGTAGGGAGATGAGTTTTGGGAAAAAAATAAAAGGTTCTGTTTTTGCATATGTCGAGTTTTAGACGTCTTAAGGCCATCCAATATGAAATATCCAGTGAGGAGTGGTGTGAGAATGACACTCAGGGAAGAACTGGGATTGGATATATTAATCTGAAAGTTATTGGCACAGAGATGATAATTAAACCCATGGGAAATGATGACACCATCAAGAAGGAGAGTGTAGAAAGATAAGAGAGCTATGGGAAATACCTACAATTAAAAAGCATAATATGGACCATTAATTGGCAAAGGAGATTGTTCTTGATGTTTGGGCTGCTAGAGCTTAAGGTGCCACAGAATTGAAGATATTGCTATGGGTATTTCAATATCATATATTATTGGTGTCTGAAGAGTAATACTTCTGTGTCTTTTTATGTTACTTTACATTCCATGTGCTTTGACATTTCTATTTCATGGGGAACAACCAGTAAATTTTTATTTTTGTTATTTCCTTTAGTGTTTATCTAAACAAGAAAACAAATTAATTGTTAAAAGGCTTTGGGAAATAGTTTCCACAAGAGACAAAGGATTAATTGAATGCTTTCCTAGTAAGGGGAAAAATATTTCCTGAAACTTTGACATAAACACCAGGGTATATTCTTCAAACGAGGGATGTCAGCTGTTGAAAGAAAATTATGACCTTGTCTGGGAGTTTCTGTTCCTAATCTGAGTACAATCTTAGGAAGTTAGTCCCTATGAAAGAAGTTCCAAATGAGGGCAATTCTTATTGAGATTTATTTTAATCCCTTAGCCTGTGAACATTGATTGATTTAATTAATTTGGGAATGACACAAGATCCAATGATGATGAAAAGCTGGGATGCTGAACTCTTAACTAAAGGTGAAGGGGGGAGATAGTTTGATTTGACGAAACATCAGGTTGTTAACACCAAGATCAAGAAGCTTAATTCAAGAATCTGTTAAACATCTTTAAGGTCAATGAGATGATATACAAATCTAAAGAGTAATTCATCTTGCTAAAAGATTGGTGACAATAAGGGAACACCTCAGGAAGAAAACATGAGATAAAAGGATAATTGTGAAATTTAAATTTAGTTTTTCTTCTTTTTAATTCAAATTTAAAAATCCAAATGAATGTTTTACAAAAAGAAGCCTTCTAAATATTGCTGATGTGACAGATGGGAATAATTTAGGTATGAGTAAATAAATACTCCCCAACTACAACAACATTTATTTTGTAGCGCTGTTTTTATTTAACATTTAAAAGTCATTTACTAAAATACTCACATCAGTTGGAGTATGGAAGCTTTAGTAGGCAGCATGTTTTATTTAATGTCTATCTCTTTCTGAACTGTTATAAGTTAGAGAAACACAAGCTGAAGATTTGTATTCACGTATTAACAGTGAGAAAACAGTGTTTTCTTGCCATCATTGTCAGAAACTCTGAAAAGTCAATTGTGCAATTACCATCAGCATCGACTTCATTAATCATATCCTGTAATTCGGCTTCTGTGGGGTTCTGCCCAAGTGACCTTATTATGGTTCCCAGTTCCTTTGTTGTTATGCTACCATTTCCATCCTTGTCAAATAGTGCAAAGGCTTCTTTGAATTCTGCAATCTGTTCTTCTGTTAATTGTTCAGCCATGCTGCTAAATCTATTGGTGGCCAAGTTCCCATCAGCCAACCTCCACCCTCAGAGGCTGCACTCAGACTAACCCAAAACCTTTAGCAACTTAGCTAAGGCAAAGGAGATTAAGGAGACCATAGTGGAGATGGGGAGAATTTGAATATTGTCCAAATAACATTATTAACTTTTAGTCAATGATTATTAAAGTTAATAGGAACAGCTAATTCATTTCGAGGAATCAGATTTGCCTCTCTGAAGCTGAAGCTTCCTCAGATAAGTAATTTCTTAACCCGGTAAATTGGATTGTTTACCCCAGTGTTGTTAAAAGGCAAGGACAACAATAACAAATATCATTAGGCATTTTAGTCTAATAAAAAAGGGCAAGATTGACTTACTCTCTAATGAGTCATGGATTTGGGGAAATAATTAATAATTCTTAGTCTTTTCTTATTTGAGAGGCATCCTGATATAGGACTCTTTAAAATCAGGAAACACAAAAGCAAATCCTGTTTCTGACTCTAGCTGTGTGACTTTGAACAAATCAATTCACCTCTTGGTACATGATTCCCCACCAGTAAAATGGACATGCTCAAAATTTTCCCCTACCACAAAGGGTTATTGTGAAGCTTAGTAGAGTTCAAACTGGGTTCAAATCCTACCTCGAACTGTTACCAGAAATGGCTCTGGCAAATCACTTAGCCTCTTGATCCTGTTTCTTCATTTCCAAAATGAAGTGGTTGAGATACAGACCTCTAAGGTCCCTCACTTAATCTAAATCTGTGATCCTCTAGGTGCTTTGTAAACCTCAAAGTCCTACAGAAATAGAAATCATTTTGGAGGCCAGGTATTGATGGGCTATGAAGACAGCATGTTCATCCTATCTCAACGAGATGGGAACTTATTTGGGAATATTTGTTCTTCATAAAAGGTCACTAAGTTCACTTGGAGCCTGGTTGTTTGTTTGTTTTTTAAGGGGAAATCTGCCTGACATGTAATGAGGTCCTAGGTGAGGAACCATACTCTTCTGAAGCAAATCAGGGTCTACTCTGCAACAATTTACAATATTAGAGAGCTTGACAGGATTTTGACAGGTTAAAAGGGGATCGCCCACATCACACAGCCAATATGTGTCGAACTGGGACATGAACCCAAGATATTCTCACTCCAAAGCCACCTCTCTATCCAGCATACCATACCCCAATGTAGAATTAATTTTTAAAAATCATCTGAAGGGTTACATTTGAACAAGAAATTGTTCACATTTTGATATCCAAACCTTCTGAGACTTATCCATGCCTCATCTTGAATGCACAGGAAATGGGTTGCGACATGATTTTTAACAGTCTAAAAGTGGGAGAAAGAGAAGGGGAGAGACAGACAGGCAGACAGATAGAGACAGAGAGGAGTTAGAGAGACAGAGACAAAGGAAAAGACAGGACAGAGACAGAAATTAATTAAAAGGATAAACTTAATTTCCCCAAATCTATAACTACATAACTCATCATTTTTCAGAAGTTACTAAATGAATACATAGCACTCTACTTAAAGATTTATTACTAGGGACCAGTTTCATCTGTGGAAGAATTAGAATCTGTCTTCTAGAAGTTTGACTACAAGGTCCTTTCCCTTTCTTATTTCAATTTTAGCATACTTTTCTTAAGATAACGATTCTCTTGATAACATCATCAAATTAATCAAATGAACATAAGAGAAAATATATATATATACACACACATATGTGTGTAGGTATGTATGTATATAAATATGTGTATATATATGCATGCATTCATACATGCATACATATACATATATGTGGAGAGAAAGAGGAGAGAGTTTTATATCATTCTTAAGATGTTCTAATAAACATCCTTAATGATCTTTTATCTTCCCTAGGTTATTTGAGACACTTCAGTCTCTATTTTGGTCTATATTTGGGCTCATTAATCTGTATGTGACCAATGTCAAAGCACAGCATGAATTTACAGAATTTGTTGGGGCCACCATGTTTGGAACATACAATGTCATCTCTCTAGTTGTTCTACTCAACATGCTTATCGCTATGATGAATAATTCTTACCAACTCATTGCTGTAAGTAAAATACCTTAAATTTAATATTGTCCCTGAAGTATTTTTCTTTCTAACTATTCCCATATTCCATGAAAAGGCTTGCAAAATAACTTTCAAGAATGGCCATTTTAAAAAGACAGAGTGAAATTATAGAATTTTGCGAGCAATAGTCTAATCTATTTTTCTTTTTTATTTCCTTCAGCTTTTAATTTTCTTTATTTTAGAGATTTCATCTATCCGTGTCTATATTTTTTTCTCTCTTTTATGTGAATGAATGAATAAAAATAATTTAAATGCCTATTATGAACCAAATACTGGGGATACAAATACAAAAGCAAAGAGTTCTTGCTCTCAGAGAGGTTACATTCTAAGAGGAGGAGGAGACAATATACAAGGACAACAGATATAACCTAGCACTTCAAGGTTGTAGCACATAAAGAAAGATGCACAAATTCTGTATGTTATAGCCAAGTAAGACATTTCCCCCTGAAATTTATGTGCACATGTGAACAAAAAATCACAGTGGAACAAGATAGAATGCAATAATGTCTATCTGTCCCGTGCATTTCTATCTTATAAGGCAATATTTCACAAGTACCTCCACTCTGAATATTTGACCCACAAGTTGCCAAATTGTCTGTGTACACAATTCCAATGGAATGCCATTGGAATTCAATGGCATCCCATTCAATGGAATCCCATTCTTTTGCATATATATTGTTGCCAAAATTATTTGAATGAGAAGCCAACTCTGAATTGTATTTGTGAAGACAGAATAGTTTCCAGAGGGTGTCTATCACAGATGAAATACTGCAAAAAATTATGTGAATAAATATGCTTTCTAAGCAGTTATTCCTAGACCTAAAATCTTTGAGAAAGTCACAATGTCATATATGTCAAGTATTTAGGATTTATAAGAGTTTCTGACTTACCTCTGATGTAAAAGATTTTCCAAACAACTAGCTTACCTGAATGTTTAAGGGAAATAATAGCTTGTTATACTGATGATCTAAATAGTTGTATAATGTTCCTCTAGGTAGCTCACATTTCTAAAATCCAAATTCAGTTTGTCAGAAAGGAAAAAAAGAAGAGATTTAGAAAGCCCTCAATTATCACAGTTTATGCAAGGAAGCCACTCACCTGTCAAAAAATGTTGATCTGGCAAGCTCCAAAATGTCCTTATTCTATACAGAAAGTAAAATTAGATAATGGTAGCATAAAATTTGTAATGATGCTGAGGGAAAGTCTTAATGAACAGTGAGCAAATCATCCTCTAAGCTGAAATGCTGTTCTAGGAGAGAAGATCCTGGAAACGAGAGAATCAGATGAGTATGCAAAGCATTTTACAAAACTTAAAGTGTTATATAAATTAAAACTGTTAATATTCTTCAAAATACTATTACTACTACTACTACTAACAATAGTAATAATGAAACTAAAGTTTAGACCTTATAGAATTCTCCCCATATGCTGCCAACTCATTATACTCATAAGTATAAATGTCTCTCTTTTGACTCAGAAATTTGACACTAAATTCAGAAATAGTCTTGGGTCACTTTTGCTTTTCTTCCACCTCCTCGCCTCCCAGTAAGGATGGTCAAAGAAAAAGACAGTGTGTTGGAGAGAGAGACTGACATGATGAGAAAAGACCTAACCAGCCAGGAAGCTTCCCATCACCTGTGCCTTAAACTTTTCCTCCACTTCTTCCTATTACCCTCTTGTAGCTACTACCATAGTCCTTAACCCAGGACTGTAAAAGAAATTAACAAGAAGAAAAAAGTTTTAGAAGAGTCCTCATTCCCCAAGATCTCTGTTAAAATCAGACCTGATACTTTGCTGGCAACCTGAGGGACAGAAATAACTTTAAATCTCTTGGTTAAGCAACTCTAGTCATCTGTGCTAGTTCAATCAGAGACCATCTTAATAACTTCTGCAGATCTCATCCACGCTGACACGTCTCTAATTGTCCTAAATATTTTCTAACATTTGGTCAGAATATATAAAACTGTCATTTTTTTAAAAGAAGTGTAATGGGGGGACTGTCTGGTTGGCCTAGCCCATAGACCATGCTAGGATTTACCTTTCCTGGTGGTTTAAAAAAAAATATGTGCAATGCTACCTGGTTGTTCCCTGACTCATTCCAATCCAACCCAAGTGATCAAGGAATAGGACCAATTCCTGGCCCTGGAAGTCACTTTCTCCCTTTTTGAAGCCCTCATGAGGTTTACTTGCATCTGTTTCCCTAAGTTCAGTTCTTTTCTAGGGTCGATAGCCAGCACATCCATCTGTCATGTGTTTCCATGATCCCCAAAGCTCCAGCCTTTCTCATGGGACAGTCCTTCCTCCTGTAAATGTTTCTTCTGCTGCTGGTCACTAACTCTCTAGCAGACTCTGCTACCAACTCCATTTGCTGGTGAGAGGCATCTCTGATGGCTTTGCTGGATCTCCACTTGTTATTGGACACCAGGAGACTCCCATCTTATTCACCCCAAAGCAGGAAAGAATAAATACAAAAGAATCAAAGGCAAGATGTGCTGGCGGACATCTGGTGACTAGGTGGGAGGAAATCTGCCCTCCCCACAGAAACAGTGCATAGCAGTCTTCCTCACTCAAGAGCAACTAGGGAAAAGAAAAGCACACAAGGACTGAAAGGGTGTAGATCACTCCTTTTTGTATGTGATCTCAGTTCCACCTTACTGCCTCCTGAGTCAGCACTCTTTCCCTGTTCTCAAACAATCAAAATGCCCCCTTAGCACACAAGACCAGTCCCTAGTCACCCATGGCTGAAAGTAGGCTAACTAAGCATCCACATGTAGGATTTGAATAAGGCAGAGAATATTACACATATTCTGCATAACCCACCAAGAAGGAAAAACCTGAGAATGTTCTAAGGACCAGGTCCTAATTGATGGATCTTCCCACTGCAGAAATAAGTTCATTGTGTCAGTGATCACCATTATTTTTCAAGGAAAAAGAATGAGCCTGATTTCTGCAGTATAATCTAATTAGATGACAGTAATGTGATAGCCTGCTTTCAGCAGTAAATAATAATAACGTATTTGGGGGGAGCATCATTGTGAGAATGAAGCTTAGTCTTAGCTTAGAGTCTACAATCTGAATCCTTTATTAAATTCAATGATACCTAATGAAGTGAATCTCTAAAATAAAAACCTTGTAAAGATGCAGCATGACATGGTAGATAAAAGAATTAGCCTCAAATTCAGGAAGACTTGGGTTCAAATCCTACTTTGGATATATGGTGACTCTGAACAAGTCACTTAACCCCTATGTACCCCAGGCAACTCTCTAAGATCATAACTTTTGGAACAGGCATTGATCTCTGCTGGTAGAAGAAATTTCCTCATTGGGAGTTCACTATACCATTGCAATCACAGGTCCAATCCAAAACTATATTAAAATAAAAGTGTACCTGGAACTGGGTAGCTAGATGTCACAGTGGATAGAGCACAGGCTCTGGAGTTCAAATCTGGCCTCTGATAGCTAGTAGCTATATGACCCTGTTAAAGTCACTTAATCCTGTTTGACTCAGTTTCCTCATCTGTAAAATGAGATGGAGAAGCAAAGGTCAAACCACTCCAGTATCTTTGCCAAGAAAACCTCAAATGGGTCATGAAGAGTCAGACAGGACTGAAGCAACCAAATAACAACAAAACTGACTGGTACTATAAATTCTCAGCATGCTCTAATCTTCTTGCTCCTTCCAAAATGTCTGCTTAATTCATGTTTATTCTGCTTAGGGTGAAAGCAGGGACCTTTGGCTGTGAGGTTTCTGATGTTACTCAAAAATTGTATGGGCAACATTTAAAGAGGACCAAAGTCTCAGGCCCAGGTGCTCCCATACTGCCTCTGGCCACGATCTTTTTTCAGGATTAATTTTCCAAGGCTGTGTTAAATGTAGCTCTGAAATACAGATGCCCTGAACCAAAGAGGAGCCAGAACCTTCTTAGTATATCGTGATCTCCCTAAAAGTAGAGAATTGATCCCAAGGCAAAATGTAACAAGCATAGCTTTTATTCTGTAAAGGAGAAGAATGTCGTATATACATAATTTATCACATAGTCACGTTCCCCATGCCCCACTCCAAAGCTATCTATAATTGATGTTAAAAGATTACCTTCTTATTGAATGGTGATACAGGTGGCTGGCTGTCTTTCTCCAGTTGATACCTTAGCATTGCCAACCCTAAAATATTGAATTATTGAGACATCTGCTTCACTGGAGAAAGGAAAAGAGACTCGATAATCTGATTTTTATTTTTAACCAGGACTAACAGGGTTCAAGGTAGTTCTCAGGAAGGAGTACAAGTATATTTCTGTAGGGAGGGAGAGGGGCAATGAAGGCTGGAGTGAAAACTCACCATCAATTGGAATTAATGACTGTGCATTAAGGTAGAGACCTAGTTCTGGCAATTAGGAGGCCAGTCAGTAATTATCATGCTCTTTTTTTTTAGGACCATGCAGACATTGAATGGAAATTTGCACGGACCAAGTTATGGATGAGTTATTTTGAAGAAGGAGGTACTCTGCCCACTCCCTTCAATGTCATCCCAAGCCCCAAATCACTGTGGTATCTTCTCAAATGGATTTGGACACACCTGTGCAAGAAAAACATGAGACGAAAACCAGAAAGTTTTGGAACAATAGGGGTAAGAATACAGAATGTTAGTATTTCTCTCCCTTCTTTCACTTGTTTGTATAAGAATCTCCTTTCTTGCTTTACTTGCTAAAGGTATCTTTAAGGAACCAAATTAACCTGCTTTACTCTCATGGATGACAAACCCACTAAGCATTCCCATTGCCTCACTAAATACTCCTATCATCCTCCCACTCTCTCCTAAGAATGTACGTTACTCAAACACCGATTACATATGTGGTTCAGCAAGTGATGCCCACCACTGTGACCGAAGTGCTTTGTTCCTGTTGCCGGCAGCAACATCACAGGGTTTTCAGTTGCCAACAATTTTGCCAAATTACTGCATTCACTTTGAGCCATATTAGATGCATAATAGATGAGGATGCAGCTACGAAATTGTATTTAGGGTAATTAGAGAGATGGAGAATTGGATTTTTTGTAAAAATGTGCTAGAATAATAGAGTCAGAGCATTAGAAGGGACCATCTGGACCATTCTGTACCTGAACAAAAATTTCTTCTGCAACATACCCAACAAGTGACCAACAAGCCTTTGCTTTGAGAACTCCAGTGGAAGGGTAACCCACAATCTCCTGAGCCAGCCTATTCTATTTTTGAATAGCTTTAATTATTAGGAAGTTTTCCTTATGCCAAGCCAAATTTGCTTTTTTTTTTAACAATGTACAATCATTGCTTCTATTTCTGCCCTCTAAAGCAACCAGACCATGTCTAATCCCTTCAATTACTTAAAAACAGCTCTCCTGACCCCTCACCTAACCTCAGTCTCACTAAGTTGTCTCTTGGCTAAATGATGCCAGTCTTTTTTCCCCTGTGGATCCTACCATGGAAAAATCTTGAAGCTTCAATCAAATAGACAGATGATGACCAACATGTTCACCATACTCTGGACACTCCAGGTTTTCAATATCCAACCTGAAGAGATGCAGAGCCAAGATGGTGGAAAAAGGCAGCCACTCATTTGAGCTCTTTCCAAAACCCTTCCAGACACCTTTAAATAATGCCATAAACATCCTGGAGGAAGAGAAACCACAAAAAGACAGGGTGAAATAATTTTCCAGTGAAGGACAATTTAGAAGGTGAGCAGGAAAGGTCTCTCACACCTAAATGAGAATGGAACACAGTCCAATACAGGCCTCACTAGTACAGATCCAGCCACAGCCAATCAGGAGCAGGCCTTTGGAGCCACTGAATCAGCAACTACAGCAGCTGCTTCTGCAGCTGTTAGCCCACAGATGGTAAAAGAGATCCCAAAACAACTGATAAGAAGGAAATTACAGGGGTCTTTTTGCTAACACTGAGGCAAGATTCTGTTGCTTTGCCCATACTTGGAACTAGGTCGAAGTCCTGGGTCAGTCCCAGGGTGAGGAGAAACACTGGCACACCAAAGCTTGTAGCCACAGTGAAGTGGGAATCTTCCTCACAGTTCCAGGAAAGAAAAGAGTGCTTGTGGTCACTCACAGACAAGAGCAAAGGCAAGGAGGAGTAAACACCTTTCCTAGATCATAACACCTTGGAAGAACTGAAAACTTACGGGTCCCTGGGAATACCTCTGAAAATAGTTGCGTAAAATCCCTGAATCTTGGTACAGTACGCCCTCCATCATGGAAGCAGAGCCATACTTTAACAGACTTAAAAGTCAAGTAATAGGCTGGGAAAATGAGCAAACAATGGAAAAAAAAAACTCTGACTATAGAAAGTCACTATGGTGATAAGGAAGTTCAAAACACACATTCAGAAGATAACAAAGTCAAAGCTCCTACATTCAAAGCCTCCAATAAAAATAAGAATTGCTCTCAGCCCATGGAAGAACTCAAAAAGGATTTTGAAAATCAAGTATGAGAGGTAGAGAAAAATGGGAAGAGAAATAAGAGTAATGAAAGAAAATCAAGAAAAAGAGAGTCAACAGCTTGGTAAATGAAATACAAAAAATTCTAAAGAAAATAACACCTTAAAAACAGACTGGGCCAAATGGTAAAAAGAAGTACAAAAAGCCAAATGAGAAGAAGAATATCTTAAAAACCAGAATTGGCCAAATTAAAAAAGATATACAAAAATTCACTGAAGAGAAGAACTCCTTAAAAAGTAGACTTGGCCAAATGAAAGAGAAGGTACAAAAGCTCACTGAAGAAAATAATTCCTTAAAAATTAGAATGGAGCAAATGGAAGCTAATGACTTTTTAGGAAATCAAGAAACAATAAAACAAACCCAAAAGGATGAAAAGAAGACAATAAATATCTCATTGGAAAAAACAACTGACCTGGAAAATAAATCCAAGAGAGAGAATTTCAAAATTACTGGACTTCCCAAAAAACATGATCAAAAAGAGCCTAGACATCATCTTTCAAGAAATTATCAAGGGAAACTGCCCTGATATTCTGGAATCAGAGAGTAAAATAGAAATTAAAAGAATCCACTGATCACTTCCTGAAAGAGATCCCAAAATAGAAGCTCCCAGGAATATTATAGCCAAATGGCAGAGCTCCCAGGTTGGGTAGAAAATATTGCAAGCAGCCAGAAGAAACAATTTAAGTATCATTGAGCCATGGTCAGGATAACATAAGATTTAGCAGTTTCTACATTAGAGAGCTTGGAATATGATATTCTGAACCACAAAGGAGCTAGTATTACAACCAAGAATCACCTACCCAGCAAAACTGAGTCAAATCCTTCAAGGGAAAAAAATCTATACTCAGTGAAATAGAAGACATTCAAGTCTTTTTTTGGAGGGAGGAAGTCAGGGCAATTGGGATTAAGTGACTTGCCAAAGGTCATACAGCTAGTAAGTGTGTGAAATGTCTGAGGCCAGGTTTGAACTCAGGTACTCCTGACTCTAGGGCCAGTGCTCTACTCACTGCACCACCTAGCTACCCCTGACTTTTAAGTATTCTTGAAAAAAAGACCTGAGATAAAGAGAAAATTTGACTTTCAAATACAAGACTCAAGAGAAGCGTAAAAAGGTAAACAGGAAAGGGAAATCATAAGGGACTTACTAAGGTTGAACTGCTTACATTCCTACCTGGGAAGATGATATTTGTAACTTGTAAGACCAATCTCATCATTAGGGCAGTTAAAAGGAGTATATATAGACAGAGGGCACATGTATGAGTTCAATACAAAGGGAAGCTATCTAAAAAAATTAAAGAGACCTGATAGAGGAATGTACTGGGAGGAATTGAAAAGGAGAGGTAGAATGGGGTAAATTATCTCACATAAAAGAGGCAAGAAAAAGCTTTTACAGTGGAGGGGAAGAGGGGCAGCATGAGGGAAAGTGAGTGAACCTTACTCTCATCAGAATTAGTTTAGAGAGGGAATAATATATATATTCAATTGGGTATAGAAATCTATCCTATCCCATGAGAAGGTAGGAAGGGAAAGGGACAAGAGAAGGGGGAGGTACTAACAGAAGTGAGGGTGGATTGGGGAAGGCAATAATCAGAAGCAAACACTTTTGAGGAGGCACAGGATGAAAGGAGAGAGAGAATAGAATAGATGAGGGAAATAGGATGGAGTAAAATGCAATTAGAAATCATAACTGTGAAAAAAATTTTGAAGCAAGTTTCTCTGGTAAAAGCCTTACCTCAGATATATAGAGGAGTGAGTCAAATTTACAAAAACAAGAGCCATTACCCAATTGACAAATGATCAAAAAATGTGACCAGTCAGTTTTCAGGTGAAGTAATCAAAGCTGTCTATAGCCATATGAAAAAATGCTCTAACTCATTATTGATTGGAAAAATGCAAATTAAAACAATTCTGAGGTACTACCTCATAAATATTAGATTTTCTAATATGACAGCAAGGGTAAATGACAAATGTTGGGTGGGATGTGGGAAAAAGGAGACACTAATGCACTGTTGGTGGAGATGTGAACTGATTGAACCATTCTGGAGAGCAATTTGGAACTATACCTGAAGGGCTATAAAACCACGCATACTGTGACCTAGCAACACTACTACTCAGTCTGTATCCAAAAAGACAAAAAGAAAGAGAAAAGAACCCATATGCATAAAACTATTTATAGCAGCTCTTTTCCGTGGGCAAAGAATTAGAAATTGAGTGGATGCCCATCAAGTGAGGAATGACTGAACAAATTGTTGTCTGTGATTATGATGAAATACTATTGTAGTATAAGAAATGATGAGCAGGATGCTCTCAGAAAAACCTGGAGAAACTTACGTGAGCTGATGCAAAGAGAAATGTACTGTGTACAGATTAACAACAATATTGTAGGATGATCAGCTGTTAATGAATTAGCCATTCTCAGCAAGAATTAGCCAATAAAACTCTGAAGGCCTTTTGATGAAAAATGTTATCCATCCCCAGAGAAAGAATTAATAGTTTCTAAATACAGATCGAAGAGTACATTTTTTTTTACTTTCTTTATTTTTCTTGAGTCCCCTCCTGCCTTGGGTCTGGCTTTTTTTCCCACAATATGACTATTATAGAAATAGTTTGCATGACTACACATGTATAACCTATACCAAATTGCTTGCCTTCTCAATATAGGAGTGAGATATGGGGAGGGAAGGGAGAAAATTTGGAACTCAAAGCTTTAAAAAATCAATGTCAAAATTATCTTTACATGTAACTGGGGAAAAATAAAATACTAAATGAATTTTAAAAATATATTCAACCTCTATTTGGCTCTTAGAATCCTTCACAGTCTGGCTGCAGCCTCTCTATCCAAGCTTATCACACATTGCCCTCCTTCGCTCACTCTAAATCACAGGCAAAGTGGCCTACTTCTGTTTCTCTTGCATTCCATTCCCTTCCTAATCCCTCTGCACAGGTGGATGCCAATGACCTTATCACCTCCACCACTTCCTCTATAAGGCCTTCCTTGACATCCCCCAATTGGTAATGTTCCCCACCAAAAATAGTCTGTAAGTTCTTTATTTATACTTTGAGTTTAATTCTGTCTGTGTTGTAAATGTCTGAGGCCAGATTTGAACTCAAGAAGATGAGTCTTCCTGACTCCACGCCTGGCACTCTACTAAACCTAGCTGCCATTACATACAGTAGGTGCTTAACGTTTGTTGAATTGATTTGAATTCCTAAAATCTGGTGCATTAAGCTAAACACGACTTAGATGAAATCTGACCAGGGTTTGACTGTCATCTGAAAAAGGTCTTAGCTTGGAAAGTCCAAGGTCCCCCATTGCATCCTGGACCATCTCCAGTTGTCCTGATCCATATCTGGCCACTGGACCCAGGTAGGTCTAGAGGAGAAAGGGAGGCTGGTGACTTTGCACAGCCCTCCTTCACTTAAATCCAATTCACTTGCATGTCATGTCATCACATTCCCTGATGTCCTGGTCCTCTTTGAGAACAAAGGACAAACAGTAGCAAGAATGCACTAAATTCCTTTTTTTGCAGATAAACTGGTTATCAGCCACTCTTCATCTTATAAAGTAGTTTTGTTTTGTTTTTAATTCTAACATTGGATTTTATTTTAGTTCCAACTAAATTACTTCTTATTAGATTTGGTCTGATATTAGATATTTTAGCTTTCCATTCCATTCCTTTTTTTCTTCTTCAAGTTTGATAAGTATGTCATCTATTCCTTTTTCCAAGTCACTAAAAACATAATATTTACCAACACAGAGCAGAGGGCACAACTTTGAGACAGAACTATATATTTTCTTACAATCTGATATCACACTATTAATATCTTCCTGTAAGTCTGGCTTTTAATTAAGTTCCTAATTCTCTTAATCGACCTATTATTTTGTACATGTCTCTTCATTCTGTTTTTTAATAGCATAATTTGATTAAAAGATTTGCTAGGATTTAGACAAAACTATATCTACAATATTTCCCTGATCAAAATGTATAATAACTGTGTCAACAAGAAGGGGAGCCAAAGGGGAATGAGGTTCATCTGTTCTGATGAAAATGTATTAACTAACCTTAATTATATGTGCTAGAAATGAGCCAATAACTGAAATCAAACTGAACTTGTTATCATCTGTGGATTCCATTTTCTTGCCATATGTGAAAATTCCTGCATTTGTTCTTCTCCTTGACCTTTCAAAGATCAATGACTGGCTCAGCAATCACATCTGCCTGTTCTTCTCCTGTGGATGTTGCTAGTAGCTTTTGAGGCAACTCACTAATGGATCTCTTCTCACTTCACCAGCATTTCACTGTCACACCAAACTCTTTCATTCATTTTGCTAACATCCTTTCCCCTTTATTCTTTCCGATTAGGTTTGAGTTCTCTTTTCTTTCTTCTCAGGGCTTTCTCATTCTTTTATTATTCCATCTCCTTAAATCATCCTATTCCCTTTTCTCTTCTTATACTTTTTATCATTCTCCTGTTTTTATCCTCCCCTACTGTCTTCTCCCCATATTCTCTATTCTTTCTATACTCCCCTATTCCTTCTCTTTCTTCCTCTGTTCCTTCTCCCTTTATTTCTTCTTTTTTCTCACTCTGTCATTCTCTCTCTTTCTATCTTCTCCTTCCTCACGATAAGCTTCCTGGTATTAGAAATTAGCATCTTCAGAAGACCCTTCCCTACTGAAAAACAAAAATGCTAGGAATTCCCGCAGGGAACCAAGGGACCTAGGTCTATATATTACCTACCTCAACTACTTTGGGCAGGTCACCTTCTTTCCTTGTGTCTCATGTCTCTCTTTTATGAAAAAGGTACAATCTCATCTACCTGCTAATCACTAACCAAGTTTTCTTAGTAACACTAAGCTAACAGTATCTATACAACACTTTGACCACAATACCTTTCAGACAAACTAGATTAATATGGATTAGTGTTGGGAAATAGCTTTAGATTTTTAATATTTTTTTTTGTCTTAAGCCATTTTATGACTCCTGATTAGACTTTCTTTTGACATAGCAAATTATCATTTTCAATCTATGCCTCTATATATCAACAAATATTATCAATACCTGACTTTTTTTCTAAATAAGGGCTCATTAATTTTTCAATATTTCATTGGTAATATTAATTTGATTAGTGAATTTTGGTGGGCATCTTATAGTTAGGAGAGGTAGTTAGAGGACCTTTGTCCAATTCCATTTCCCTCAATCATGGATAGCATTGTAAGGGTGGAGGCTTCTAAATAAGCATAAATTTATTCTATGTTATCTCCCAAGGACAGATTTCAATGCATCTTGACTTTATAATTCTTCTCCTCAGCAAATTCTATCACTATCTACAGCAGATTACTTTGCCATTTCTTATCTATTAAAAGGGTTCTTTAAAAAGCACAGGTTGAAAAGAAGAGAGAGAGAAGCAAGTTGAACAAGAAAACAGGCTATTGAATAAGAAAAGTTGGAGGAGGAAAACAAGGATAAAGAAAGGAAGGCAATCTGAAAGCACGAAAAGAAAAAAAAATTACTCTAAACTATACATGTTAGTGAAGGCAAGGAGTGGTGCATATAATCTAGGATTATAGATAATATAATCAACATTTTACTTGTTTCTTAAAGGCAAGTAAAAATTGAATTAAATTGGATTGAATTGAATTGAACAATTGAATAGAGGACTCTAGGAATGTGAGGTCAGGCCTTGGCAAAACTGTAAGGAATACTATTGTCTGAGACACTAATGTGCCCTCCCACCTTCTCTTCTTATTCCTTTCTCTTCCTAGATGTCCTAATCTCATATCTTCATATCCAGCTCTACCCCTTACTTCTTAGCATTCTAAAATTTGATTCCCCCATCCAGGCTGGCACTTTGTGGGGCTCTCTTGTGGTCTCTTTGACCAAATTCTGAAAAGTAAGCTAATAAGATGGTTTTGATAAAATGTTAATAACTGATAATTTTAAAACATGTTACTTTTCACAGATGTCATTGAAATTTAAAATTATATTCACAAAGACTCTCAGGATAGCCTATTACGCTTATCAGATTTGCAAGAATTAAAAACTGTGAGGATATGGTTGAGATCCAAAAAGATATTGAACAACTTAGAATGCTGAACTGGATCTAGCAAGAGTAAATTTTGCTTGGGTTCAAAAAAATTCAATTTCCACAGTGAAAGATGAGGGAGTCACTGAATTTTCTTGGGCAGGAGAGTGATGTGTAAATAAAGCCTTTGATCCTATTAACATGCTGTAATAACAACTACACTGGCACACTTAGGATGGCTGCTAATGCAGTTTCTTTTATCTGCCTTACTAGGAAAGACTGCTTAAAAAGGTGTCAATAATCTTCTTCTAATGACCTAATTACATAAAAGACGAACAGAGAAAAAAAAAGAAGAGAAATAAAGACCAACAGACAGGGCTCTACTGCCTGAATCAAAACAATACTGCTATATATAGTTTACATTCACCACTGAATCAAGAGAGCAGTTAGGAGGTGGGGTCTGAACATACGCCTACTTAGAGTCTTGACCAGGGAATCACATCTTTCTCATAAGCAAGCCCCACCAAAGCAAAAACTCACCTCTCAGAATCTATACTCTTTCAGCTAATAAGCTCAGACCAAGTACCCTCCTGACTCAGTGCCTAATTAGAAATTAACAAAAAGTGTGTAAGTCTTCCCACAAGCAAGCAAACTTTCTTTAATGGCTTCCACATGAGGCCTATTGATGGGCAGGGAAGATCTTATTCCCCATTGACCTTACACACACTAGAAAAGCAGGTGGGTTGTGTCAATAAGAACTTGGAACTAAAGTTTACTACTGGCTACATGCAGTATCAGTCCTCAAGATTTTACCATAATGCAAAATTATTCATATTTTATTTGGAAAGTAAGTATCGGTGTTTCTGGTATCTTAAGAATTCACTTGAAACTAATTAAAACCACATCAGGTCAACTAAGAAATTCAGATTCCTCAACTTCCCCCAACCCTCAACTCCTGCCTAATCCCCACCAAATATTATTCAAATTTATTTTTGCTTCTCTCTGCAAGGCCTCCCTAGGCTCACGTAAAAAAAGCAACATAAGCAGAGCTGTCCTTCTCTAAAATTTCTGGTTTATAAGATAGACTTTCAGATACCTGCATGCAGCCGTTTTGTCCCCCTCAGTATTTTCTTCTCCAAGTTCATAGTGCCATTGATTTAGGACTGACTGGCCATTGGGCCAGACTTTTTATTGTATTTATTTTTATCAATTTTTTCAAAGAACAAAAATCAATTTTCTCTCCCTTAAGCTCCCACCCTCCACCACTGAAAAAAAAGAAAGAAAAACAACCCTTGCCACTAATATATATAGTCAAGGAAAATTAATTCCTGCAATGTTCGTGTCTAAATGATATGTCTCCTTCTGTGCTCTGAGTCCTTTGCCTGCCTCTCTGCTAAGAGTTATGCAGCATGCTTCATCCTCAATCCTCTGGAATTAGGGCTGGTCATTGGATTGACGAAAATTATGAAGGCTTTCAAATTTATTTGCTTTGGCAGTGTTGCAATGGTATAAATTATTCTCCCATTTATGCTTACTTAATCCTGTATCAATTCACACAAGTCTTCCCAAATTTCACTGAAACCATCCCTTTTGTCATTTAATATTCCTATACCATAATTTGTGTTGCCTTCTTATATCATGATTCATTCATCTGTTCCCCAACTTAAGGGCACCACTCTTAGTTTGCAGGTCTTTGCTGTTACAAAATAAAATAAAAAATTAAAATATTCTAAAGTATATAGGTCCTTTTCCCTCTTTGATCTTTTTGGCAACCCCTTTATTTTACAGATGCCCAAAATGAGGCAAAAAGAGGGTAAATTAATTAAACAACCTTAATTCATATAATTTTTCTGTCTCACCTGTGCTCTCCAACTTGATGGTAAAAAGAAAATTGCATGATTTGAACTTGACTTTTTTGCTCCAAATCTAGCACTTTAATCCACTATGCCAGGTCTTACCAAGCTAAATGTATTTTCTTTTTGTACAGGCTTACTATTCTAGTAGAAGAGGGGAATTCTGTTCAAAGGGCATGCTTTTAGTTTTCACAATGTACTTTATGTCTCTATTCTTGTAGTAGAGGTAAGTGGAAAGATAGTGATATCTATAGACTAGTGATGGTGTAGACCCCTCTCTAGTAATCAGAGTGAAATGGACTGCCTCAGAAAGTGGTGGGTTTCCCTTCACTAGCAGTCTTCAAAGGCTAGATGTCCACTTTTCAGGCATACTGTAGAGGGTCTTCTTATTCAAGCATGAGTGGGACTAAATGGACTCTGAGGTCGTTTCTGACATACCTTCCATCTTTCTAATTCTTAGATTTCATCTAAGATATATGGTGGCCTAAATCTTTGTTCCAAGATTTGCCTTGTTCCTGATTTCTGCACTATTAGCTAGTCTGCCTAATGTGGCAGCCCTGTTAATCCATATTCATCCTGACTTGAATAGGGCAGGACTCTAGGGTAACCTTGAAGTCATTTCTTCTACCTTCTCTATTTGCAGTGACCTGACTTCCAGCGACCATTCCTCTGTCTCTCATACTGTCATTTATTCATTTTTACATGCCTAGCAAAAGATTTAAGCTATAATGGATTTCAATTCAACATTGGTAATTTGGCTATACTCCAGAATGTGATTATTGGCAAGCTTAATTGTCCATTTATCACAGCTGACCTGCTGAAACTGTACCTGCCTATCTGCAGTTTGAAGTTGGCCTTACTTTTAGAATCAGAGAGACCTGACATATTTTAAAGGTGAAAGAATCACAATCTCAAACCTTTTATTGAATGAAACAGTTATCAGAGGGTGCAAGCCCATTATCCATAATGGTTTCCCACCCAGCAGTCATGAACTCCCCACTGAAGGAGATTGTTATTATGACCTGTTGTAAGAAACTAAGGGCAATAAACACATATAATGTGTGGCTAATGATAACTCTCTTTATTCTCTGCTTCTGTTTAGTCAACCTTTTTTTAAAAAAAAATTGATCACATCAGTGAACTGCATAGAGTATTTTTACCTTGTCTCTGTGAAAAAATAGACCTTTTTTAGTGTTCATCATCCTTAGATATGATTTTTCTTTCCTTACAGAACCTAGAGAAATCCTGTATCTATTTGTTCAAAGAAATAAGGTGCTCACACTCTAATTAACCTAAAGTGCAGGCTTTATTTGTGGGAGAGAATGTTTAATTAGAATATGCCACATCAGAACATTAATACTTTTGGCCAAAGGTCACAACCATAAAACACAGCCTGTCTAGTTTTTAGAATAAGATACAAGATAATATTTGAATTTCTTTAGTTTTATAACAATATTATCTATTCTACAGCTTTGACACTGGATATCCAAGAGTATGGGGCTGATCTTCAAATGGAACTAATGAGTTCACTTTGCTTTTTGGCCCCAGGCTGCACTCCTACATCTGTCTATTCACCTCACAGACAGATGTGCATTGTTTTGTTACTAGGGGACTGAAGATGGTGGATAGAAATGCCTAGTTCATTAAAGCTATGGGGGAATGCAGTACATTGCCATTAGATTTCAAATCAATTCAATTGAAGAGAGAGGTATTAAGACATATAATTAACAAAGAGGCAGTATAATGTAGTGAAGAGGTTGCTTACCCCTTAAGCAAGAAGATCTGGGTTCATGTTCTACTTCTGACAAGTACTGGCTATGTGACACCAAGCAGCCACTCAATTCCTCAAAGTTCTAGACAGCTCTGTAAAATTGATGATAAGTGTCAGAGAAAGTGAAGACCTGCTTTATGGAGTGAGTCTCCTCATCTCAAGTATCAACTTGTCTATGCCATTGAAATCACAGAACCTGTCTCTCTTTTTAAGAGCCTACTTTGTACAATGCATTATCTTACGTGTTAGAGATACAAAAACAAATAAATAAATGAGTGGATGGATTGACTGACTGGTGGATGAAGAGTCTGAGCTCTCAAATATTGGTATTGCAAGAAGGACTTATTCAAAATCATTGCCCTTTCTACTTCACAACCTTCACTAATTATACATGGTGTTCCTAAAGTCTGGACACATCGGCAAAAATGCATATTTTCAAGAAATGAAATGAATGACATTTTCAACATTTCATTTAATTGGAATATTAACAAATAACATCTTCAATATGATTTCCATCAGTTGTGATGCAAAGGTTGATGCACTTTGCAAGATTCACGTAAACTCGATGCAATAACTCCACACTGCCGTCAATTTTAGCACATTCACTCTTTATGGAATCAAGTGTGTTGCATCTGTGATTTTCACTGATTATACCGTCACCTTTAGCATACCCCAGCAAAAGAAGCCAAAGGGACTAAGGTCTGTTAATATTCCAAATGTTTCAAAATATGCATTTTTGCCTATGTCTACAGACTTTAAGGACACCCTGTAGTTATAACATCAGGAAGTGGAGGAAGAGTTCAAGGCAATTTCCTTCCTGTTAAATCTCTCCATACCCTGCTTCACATAATCTTTGTGCAGGGTACATCCAATTCCCATCCGCATCCCATAGGACCCTGGCTCCACGAGATGAAATCAGAGACTAGTAGGGTTAGAAGGGACATAAGAGATTTCCCGTTCAACTTCCACAGTTTATGGATTATTTGGTTAGAGAAAAGATTCCATATTTCATATACAAAGTGTCCTAAATATTCAGTTTGATAATGCTAAGTCTGGCCATTTTACTTAGTGTCATTTCTCTAAGTTGGAACACAGTCCAATGGATGGCAATACGTAGATTTTCACCAAATAATATGCAAAAGAATAAAGCTGGAGAATTTTTATAGCATGTCTATAGCCCTGGCCGCTTTTCCATTATATTTTCTTTTCTTTTTCCCATTGCTTCATTTGAAAAGCAGAACATTGCAAGCTGCCTCACTTGAGGAATGCAGAAAAGAATGAAAAAGCCCAAGGCCTGCACTAGTCCTAAGAACAGCAGCAGACCAAAACTAGAAAGGAAATGAGATAGAACTACCCTGAAAATTGACTGCAGGGTACTAGCTGCATGAAGTGAGGCTGACATTCTGCATAGCGGACCTGATAGTGAGAAAGAGAAAATGTCACAAACTATTCCCTGGAGCCCGCCGCCCCACAGCAATCAAGCGCTGCCTTTTCTGAAGCAACTTGACATTTTTATCAAAAGCTCTAGCTTATACCACAGCATCACATGTTTCTGGGCACTCTGTCTCCCTTTGGCACTAGTACTGAAATTTAGATTCTTCTGTTCTCTGCTCCCAGATAATCAGGATGAAGCTACAGTAAGTTGCTTACATTCATGGAGCTATGAGTCCTGACCAAAGTGGTTGCCCCTTCCCTTTAAAAGTGAGACACCAGGGTTATTTTGTTCACAGTCCTTTAATTAACATGCTGCCCAGATAGCCATTCAACAAGCATTTATTAAGTGTCTATTATTAGGTAGCACAGTCAATAGAGTTCAGGGCCTGTACTCAAGAAGAGCCAAGTTTAAATCCAGCCTCAGATATTTGTGACCTTGAGCAAATCACTTAACCTGTCTTTGCCTCAGTTTCCTCATTTGTAAAATGAGGATAATAATAGCACC
The DNA here is from genome assembly GCA_028646595.1 of Phalanger gymnotis. Taxonomy (NCBI): domain Eukaryota; kingdom Metazoa; phylum Chordata; class Mammalia; order Diprotodontia; family Phalangeridae; genus Phalanger; species Phalanger gymnotis. The sequence continues at coordinate 741,420,886 of CM053622.1, forward strand.
TATTTCTCAGAGTTGTTGTGAGGATAAATGAGATAACGTTTGTAAAGCAGTTAGCATGGTGCCTGGCACGTAATAAGTGATACAAAAATAATTATGATTATTATTACATATAAATCACTATGCTGGGTGATGAGTACACAAAGATAAAAACAAGACTATCCCTGTCCTCAAGAAATTCACAGTTGACTCTGTGGGACGTAACATCACAAAAATAACTATACCCAAGAGGAAAAAATAAGGAGTGAGTCGGTTTTGACAATTAGAGGGATTAAGGAAGGTTTCACAAAGGAGGTGACAGCTGAGTTCAGCCTAGAAGGAGGACAAGGATTCTGAAAATCAAAGATGAGAAAGGAATTAATTCCAGATGCAAGAATATAGAAGTAGGGGGCAGCTAGGTGGCACAGTGAGTAGAGCACCAGCCCTGGAGTCAGGAGGATCTGAGTTCAAATCCGGCCTCAGACACTTGACACATTTACTAGCTGTGTGACCTTGGGCAAGTCACTTAACCCCAATTGCCCTGCCTTCCCCCCTCCAGAAGAAAAGAATACAGAAGTAAGAGATAGAGTACTGAGCTTAGCAAAATGTCTCCCAGTCCAAAAAACATCCTTAACTGTATTGTTTCATGCTTTAAAATATGTTGATCACAAAATTATTACTAGTCATCAAGTCTATCACCCCATTTCTAGGTAGGCCTGCATTTAAGCCTTTCCAGGTTGGTTATGAACTATCTTGCCTTTAAGGAATTTCAGAGGAGGAAAATACAGAAATGACTCCATGTCAGCAGAAGGTAGTGTTTCGTATGGCTCCCTTAACCAAATTTCCCTGCATTAATAATAGTAGCTAATATTGCATAAAGCACAGCATTTAAAGATTTTCAAAGCATTTTATACATCAATTGAGGAAGTAATTATAAAGCCCAGTGCCTGTCACATAGTGAGTACAAAATAAATATTAGCTGTTATCAATATTATTATTAGTTGTTATTATACATTGTGGTGGGTGGTAGTATTATCCCCCATTTTATAGATGAAGAAGCGGAGGCTAAGAGAGGTCAAGTAACTTTGCTAGAGACACCCAGCTAACAAATGTCAGAAGGAAGATTTGAACTTTGGTTTCCCTAGCTTTAAATCCACTGCTTTATCCACTGAGTCAAGCTGGATCATGGACTTATGAGGAACCCAACATGAACATTATAATTGAACAAATTCAAATTGTTCAGTGTTCTTGTCATGTGGATTCTATCAGTAAAGCCAGTAATTACTTTACTGTTGTCCATTATAATGTTTTTTTCTTTGCCAGTCAGCAAGCATTTATTAAGGGTTAACTATGTAACAGGCACTATGCTAAGTACCGAAGCTACATGTAATGCAAGCACCCTCAGGGAGCTTACTGGAGGAGGTCCACACATCAGAGTGAAGCTGTGAAGGGAGTGGAGGGGGCAGGGAGTGGCTGAATCCAGAGAATCAAGGCCCTTCCTGGGCCCTTCCCCAAATGGAGATTTCTGGAAGAACTCCCCAGTGTGACAAGAAGCCCAGAAGAACTAAGGCATGTTGGTTAAGTTCAGAGAACGTGGGCAATTGAAGATGCAAGACTGGAGGTCAGGAGAGAAATTAAAGTTGGATAAGTAGACCTGGGAATCATTAGCATTGAGCTAAGTGGAAATGGATGCAATCAAATAAGCAAGAATATAGAGGGAAGAAGAAAAGAGAGACAAGGACTGAGCCATGGGAAACATTTATGGTGAGTGGGAATGATATTCATGAAGATCCAGGCAAGACTGAGAAGGAGCAGCCATACAGGTAGGAGGAGAACCAGGAAAGTTTAGTGTCATGAAAACCTAGAAAAAAGAGAGTATCCAGGAAAAGAGGGCCACTGAGAGTCAAGTCCAGACTGAGAAAAGGTCATTAGATAGATAGACTATGTCATTTATCCCTGCAAAATGCTCTAAAACGTGTTTTACTTTACCTTCAACGTCCGTCCTCAGTTTTCTTAAGCATCACATGAACACTTGCTGGAAGCATCTGATATCCATAGCCCAGGGACCTCTTATCACTTTATTTTACTAGTTTATTACCTCCATTTAATGTTCTTAACCTTTTTTGTGTATCATGAACCCCTTTGGCAGTCTGGTGAAGCCTACGGACCTCTTCTCACAATAATGTTTGTTACTTATAGTCATAATTGAAGAAACGCTAATTTTTCATGAAAACTTAGTGATAATAAGAATGTAACTGTTTTTTTTTCTCTCCATCCAAATTCACAGACCCTTTGGCAGTCTGTGGATTCCAGATTATGAAGTGTTGATCTAGACTGACCATCAGCATTTCCCTATATAAGTGGCCTTGACCAGGCCTTTGGGGAATAAGGGTGAAGAAAATTGCTTCAACAATTGCTTCATTTGTAAGGTTAGGGTAGAAATCATTTTAAAATGCCATAGTGAATATGGCTTTTCACAAGAAGTGAATAAAATCTACTTTAATATTCAAAAAGCTGTTTTGAAGTATTAATAAAATGCTTTTAAAATATATGTCTGAGAGTTCAGCCATTCTTATGATTACTCTCCCATTTACATTATTCATAAATGGCAGTAAATCCCCCATTTCATTTTGTCACAATAAAGCCTTAACTAGGAATTTTTTCATATGGGTCACAATAGCTGAAGGGAGGGGGCATTGGTAACACAAGGGCAATCTGACAAGGATTTTTACTTACAGACAGGATTGCTAGAGAATTTAGCCTTTTCTCAATCTCTGCTGTTCAGATTGGGGATGAATGTGCCATGCAGGGCTAGGGGGAGGGGTCATAAACTGAGAAGGTATGACAGTGAACCAAAAGGTTCTCAAGAAGTTGCCTAAGAAAAGGTAGGGATGCTAAGGAGCCCAGACCCCTGATAGTTGGCACTCTAGGCCACAGCTTTGGTGGTTTTGTGCTCTGCCTCCAGTATATATTAGAGATTCTCTGTAAATCCTCTACTTTTCAGAAGTTTTCTTAAGTCTGGCTTAACCTATCTTTTTCTTTAGGATATCCCCTTTCCTCCGTATTTCTAAAAATTATTTAGGAGGCAGTAAGATGGTGCGATGTATTGAATGTTGGACTTGGAGTCAGGAAGACCTTAGTTCACACCCTGCTTTAGACACTTATTAGCTAATGATCCTGAACAATAATGTTACTCAGCCTCTCTCACCCTCAGTTTTCTTATCTGTCAAAGTAAGGGTAATAGAACCTACTTTGCACAGTTGTTGTGAGGCTCAAATGAGTCGACTTGCAAAGCATTTTGCAAATCTTAAAGTGTTGTATAAATGCTAGCCATGATGATGATGATGATGATGATGATGATGATTGATGATGATGATGATAATGGCTAGAGATTAGCTGTTAATTATAAAGTGGCTTATGCCTATTATTGATTAGCAATTTTGATTAGTAAATTCTGGTATGAGAAGTACCTATTAGACTGTGCAGTTTTAAGAATTCTCTTTTTATTTTTTTTTGGGGGGGGGCGCGGGGGACTGTGTTTTGTCTTTCTTCATATTCTTAGCACTTAGCACAGTGTTTGGCATATAGTAGGCACTTAATAAATACTTTTAAAGAGAACTGATTGGGGTCTATAGGGACCACTCTGCAATATGCCTACCCATTCTAATCCAATTGAGAGGAATGCCCACTGAGTATAACCAGGCAGTTGGGTCCTGAATAAAGATGAATTAGTATTAGAAAGTCAAGAATAGAGACTATATGTGCCAACTGTACTCATTTTTTTCTGTGTATTGCATAATTGAATAATACTGGATTAGGAATTAGGATATGTAGGTTCTTATTCTACCCTTGTCATTAACATGCTATGGTGACCTTGAGTACATTATTTCAACCATGTAGGATCAGTTTCCTCATCTACAAAACCAAAGAGATTGAATTATGGGATCTCTAAAGGTCCTTCCAACTCTGCTAATAAACGGGTCTATTTCCCAAAAAGAAATTTTTGTTATTACTTTGTTATTAATCCTATACTTCCTTCTATATAATAAATAAATGCAAACTTATTTCTACTTCTCTTTATCTTTTCTACTGAAGGGTGTAACTGGGTATATCTTATTATCTTATGTGTGCCTATATATATATATATATATATATATATATATATATATATATATATATATATATATATATATATATATATATATATATACACATATGCAGTACATGCATGCACACACATATGTACAAACACGCATGTGTACATGTATTGTGTTGTATGCACATGTGTGAATATAGTCTATATACATATATGTGCTTATGTATACATACAGTATCTATATATACAGTATGTATATACACGTAAAAATAAACATTTATATATACTATATATATACACAAAGATATATAATAAATAATCTGATTCCATTACTTATATAGAAATATACTTTGGGATCATCAGATGGTCTGCTTAGGGGATACAGTTAATATTAGTTTAAGTAAAATGTAAGTAGAAAGGTGAATTTGACCTCTGACCCCCAACTACTCCCCACTAGCATAACAATTATTCCAAAGTCAAATACAAATAAAATTATTATTTATGTTATTATTCATGCCACAATGAACCTGCATTCTTGAAGATACTTGATTAGTATCTATAAATGAAAAAAAATGACTACTAGTATGAGAAAATCCAAAATGACAATAGTTAAAAATCTAGAGTGGCATCATAAATCCAGAGCTGAAACATATGTTGCAATCGAAAGTGATAAAATTAGAGTCAAAGGAACTGGAGTCAATTCCTCACTCTTCTATTTTACTACTACATAGGTGACTTGGATGAATGATTTAACCTCTCATTCTTGACTTCTAAGGTCCTATCCAGTTCTCAAATTAGAACATTTATCATGTGGGGTGAAGAGTAAAACTTCTACATTAAATTAACCTTTTCTATGGACATGTGTGTGTCTGTATACACACACACGTGTATGTATATATACATATATACATGCATATACATATACACATACATATACATATATATACATATACATACATATATACACACATATACACAGTCATACATATCCTATCTTAAGTGGGCCTATAAAATACACGTAAATATATATTCATTTTGTGTTATAATATACATAAGATATGTACTCATATAGACATGCATGCGTATGTATATATACATATCTTGTCTGTATATGCCCATACACATGTATCCATATCCATGTACACATATTTAGATGTATATATGTATAAATACATATTATATATATGCATTGCATCATCATTTGGGTATATATGTGTGTATATGTACATATACATATGTGTACATACACATATACATATTTTGTTCTCTTCATTGGTATGTAAACTCCTTGAATCCAGAGGTTTTTTTTCTTTGTATCACCAGCACTTACTATAATACAAATGTTTGTTAATTAAGTGAACCTTGTTTGCAAGAATGGTGTTTAAAAACTTGGTGTAAAATTAAAGTTATTTTAGGTCTTTGAATGTAAGTTGACTTAAGCAAATCTGGAAGGATCAAATCCTTTGCCTATTTACTCCAAGTACTATCGCTTATGGCATTACTAATGGTCTTGAATTGATTTTGGACTGTCTCATTAAGAATCCGATACCTCCATCTGGTGGTTGATTTTTAAATATTACATACTCAACTTGCTCAAATTGGTTCTTATTTTATGTAGAACTTATAGAAATTATCATCTTTAAAACTCCAATTTAAGATTCCTTTGGGTTCTAAGTACTCTTATCACATTTAAAAATCCATAAATTTCACAAGAAATTGAATGGTGTTCAAAACAATTAGTGGCTTTCACTCATATGCATTTAGCAAGCCAGATCCTGTCCCATCTGTTCCTTAGAATCATACTAATCATCCTGAATCAGAAATGCATTTTTCATGGCCAGTGGAGAATCACATCCAGCCATTCCACTCAAGGAAATACAACGTATACCCTGTGAATACTTTGTTGAAGTATGAATATATGATTATTCATGGACTTAGCTCTTATTAGAATTCTATTTTACCTCCTTTCACGAACGTGTCATGAGGAAGAAATTAAAAAAAACTCACTAAAATCAAGATCTGTTGTCTTATCAGGCAATTAGATGATTATTGCTCAGTTATTAATGTGTATTCAGAATTTTTGACATTAGTATCATGCTGGGGTTTTTTTAATTGTGTAACCAGTGTCACTCGTTTTTATTTTTTTGTAAGTATAGCAATGGTAATAGGCTTATCTCAGTCCTTAGGTATAATCTCTTTCTTATATTATTATAGGTATTGCCCAATTCCTACAGTATCTTAAGGGGATGTTACCCATAACATGTTTTTATACAGTTAACTTTTAATAAAAAGGTCAATCATCAGGGCTTCCCTATCCAGCTTAGTTTCCTACCCTTGTTGAACACTTGGGCTTTTAGCTCCCCTTTGTGTTTTTGTGAACACAGTAATAAATGTTGCCTGCTTTCTATCATCTATGATTATTTATCCATTATTATCTGTTAGACAAGCAATGATTCTTTCATTTTCCTTTGGTTCTGTCATATTTAAAGAATCTGCCTCTGTTCTTTCAGTTTATATCTTATTTCCTATATTGATTCTTATTTTCCTTTACTATTTGTTATTTCTGTGTCCTCTTGTAATTCTTGTAAAAAAAACCTACTTGACAAGTAAGCAAATGTCTGTTTCCTTTTCAGAGACGGACAGCTGATAATTTAAGAAGACATCATCAGTACCAGGTAAGTCATCCATTACAATCGTGTATTAATTTAGGGGTCTGCAATATTTTCTTTTCAATGGGAACTTAAAACAGAAGCTACAACTGGCTATTTAATATCAGTGCTATTGTTATTAAATGTCTTAGGAAGTCATGAGGAACTTGGTGAAGAGATATGTTGCAGCGATGATTAGAGATGCTAAAACCGAAGAAGGCCTTACTGAGGAAAACTTTAAGGTAACCATTTCTATGTTCACCATTGCAAGAGAAACTGAATTCTTTTTAGTAACTGGACAAAACATAGCATGTTGCAATTTTCATATAATAAGAGCCTGAAACACAGCTAAATCCCTTGTGTCCCAGAAGCCTTGAATGTCTTCATATTTTCTAATGGAAGACTGCCAAAATAATAATAAAGAATAAGTCATGTGCTGGATCCCATTTACTACAACTTTAATTTACTGCCACTTATCAAAATACTTAGGGTACTCACAATACAGAGGATCTCATAGGGTTCTGATCTGTTTTACTCCTGGTAAAACATCAAGATTTTTATTTTCCCCAACATCTTGACTTTATTTTTTCAGACATGAAATATTGTTATTCAGTGCACAATTGAGTCCTTTATACACCTACTAAGTGCTTAATAAATGTTTCTTGATTGACTGACTTAACATAAAGCCCTATAGTAGAGCTTTATTGCCCTACTACATTGAAGAACAGTATTGCATTGAAGAACAGTAAGGTGAGTGCTTTTAAGAAATTTTATAATATATTGAAGGAAATGGAACAAAGACAAGTAAAACATAAGTATAATCAACAAATATTTATTAAATACCTACTGGGAGAAAAGTCAGAGTCCCATACTAGTGTGGGAAAATAATACATGGGAAGAATTACAGGTGAAAATCTATGAGTCATGAGTAAAGTTTGCTTAAGGGGAGCTGAGAACCTGACATGGGATGTAGTAGGATGTGGAATGCATTCAGTAGGCAGATGGTCAAGAAGACCCTAAAGCGTGAGCAGAATTTAGTAACAGAACATAAGGGACAAATTAAAGTTAGAAATTAAAGTCCATGTCAAGGTAATAAACCTGGGGACCAGAAGAATAAAAATTATCATTGATGACAAACTAGCAAGAATAGAAGGTAAAACTCTATTTTAGACATGATTTTCTTTAGATAAATGAATGTGATCTCCTACACAATGTTTGAAAATATTTTGAGAAATTATGGACCTGTGAGTGATTTAATAAGGAATTAACGCTGGAGATAAATATTTTGGAATCTTCATATGGACAATATGTACAAAGAACTTTCTGGAGAGAAGGGAAGGGAGAAAAAAGGAGAAGCTATAGCATCCCAAGATAAGACTTTGTCCCAAGTAACTGATAGGCCTTTTTTTTTTTTACTTTTTTCTCCCGAAACTAGAGCAATGATCATATGTCTCATTAATCTCGGCCCCACAAACCCACAAATTTTGGGAGTGGAAAGGGACCTTGGAGATTAAATAATCTAACTTCTTCATTTTACAGGTGAGAAAACTAAGACACCAAGAGATAAAATGACTCACCAATTCTCAAACAGTTTTCATAAGGTCACAGAGTTACTGCAAAACCACACACTAGAATTAAAAAGTCAAGGCATTTCTAAACATTACAAAATTCCAAGGTGCTGTGAATAGAGCTGGGAGGCAGGAAGACTTAAGTTTCAATTCTGCCTTGGATACTTGTTTTCTGGGTAACCCTGGCAAGTCATGGCCTCTCAGGCTCAGCTTTCTCATCTGTAAAATTCAGATGGCAATAGTACCTGCAGTATTGTTCTAGTGATCAAATGAGAAAATGTACATAAAGCCTTAGAGGCTTTACAAGCCTAAAAATTTTGTTTGTAACAGTGATTCTGCATTCCCAACATGCTCCCCCAACACACCTGAGGACCAGCTATTTTACATTTTCCTCAGGGTTCTTCAATACTCTTAAGAAGGTTTGAGAGTATCTAGTCTCTGCCACTGGTCCAAGTCCTCCATGATCCTATCTCCTCAATTTTAGAGGTCCCCTACATTCTGGTTCCATTTAATCCTTAACAGTTGGATTCTCTTTTAAAGGAATATCAACAATCTAACAAGAGTAAACATATAAACATCCCTCCCAACAATTCCAGATTATAGTTCTCCTTCCCCCATCGCATCAGTCTCTAGAGAGGATGTATGGATTAGGCTTACAGCTTAGATCAGTTTTTAAATTGCATCAGACTAAGTTCCAAGTCCAGAGTGCCCTGCTAATCATGTACATGGGGACCCTGGCTTTTTTGGGCTTCCCTTCTGGCATAATTTCAAGATCCAGTCTAGAACCCTGATCTCCAAAGTCAGATGGCCTGAGTTCCCAAGTCCAGTGATCTCTTGTACCTAGAACCAAAAAGGACAAAGAAAACAGACCAAAAACCTCAATGCTTATTTATCTGGGGCTGCAGAGCCTAAGAGAAATGGAAAAATGGCTCTTCCTTGCCCAGATTATTGTATGGTGCCTCTGTTGTAGGTGAATGGGACACCACTATAAAGCAAGACTGTCCCAGTCAGGTAGTATTAAGGATATGGGCAGTTCCCATTATGTAGCCAATTGAAGAAGAATGTTCCAGTCTAAGATGTTTTCTCCCAATAGCAAGTCCCTGGAATCTTTCATATGGATGCCTCAATCTCAGGTGTTCTAGACACGTTGCTTTAGTCATGTTCCATATATAAATGTCAGGAATGGTGATGATGACTATAGCTAGGATGGCTGATTTCAACAAAAAATAGCATCTTAACTTCTTAACAATGGATATAAACATGTAAAATGAACCCAAATTATTTCCATATTTCTTCATGAAAATCCTAAATTGATTCTACCCTTCTCCCCTTTTCCCCCCTCCAATGATATTAGGAGCTAAAACAAGACATTTCCAGCTTCCGTTTTGAAGTCCTAGGATTGCTGAAAGGAAGCAAGCTTGCTTCTTTACGATCTTCAAAAATTATGAAGGAGCCTCCATTGGAGACTGAGGAGAGAAGTGACAGTGAAGGGAGTGACAAGACAAAGAAAAAGAATTTCAGCCTCTTTGATATAACCAGCATGATTCATCCAAGGTCAGCAGCCATCGCTTCAGAAAGACACAGTGTGAGCAATGGCGCTGCCCTGATGGTTCATGAAACCCCCAGAGAGAAGCAGAAGAAAGTGAATTTTGTGTCCGACGTTAAACACTTTGGGCTGTTTCATAAGCGCTCCAAACCACACTCTGCTGAAGCAAATGCTAACCAGATCTTCTCGGTTTCAGAGGAAGTTTCACGTCAACAGGCAGATGAAGAACTTGGGAAACATTTTCAACTGGAAGCAACAGGACTGGCTAGCAAAGGTGAACGGAGCATCCCAGGCCTCAGTGAACAGTGTGTGTTAGCAGACACAAAAAGAAGGAACAGAGAGACTTTGAATTTACATTTCAGTGAGAGCCTTTGCACCTTGGAATCAGAGAAGTTAGTGGTAGAGGACACTGTGCCCATAATACCAAAGGAGATGCATGCCAAGGAAGAGGCCAGTGCTAAAGACTGTGAGTTAAAAATCACAGAGACAGTGATACATGAAGACTATGTAACAACGAGATTGTGATACTTGAAGGAGGAAAAGTATACAAATATATGTGTATATACATTTTTTTGCCTAGTGTTGGGGTGGGATGTTTAAATCTATATTCTCAAATGATAGCATTTATCTACTGTGTCACATTATCTTGTAACATGACTAAGTAAGGGAAAGGCTATAGGGTACCTTTCTGTTTTTTTAGCTTGCTTTTGCTTTCACAATTTGTTTTACATTTTTAATAAATTAAAACATCTTGTATTCTTGTACTGTTGCAATAATCCACAGACACTTTTTAATCTATCTTTTTTTTTCAATTAAAAAATGCATCTTCTCTCATATGGCAGTTGTTTCCAACGATGCATATTTTTATATGTAAGAATAATGTAGATAACTTAAAATATGCTACATTTTAGTTTCTTAAAGATCATTACTTACTATGACCTTTCCTCCAAATCCTGAAGTTTGAGTTTCGAACACAAATTTAAAACTTAGATGTTCAAATTACTAAGTATAAATATGAAAAACTTTAATATATTTTTTTGCAACCTTTAGTGGATTATCATTTAATTTTTAAAGTAACATTTCATCTCTTCTTCGTTATAATTATTTTGAAAATAACTCTTCATGGACAAGTGTTCACAATTAATTTGAAGAATTCTTAGGTTTTGCCAATGTTTCCTTTCAATGAGTAAAAGAAATGTGTGTGCCTTGAGGATATCTTAATGACTATTTCTTTCAAAAAATTCAAGCAGAAAAACAGCTACCAGTCTAAGATATTGTTTTTTTCCTAAAATAGACTACCTGTGTAATATTCAAAATCTTGTACATGTGATTTATTGTAGAATAGCTGTACTTAATAAAGAAATATTTTTCCTGAATGCTAGAAAAGAATGATATTCTGTTAGAAATATTTTCTGAATCATAAGTGAATTTCTTTGCTATAAATAGAAGTGAATAAGGAGAACTTTTTATAAAGTTTTAATTTTTCAAACACAGTTTTCTAGGCTTTTGTCTACCCATACAAAGCAGAAATTCAATATTTTAACTAATTGTTAAAATTAATGTTTTATGGAAATTTTGAGAAATCTAAATGCTGCTTGCACAGTATTTTCAGGCCACAATCATCTTATACAATGAATTTAGGCATAGTCAAAAATCCAACATTTAAAATTAAATAAGTAGGAATATTGATTCAAAATGAATATTTCAAAATTAAGGCATAGTTTCACTTTGCAATTGGTGACTGAATTCCAATCTCTGAAGAAATTCTCTCTCTCTCTCTCTCTCTCCCTCTCTCTCTCTCTCTCTCTCTCTCTCTCTCTCTCTCTCTTTGTCTCTCCTTTACCAAATTTCTACATAGTGTGCTTTCAAGGTTGTTTCCTCATTACTAACTCATTATGTTCTTATTCAGATACCCTAATACATTCTGCACATGGTCACTGATCCATATAATGAAGTGTTTTCATTTCTCTTTCACAGTACAGGTGTCTCCTTCAATTACCGACCTTACATTTGACTCCTTAAGCCAGGCTTGGAAATAAGTTTATTTGAGGTTAACTTGTAATCATCCCAGTTAAATTGAAAAAATATTTGAATGATTCCATTTTATTAGCAGAATCATAGTCCACATTAACTTGCCCAAGGTCACAAATGTAAGGTCAGATATGGAAGATGAACCTAGGTCCTCTGATTTCAGAGGTTTTGTTCTCTCTATTTTACCACAGGAATCAGTATCACTTCTTGACAGTTTCCTAATTTGATAAACTTCTCTTTTTGAAAATCAAAACATTAGCCTTTTCAGTGATTATCAAAAATATTTCAGCATTCAAATGTGTTGGGTCTTTTAGTACCCTGGGACATAGGTCATCTGACACTAGTTATTTTAATTCATCAGGGGAATTATATTTTTTTTACATATGTCTCTATCCCATTTCTGTTCCACCCAACACAAAGATAATTCTCCTTAGCAGAGAAATAGCAGCAACATAAGTCAAATCTATCCCCTCTGTACCAGTTGTTACAATCATACTACCCAATTGAGACACAATGCTATCCCTTCTTTTGATTCCTATTTCCTTAATACTAGCCTAAAAAAGCCTTACAACAAAAAAAGAATCAACTTCATTATCCAGACTTATAGTAAGACTTATATGTGTGTTTGTGTGATCTGGTAAAAGAAAGAAAAGAAAAGAAAAAGAAAGAAAAGGAAAAAGAAAAAGAAAGAAAAAGGCACACTTAGAAATATAGCAGTAGAAGGAACACTAGATTGAAATGATTTGTGCCAAGAACTAATGCATGTAAATAATTCCTAAGAGAAGGCTTAGATTGATAATGAGTAAGGAAGAAGGTGTTCTAGCGGGAAAATATAGCTATACATTACACATGAGGGAAAAAGATGTGAATCCTGTGCAGGAAATACCATTCTTTTCCAGAATAATATAAGCTTACTGATGACAGAAGCTGTTTAAATTTTTTCATGTTCCTAGCATAGGATATATAGATACTATGTACATCTAGATGGTATCTTGCGACAGCATGGTTAACTGGAAAGCTATGTGTGTGTGTGTATGTGTGTAGGTATGTGAGTATAGATGCATATATATTCATTATCTTAACACCAAAGTTTTGAAATGTAAGACTAATCAAATTTTTAAAAGATGAATATAGTAATAGAATAATTATAAGAGATTTTAATTTGCTTTTTTCAGAGTTGAATATATCTAACAGAAAAATAAATTAGAGAAGGAAAAGAGTGGAATTGTTTTTTCAGAAAAAGAAAACATAAATTTGAAGAAATGGTGACTTCTGAATGAGATTATCAAAGAATGTGTGTACATATATATATATATAAACATGAATGATAAATTTCTGAAATTAGATCTTGTTCCAGGATGCAAAGAAAAATAAGTATAAAAAGCACAAATGAATGAATGAAGCATAATTTAAGTGGTAATTATATGCCCTAAATACTGGGGATTGAAATAGAAAAGCAAGGTAGTCAAAGACCTCACATTCAATTGTGTGGGTCAGAGGGTGAGAGAGAACACATATAGTCAGTCTTAACTGCAAGCCAAGAAGAAAAACCCAGCAGTCCTCAGGGCCTTTATTGGATTTCTGTTATGAAACAATTATGTTCTCAATACCTAACCCATGAAGGTAAGAAAGAGTATCATAGACTGCTTTCAATAATGAACATTGATTCAACATTTCTAAATAAAACTTTAACATAGAAAAAGCAGGAATTTTTTTTAAATCCTGTATTATGATCAAGTTGGATTTATGCCAATCATGCAAGGATTTCAAATACTGTATTATAAGAAAAATTAACACAATTAATCATCGTTCATATTTGATTTTGTTGGGGAAGGGGTGTTTATTTTGTTTTGCTTTGTTTTTACCAGACCTGCGATTTCTTCAATCTAGGTAACCTCCAATGAGCAACTTCCTCTACCAATGCCAATTAGCACTTTGTCTGAAAAAGTTATAGATATAGGTAGTGCAGTGAATAGAGTACTGGCCCTGGAGTCAGGAGGATCTGAGTTCAAATCCATCCTCAGACACTTGATGCACTTACTAGCTGTGCGACCTTAGGCAAGTCACTTAACCCCAATGGCCCTGACTTCTCTCCTCCAAAAAAAAAAAGTTATAGATGTAGAGAATTACCAATTTTAGCCAAATATAACTTGCCCAGGGTCACATAGTCAATAAGCATCATATGTGAGACTTGGAGCCAGTTTAATCAGATTCTGAAGTCAATTTTCTATCCACTACACCTCTTAATTAACCAAGTGCATTGTTATATGAACACAGAAAAAGAACCTTTGACAAAATACACCACTCAGTTGTATTGTTTTGAAAGAACAACAAATATAAAACCTCTACCTAAAGGGAACCCTGGGAACTTTCCTTTTTTTCTACTTCTATTTTGTACATAGTGAAAAAAATTAGAAAAATAAGCAGTGGGAAAGAGAAAGCCAAATTGTCCTTGTTTTTCAAAAGTCCTAACGGTTTACCTAGATAATCCCAGAGAATCAATGAAAGAGCTAATAGATATCTTTAGTAGCTTTGGTGAATTAGGAGGATACAAAATATACTTATAAAAATCATTATCATCACTATACAATATTAGCCTAAAGAAATGTTATAAAGAGAAGTTTTATTCAAAATAATCACAAAATCTATAAAATGTCTGAAAATTATCCACTAAAACATTTTCAAAACCTATGTATGTATGAGTAAAAACACTACTTTAAGAAATAAAGAAATATTTAAATAATTATAGACATTATTCATGTTTGGGTCACAACAATATAATAAAAATGATCTTACATCCTAAATTAACTCACATATTTTGTGTTATGCCAATCAAACTAAGTTGGTTAGCTATAGATCTAGACAAAATAACAATAAAATTGATCTAAAGAGGATAACAAAAGTAGAAGTTAAAGGAGGAAGGAAGAAAATAAGAATTTATTAAGCACTTTGTATGTACAAGACACTGTGCTAAGTGCTGGGCAAACAAATACTAGAACAAAGAAAGAAAGCACCTTCACTCAAGAGCTTATATTCCAATAGAAGTTAATACATAAAAGAGGGGAAATAAAGGCAGTGGGGGGGGCAGTGCAGGAAAAACCTGTGTTTTGAAGTCCAGAAATCATGGGCTGAACATTCGTAAAATAAAGGAGTTACAAGAGTAACTCACAAACGAGAGAAGTGGAGTAGGCCTTTTGAGATAGTGTAGGCTAAAGATCTCATTGGATATTCCAGGAGGAGCAGGTTATAGGAGTTGAGGCAAATCTCATAATGAGATCATAGCAGAGGCTATTGTTTTAGTCTGGAAATCAAAAGCTGAGCTGGGAGGGAAATAAATACTGTGTAATCTGGGCCCCTTCTCAAAACATGGTGGTGCCAGGAAGAACTCACCAATGGGGTTAGCATTACCAGGTCTCAACCTATATTATAATACAGTAATCGTAAAAAATATTTTGTATTGGTTAAATTTTTTAAACCATATAACAGTGGTACTTAATAGATAATCAAAATCTAGAAATAATTAGAGTATCCCCATATTTGATAAAGCTAAGAACACAAAATTCTGAAAGAAAAGATTTGGCAAAATGTGCTAGAAAATTGGAAAGCTTTTTATCATGGAATAGGTTTAAGTTTGTTCCCAGAGGACAGATAATGAAACACATTTCCCTCTTCCTGGTAGAGAAGTGAGACACTAAGTGCAGGATGTTATATACTATGTCAGTTTTATTTAACTATTTTTCTTAATGCAGAAGACATTCTAAAGGGCATATCAGGAAATGAATTTGATGTAGAAAACAAAGGTATTATTTTATTTTTTTAAGGAGCATATTTGATTTGGCAGAAGTGGACCTAGGTTCAAACTCAAATTTTCTTTCTTGAAACCTTTGTGATGCTAGATAAGTGGTTTAATCTCTTTGGGTCTCAGTTTCTGCATCTGTAAAGTAAGGAAATTGGATTGACTTCTGCAGCATCTTTGAGCTCTAAGTCTTTGATGCAATATCTAGGAACTTCATAAATTTATCTTTAATCATGAATTTAATTTCTGATCTGGAGTAATTGATTATGACCTGGAGCATCATGGGAAATAAAGATGGTTAGGAAAGGATGGTGGGGGTGGGGTGAAAAGTTTTGTAATTCACTCAATTGTGTAAGCAAGCCCAGAATTCTTATAGTACTTCGAATATAAGGTTGCGTTTTATGGTACAACATTAAGTCTACTTTTCTTTCAGAGAAGAAATGCAAAGATTTAAAATCTTTTTGCATCAGTAGACAGCTTTTTGATTTTTAGTGGTATACAATTAGGTCTTGGAATCCCACTTTCTTCAGCTGACTTTCCTTAAGAGTAGTCTGGTGAAATGTGTCAATGAAATGGGCTAAGGGTAATTTCCAATGGAGCATACTCTCTTCTTTCAAAGAGCTTGCAACCATGTAAGGAGAAATCAGATATACATGCATATAAACATGAAGTGATAGAAATCTTAAAAGCTTTGCGCATAATTTCAAAACAGGAAAATAAATTGTCAATTGCTGCTCCTCCCTCCTCTCTAAATTCAGAATCCCCAAAAGATTAGAAATTAATTAGCATTGTAGAAATTAGTTAATATTGAATGCACATTGGAAAAGCCAAAATGATCATTTCCACCTGAGTAATATTTTTTCTCACTGGGAAAATGAGGAAGTTGGGCTAACTTTCTTCCAGCTTTTAAAAATGCAATTTGGTATGACAGGAAGTGCCCTGAATTTGGAGTCAGAGGACAAGAGCTTAAATCCAGGCTTCCCATTAAATGACCATACATCCTTGAGCTAATCATGTTCCTGTCCCTGGGCCTCAGTTTCCTCATCTGTAAAAAGATCATATGAGATTAATTTATCCTACTTATGATTCTATCTATTTTTATATTCGATTTGTTGGGAACTTTTGAAACCAGCAAGTTCATTTCTCTAGGTTTTTTGTTAAAGTAGTTTTCTCATAGGTTTAAGAAATCTCTACATTTTCCCTGATTATTGACTTACTGATTTAACTGGAGAGTTCTTTAATCACTATTAAATGAGATGTTAACCTTTGCCACTCACAGAAACATGCCAGAAAAACTTTCACACAGGGATTGTCTAATTTATTTTACTATGAAAAAATATTACATTTATAACTACATTTTTTTTAAAAAAACAGTAGCATCTTGATCAAAATCATAATGGGGCATTTATATCCTCCTTGAAGGATTATAGCCTAGGATTTATACAGGAATATTAGAATATCGGAAATACATTTGGTTTGTACAAAGTGCAGGGCGTTTTGTACGTCAATGGGTTCTTCTAGCAAGTAAGGGTACAGATGAGGCAAGGTTTACAAATGATCCAGGAAGGTTAATACACACACACACACACACACACACACACACACACACACACACATGCATATATACATATACATACATATATATATATCATGTACATATATACACACACACACATTTTTTAACCTAGAAACTTATTTTGTTCATGTGTAATTGAAAGATTGAGTAGGTCCTTTGGTGTGCAGAATTGGGGTTTTAGATTCTTCCTATTTGGGGTCTTAGTTTCAGAGTGGGAAGGTAGTTAAAGGTCCATCTAGTTCAAGCTTCCTCATTTTGTAGATGACAAAATTGAGCCTCTGAGTGGTTAAGTGATTTGCACAAGGTCTCCTAGGCTATATATGACACAGTGCTGGAATTTGAGCTCAGTTTCCCTAAGTTTGATGTTCTTTCTTCTTTAGTGTACTTGAGTAAAATATTTAATTCCTCTGATGTTTCATCCTCACTAGAAAAAAGGAAAGAGGAATTACCTCTTAGGATTGTAGAAAAGATCTTGCATTCATGAAAATGTGCTGTAAAATACCTATTAACCTCAATACTTCAACATTAGAGAGTTTGGTTCAGGAACATAGAAAAAAAAATGATTAAGAAAGTAACTGAAATTTAACTTTTCATAAAGCACAACACGGCCATTTAAAAACATATACAGTCTCCTCTAAGGTTTTATTTAAACTATTTGACGTTATGTGAAATCTGAAATATCTGAAGACATTCATACCTTAAATCAGTCAATCGAGAAATCAGAAGTATAGTGACTTTGAGCCAAGAGCATTAGCTTCTGTTCTATATGACTATATTCAGTCAGTCAATAAGCATTTTTTACATACCAGCTATGTGCTAAGAATGATGCTAAGAGTTGAGGATTCAAAGTCATGCCAAAGATAGCCCTTGACCTCAAGGAGCTCAGCTGAGGATACCACAAGCAATTAATATGTACAAACCAGCTACATACAGGGTCAATAGAAAATAATTTATAAAGGGAAAGCATTAGCATTGAGGGATCAGGAAAGACTTCCTGTAGAAGGGGTCAATTCACTTGGGATTTAAAAGAAGCCAGAGAAGGCAGTAGGCATAGGTAAGGAAGGAGAGCATTCCAGGCATGAGAGACATCCAGTGAAAATTCTTGGAGCCAGGAGATGGAGTTCAAGCAAAGAAGGGCAATCCAGTGCCACCGGATTGAAGAATACATGGTATGGGAAGAAGGGAAAAGTATAATGAACACTGGAAAGGTGATGGTAGGGGGGCAGAGGGTGAAGTTGTGTTATGAGGAATTTTCAACATCAAAGAATTTTGAATTTGATCTTAGAAGAAATAGGGAGCCATTGGAGGTTATGGAGTAGAGAGGTGATAAATCTGTGCTAATACTTTTTTTTTATATAAAACAAGCTATTTGCTATCTTTCATATGATGGTACCAATACAAGCCATCAGGATAAGGAGGAAAAGTAGTAAAATCTCATCTTTGTTCTGTGAACTCATTTTAAATACAAAGCTGAATGGATAATCTAATATTCCAAACTGCTTTCATTTCAAACAAAATGAATTGTAATTTGCTGAAGAAAGTGTTGTAGTGGTCAACAAGAAAAGTCGTAGTGTGTTTAAGAGTCATTCTTGTACTGAGTTAAGTTTTCAGATTGCGATTTTTCCAAAGATCTTGGTTTTATCCTATTTTCCCCTAGAATAACTTGCTTATTTCCATTTATTCTGATAAATTCCATTGTTGTGTTTAATTATTCTAATAAAATTTTCCAGACAAGCTGAAAGAGGTGTAGGAAATTGAATTCTTATTGGTCAATTTCACTTCTTGTTAGCAAAGTTTGCTAGAGGTTCCAACAACTGAATTTTTTTATTGTTTCTGAATTTGAATTGTTAATGGTCTCCTCTACCCCCTCCTCCTTTTCTAAATTAACATAGGCAAGAAAGAGTAGGACATGAAATAACTAATGATTCTGAGAACCATAGAATTCATTCAGTAATGCAGAGGAAAAACTAGAAAGATAATATGATTGAGGGTCATCAGTCCTGGGTTCCATTCCCAGTTCTTCCACTAATGAACTCTGTCACCCTGAGTAAAGTCTTTCTGTGTCTTTGAGGCTTTTCCCCTTGTCCATAAAAGGAAAGAGTTGATATAGATGCCCTCCTAGTTTTCTTCTATCTTGAAAATTTGATGATTAATCATATTATACAAAGTTAAACTTTTTGAAAGAAATGAATATGGATAGGGAAAATAATTCAATAAAATATAAAAAGTGAAATTAATATGAATAAAGTAGTTAATGTAAATAGTGAAATTAATATGAAAGTGAAAACAGTTTAATAGAATATGAATATTTTCTGAAAACACAAGTCTGATTCTGTCACCCCCTACTCAATAAACTCCAGTGGCGTTCTATTGCCTCCAGATACGAAATTCTCCTTTTGGAATTAAAAGCCCTTGAAAACCTAGCCCCATCCTTTCTTTCCTGTCTTCCTATACCTTACTCCCCACCAAGCACTCTTCCATCCAATGACACTGGCCTCCTAGCTATTCCACAAACAAAAGCCTCCATCTCTCAGCTCCTGGCATGATGTCTGGCTATCACTCCATGCCTAGAATGCCCTCCCTTCCTTCACTCCAACTACTGACCTCCCTGGCTTTCTTTAAGTTTCAACTAAAATTCTACCTCTTACAGGAAGCTTTCCCCAACCCTTCTTAATTCCAATGGCTTCCCTCTGTTGATTATTTCCTCTTTATCTTGTTTATTGCTTGTTTTGTATATATTTGTTTGTATGTCACCTCTTTTTTCCAATTAGATTATAAGTTTCTTAAGGACAGGGATTCTCTTTTACTTCTTTTTATATCCCTAGCACTTCCCACTGTGGCTGGTACATAATAGGTGCTTAATAAATGTTATGGAATTGAATCATATTGAAATTGAACAATTAAAAAATAAATAGTTGGATAAACTTATTCTATCGCATTTCTCCCTGAAACTTCTTTGCCCCTACTAAATTTTAATAGAATTCATTAAGATTTTGATATTCCCATACTAAATTTCTCAGGTTCATTTTTTTGAAAGACAGATGATCCACAAATCCAATTCACGGTAACCATAATATCTTTTGGTAGTATATCAACTTTGGTAAGAATTAATTCCTCAAAAATTGTCATAGAAATAGATCAACACAAAAGAATTGAGTGATATAGTAGGAACAGAGATCGCACTCTGTGCAATTAAAGTTACTTCTCCGAAAGCATTAGCAATTAAAGCTCCTGAAATATTATTAAATACCTATCATTAATCAGAAACAACAATACTTCACATCAGTGTTAAGACACATCTTCCTTAGTTCAAATCTGGCCTTAGACACTTACTAGCTCTGTGACCCTGTGACTCTGGGCAAATCACTTAACCCTGTTTGCCTCAGTTTTCTCATCTATAAAATGAGCTGGAGAAGAGAATAGCAAAACACTCCAGTATCTTTGCCAAGAACACTTCCGAATGGGGTTATGAACAGTCAGACATGGCTGAAGCAATTGAACAACTATTATTCAAAGTTTCTTTTCCAAATACAAGTGATGAATGCATTAAAATGACATTCATATTTTCCAAATACAAAAACAGTAATGCAAGTTTTAGGTAGAAAAATATGAACCTAATCAATGTGCATGATCTTGTAAAGTTGGATATGAAACCAAATTTTTACCACCTGTAGGTTCTCAAAGTCCTCGTTAAGAGTCCCTTACACAATGGGACAGTTGCTTCTGGGTCCTTTCTTTCCTCCCAGGGTACAGCAAAACAGAGCAGATTTGAGACTAACCTTCACTATGGCCTTCAGCTAAGGCCTTCAGACAATAAAGCTTCTGTAGACTGTAGTTATATAACACCATTGCATTGACTTCTTATGCTTTTCATTTTGGAACAAATATTAGCTCAATTATTGCTCTTAAATGTTTGTGACAGTCCACTGATCTTAATGTTCTGCAGTAATTTACAGTGCCCGTTTGTACAGCTTAGGACTGCCGAGGAAGCACAAGGCAGCATCAGAGCAATCAGTACCTGCAAAGGGAACCTGAGGGTCAATAGCAATGGTTCTTGTTCCATTGCACAAAAAGCTTCTGTCCGTCTCTGCCCTTTAGTAGAAAATCACGTTCTGTTCAGCGGGAGGGATGGAAGGAAGAGAATGTTAGCTATTGAATTAACCACTTCCCAAATGCCCTTTGGAACATATGAGCTATTGTTAATTGCTATCTAGCTATTAATTTAATAATATTAAATATTAATCTAACCGTTTCTATGTGTTTGAATGGACACTCTAGGTTACCCTTTCAAATGAATCATGTGTAATTTCAAGCAGAATTTCAAGGTACACCCCCTCTTCCATGAGAACACAAACATGCACATACAGATTCTGTGTGTGTGTGTGTGTGTGTGGCTGTCTCTCTCTTGCTGTCTTTGTCTCTCTCTGAGTCTCTGTTTTCTCTCTCTCTCTCACTCTCTCTCTCTCTCTGCCTCTCTGTCTTAGTCTCTCAGTCTCTGTGTCTCTGCCTCTGTGTCTCTGTGTCTGTGTGTCTCTCTCTCTCTCTGTCTTAGTCTCTCTGTCTCTGTCTGTGTCTCTCTGTGTGTCTCTCTCTGTCTGACTCTCTCTCTCTCTCTCTCTCTCTCTCTCTCTCTGTCTTAGTCTCTCGGTCTCTGTGTCTCTGTCTCTCTCTTTCCCTCCCTCTCTCCCTCTCTCTCTCCTTTTCCCTTTTTCTCCCTCCTCCCTTCTTCTCTTTCCTCCATTGTGGGGGATGGGAGAAGTGACTGGAAACTTTCCCCTGTTTATCAAACCCACTAAAATAGCAGGAAGGGTGAACCTTAGCATACACTCAAAATAGTTCATTTTGGAATCATAATTAATCAGAAATTGTACCAATATTATACAGCAAGAGGCATGTGTAAATCAATCAATAATCATTTATTAAGTGCCAACTATGTGCCAGGCATTTTTCTAAAGGCTAGGGATATTTAAAAAAAAAAGCACAAGTGTTTCATATACTTACACAGTAGCAGGAATATGTATTAATGCTTCCATCAGAGCTAAATGGCCACGAAAATCAAAAATTCACCAGACTTAATTACTTCTTGCCATATAGTGATGCTAACCAAAGTAAAAACAAAATAACTGTGAGGTAAGACTACTCAGAAAACTTAGGCTATTTTTCTAGGGAAAACATGTCATTTAAATCAGTAACTAGAAAATGAAATTACAGATGAAAATGTTATGTGAGGAATTTGGAGTTGGAAGTGCTGAAGATTTGGGGTTGGAACTGTGCAGCAGCTTTATTTGTTTGATTTAAATAATTTGTTCTGATCTTGAAAAATATAAATTTAGCTTTAAAATACAACTGCCCTAAAGATTTGGCAATGAAGGTTTCATGAATTTGGAAATCTTGAAGATTTTATTTGAGCTTAGATGAAGCTCAGCTTTGTATCATGCTCAAAGAAAGAGTTTGATGAGTAAATGTATACTGTATATAATGTTTGAGGAATTGGTATAGAGAGAAGGAATTGTCAACCTATGAAAAGGAATCAATTGGTTTTAAGGACTTTATTTACTTTATTGTCTAATTGATTGATTGATTTTACAAGTATTCATTATCTCTTCCTCCCACTGCCTCCTCCACTGAACAGTTCTTTAAATGAAAAATAAAACTTTCGTTACATATATGCATAATCTAGTAAAAACAAATTTCTATATTTATCATTTCCAAAAATGTATGTTTCATTCTGCATTTTAAGTCCATCAGCTTTTTTTTTTTTTTGGTTTCTCTTTTCTTTATTTTCTTTTTTTTTTTTAATTTATTTTTGACATGTTTGGTTTTCAGCCTTGATTTTCACAGGCGTTTGAATTACAAATTTTCTCCCCATTTCC
>CM053622.1:741444495-741461430 GCA_028646595.1 Phalanger gymnotis
TATATATATATATATATATATATATATATATATATATATATATATATATATATATGCTTTCTGTATTTTTTTTCTCTTTTGACTTGCTGCTACTACAGTTATACCAGACTTGGAATAACTAAGTCCAGAAATATGGAGAGGGATCATATTAATACCAGATCCAGTTCCAAATACCCTAACCCTGCCTGTGATTTGGGGGCCACCTTGGGAATAAAACTAGTGGGGGCTATCCCATGAAACAATAGGATACTATGAGTTTACTCATCACATAATGGACTACCTTCAAGCTACTCAATAAATGTACAGTTGACTTATATCAGATCTGTAGAGGACTATAATTACCAACAGGTCAGAGATGCTCAAACATAATTCCTAGATCCCAGTGGTAGTCATTTATTTGAGCCATAATCCAGCCAGTTAGTTTTTTCCCCCGAAATACAAATTTCTTTCCAAGGCTCTATTTTAATACAAGTTTCTTTCCTTCCTGTGATCCTAATCTTTTTCACTATCACTATTCTGAGGCTGTTGTGATTGGTTTGTTACTGAGAGAAGAGAAATATTGCAGGTAGAAAGTCTCAAAATCTTCTCCAGATTTGCTGGCTAGCTCTCAGATTAAGTGTTATTGGGCTATACAGAAAGTACATGAACTTCAAAATCTTCCTACAAATGAAAGGATGAAACTCAATATCAATGTGATATATTGGTACAAAAAGCATAGGAAATGCCATATCAATAGTATCTAATGGCTTTACAATTTTATCTTAGGAGTTGTGGTGAAATGTCATGATTAAACTAAAGCTAGTTTTCTTTTTGTCTTTTTATCTTTAAAATATTTCTTCTTTTGATAGAGATAGAAAGTAATTAACCTAGTGCTTTCCCTCTGAGTTTTATCTCTAATTCATCCAATTTACATATTGTCTCCCCCATTAGACTGTTAGCTCCTTGAAGTCAGGGGCCCTGTTTTTGCCTTTGTCTTTCTTTGTTAGCTCAGTAATTAACACATGATACCTGGCACATGGTAAGTGCCTAAAAATGCTTTGTGATTTGAATTCTCAAAAGATTTGGGATGTTATCAGTCTCTGAATTAATTCCACCAAAATGGTTTATCTTTCCATGCTGCATAGTTTATGTTCTTCAACAACTTAAAAAAGGAATTTTGGTATAATGGCAAGGGAATAGAATTTTGAGTCAGAATGCCAGGATTTCATTCCCAGCTCAGCTCTTTACCTATGTGACCTTGGATGAGTCTATTCCTCTGAGCCTCAATTTAGTCAGTTGTAAAATTGATCACTCAGGCTAGATCAATGCTTCTTTAAGCGTAGCCCAAGGATTACCCAGGATCTCTGTGACTCAGAGTGTACAAGGTCAAAACTATGTTCACAGGTGATAATTAAATTAATTAAAATAATAATACATTTGCCTATTAAAATATTCCTCTTTTTCCAACTACATACCTGTGTAAGGCCAGATTTTCTTCATGTGTTTTGCCAAAACTTTTTTTTTCTTATAATCCCTCAAAACTGTGGGAACAGGTAGGTTTAGAGATCAGGGACCCCAACTCCTCTTCCCTATCTACCGGATCTCTATTCCCAAATTCTTCATCCACTTCAAGACTATGGAAGAGGATTAGGAGCAGGGGAATGTTATTTCCACCACAGCACTCCCTCTAGTACTGAGGCTAGGTGAGCCCTGGCCCCCAATCAGTCGTCTAGTCCAGGTCTGCAGCACAGGGCAGATGCTAGAAACCGCCATAATCCTGACTCATCTGCTGAGCCATGGATAATTGGAAAGGGCTCATAAAGAAGGAAAGGAAACATGTTTATTAAGTACCTACTATGTGACAGTCACTGTGCCACGTGCTTTAAAATATGATCACATTTGTTTCCCACTACAACTCTGGGAGGTAGGTGCTATTATTATCCCCATTTTATAGTTGAGTAAATTGAGGCAGCCAAAGGTTAAATGAGTTAGCCAGGGTCACACAGTTAATAATTATATGGGATGGAATTGAACTTCTATCTTTCTGATGTCCCAGGCCTAGCACTCTATCTTTTTTGTCATCTATCTACCTCTGGCTTGATGCAGGGCAGGACATGGTCCTGTATCCTCAGAGGTACAACCCCTCAAACTACTAAGAGTCTAGCTTGGCTGCCCCTCCAAGGACTTCTGGGAGGGGATAGGGTATAAAGACCAGGATCTCCGGCTCAGTCACTACATCCAAGATTATGGTGTCCATCTGCATCTGCATCCTTTTCACTGAAGTTCCTGGTTTAGATTCCCAGGCCGTGTGACAATTGCCAGAATTTCTCTTCTCTAGCCAAGTTAAAGGAGCAATCTGGGGGAAGGGAGAGCCATAACTGCCTCAGCTTTAGGGTGCCAAGTGGATGTGCTAATGAAGGCAGAGAGGGACTGACTGAGGAGATCAGATAAGAACAACATGCTTTCTTGCCTTCTTCCCCATAACCAGCCAATAGTTAATTCAGGAAAGAAGCTGAAACTTCGAGTGTTTACAGCAATACAAAGCAAGCCTACATTATAATTTAGAGGCAGGTAAAAGAGCCAAGTGTATTTAAGCAGTCACATGAGTTTCCTTCAAAATACAGTATTCAAAATGCAGGCCTTTGATAACCAGTTTCAAAAGGAAATAAACAAGAAAACTAACTCCTAGCATTTCTATTTCTAGTCCTTAGTGAACAATCACTTTTTTGCATAAGCCCTCATTGCATGATAATCGATAATGCCTTGAATAGACACTACCTCCAGTACTGTTCCTCCTTTTCTAAGCAGGCAAAGCTTGTTTTCACTTCTAGTAGCCTTGGAGATTTTAGTGCGTTCTATTGCTTGCATCCCTGGCTTAATAACCAAAAGATCAAATTCTCCAGTAATTAGGTTTCTGACGACACAACAGTGTGTGAAGGCTCAGCAAAGACAGCTTTGAGAAGTCAGAAAAAAGCCCAGCAGGCAACTTCACTCACTCTCAGTGGCTCAGCCTCCATTTGCCAAGACATTGCACATAATTCAGACATCCATCAGAAGTGTACTTAGAGGCAAGGGTAGCTGATCCATGTTTTAAGAGTCTCATGGCACAACTCTCATTGGATTCAAAAGTAAGTCTATACATATGGGCAGCAAGGAGAAAGTTAAGAGACAAATTCCTTATTCTGTTTATGCTTATATAATACTTCTCTTGGAAGTTATGCTGACACAATTACTCATTATCCCAAGCCCTGCTTATCAAACAGTGTTTTGGGGTGGCCCTGGTCGAGGAGACACCCAGTCTACAGTTTTCGTATCACCTTCTCTTTGTCATGTACCTCTACCTGCAAATTGTCACCTTCTTGCTACCTTGGGAAGGAACGGAGATGCTGGAACCACTTTTTCTGAGGTGGACCTATTCAAATTGTCTTAAAGTTATCTATAAAAGTTGATCCCACCTTGAAGTCATTGCCGAGTTTCAGTGATCAGCCTCACAAATGTATTGCTACCTTGCTGTACTTATAAAATCCTTTAAATTCTCTTTGTCCTGAGTTTTGCCTTGTTAATCAGGGTAAAAGCCCAAATGAAAAATCTTCCTTTCAACACTTCCCAACCAGGAAATGAAAGACACAAAGCAAAGTACTTGTAATGGAAATAATCCCATACTTATAGAAAAATGGTTCGCCTTCCGATGTTTGTTAGTAGATTAGTTTTAATATGATATAGTATTAATGAACGGTTGCTATCAATAATCTCTGTGTAGCAGGTATAGAGGTATTTGCTACCAATAAAGAGTGCTATTCCCTTCAATCTACCATGAAAATAAGCACAGACCCTCATATGCTTAGAACATACTAAGTTGATTCTAATAAGCTATGTGCTAGGAGAAATTCTGCTTACTGTATTTCTCCTTTCTGCCTTCCTTTTGCTTATATTTTCATGGCATTCTGTATCTTTGTGAAAGAAGCTGAGATGGATTCTCCTCCCCCGCCCCAGTATTTTTTCTACTTCTGATAGGTGTTTTTTCATTTAAACTACTACTTAACAGAAACAAATGAGGCTATTTCTGACCAGAGCCTTCTCCTTTTTGACCTCTATTCATCTATTGACACTATTGGCCACATCTCATCCTGAATACATTCTTATCTCTGAGGTTTTGTGATATTGCTCTCCCTTAGTTCTGCTCCCACCTATCTGGCCATTCCTTCTTAGTCTCTCTCTCTTTCTTTCCTTAAGTCATCATCCATATCACAGCTTGCCAGAATCATGATTTTGTGTCAAAGCAAATTTCTTGCTGATGTTTTAACATTTTATTTTTAATACAAACCACTTCATTTGGGGTTCTTGTGTTCTAAAAACCCGATTGGTTTCTGCAGAGAGGATGTTAAGATGGCAATTCCTTGTATTATTGCTCTAAACACGAAAATCTTGGTCAAGGACATGCCTGGTATTATCTATAATTAGTTTACCTTCTCTTATGTATCCTCGACCTGAAAGTTTGGTTAAAGGAGGCAAACATGTTGGGCGATACATAAATCCATGATGTTTATTCCCTTAAAGCTAGCAGAGCTAGCTTACTTGTGCATACAAAGAGCCAGAGCTTAAGTTCTGACCATCTGAGTAAAGTAATGAGAAGGTTTAAATACATTTTTAGTTCCAACTCAGCATGTCTGTGTGACTCAATCTTATGGTCTCCGTATCATAAGAAAGGAAGTTCTTAGTTGAACAAGAAAATTGACAAGGTAGTGTCACTTAGAGCTGATGATCCCAAGTTGCAAATGTCCCTGGAATATCAAGATAAGAGAAACGCCACTGTTCTGGTGGCAGACAACCTGTCACCAACAGGAAAGATCCCCCTTGTCAATCATACCTGGCCTTTGAAGTTGCTGACACAGAAAGGGACATTTTTAGAATAGAGCAAAAGCAGTTTGGATGCTTTAGATATTATCGGGGTTCAAATAATCTGAAAGGATTGACAGCATCAATCACGAAAACAGCCTAGGCTGAGGTCATAGACCAATATGAGAAGTCTAGAACTAGTTAAGCCTATCAGACTAGACAGCCAAATGCTTTGCACATAGTAGGTGCTTAATAAGTGCTTGTTGACAGAAAAATTATACAGGTGTTAGGCGAAACGTCAGAGTTATTTTTGTGTGTGTTTCTCTTATTAGTAGCTATTTGGAACATTATTGCAGCAGAGTAACTTGCCTAATAGAAAACAGCATGCCCAGGAGAGAGCTAAGCTTCATTTCCTTGCTGAACTGTGGAGAGTAGCAATTAAATGACTTGCCCAGGAACCACATTGCTCCTTTGGGGACCAGTATGAGGACACTAAAGGAAGAGACAGCATTGAGACCATGCAGTTGCAGAGGTGTGATGTGGCTTGGCCACATGTAATCCCTACATGGGTGCCACCCCAATTTGAACTCTCTGTGTGCTCATTCTTTTCCCTCATGTTGTACATTTTCATAGAAGAGTTCACTCCACGTTAATGGAATGATTTTGTTTTTGTTTGTTTTCATTTCTATTCATTTTAGTAAAGGACTATGATTTGAGGTAATTTTATCAATTGATTGACTATTAAAGGTTAACTGAACATATGGGAGTTCCTTGGTTATGGGTTAAGGAGTTAGGCCCCGCAGAGTACCTGCCGGTAGTCATGTCCAAGGGGACTTAACCTGAAAATGTAAATTAGGGAAGAGCTGCTATATGCATTAAAGTTTTGCTACCCTTAGGGCTCTGTCTTCTTCCTAGGCCAAACTTATCAATGCAGCCTGAATTCAACTAAATCATTTGGATGGAAACTGATTTAGGATGCATCAGTGCCCCTTCTTCCTAGTACTAACTCGACATCATATTTCATTTAATCCTCTATCAACTAAGATCAAAGGAAATGCCTTGATTTTGAGAAACTCATTAAATCATAGGGATTGCTACCATATTAGTGAAAATCTCCATTATTAGGACAGCTATAATATAAGCTTATACAACATAATTAAAAACATAAACCAGTTTTCCCATCCCTAATTATCTATTAAAGATACATTAATGAACTATTAATGGAGGCTTCTATGAAATTTTCTTAACATACATTAACACCAGAGAGAATAAAGAAAAGAAATATATAAAATGTCCAAAAGGATATAAAAC
Organism: Phalanger gymnotis; assembly: GCA_028646595.1. NCBI lineage: Eukaryota > Metazoa > Chordata > Mammalia > Diprotodontia > Phalangeridae > Phalanger > Phalanger gymnotis. Next base: position 741,450,622 of record CM053622.1, read on the forward strand.
AGAGTTTCAGACTGTTTTGCATTTAGGGGCTTTTCCTCCCATTTCAAAAAGTACTATAGTGTGTTTTGTCTTCAAATTATGGTAAAGTGAAGTTGATGGAGAAACTTGGTTTAAATGCAAATACAAACACATTACTAATGTCTGTAACTATACTGTCTCTTGTTTGGCATTGGTCATAAGTAAAGTATATGGTCATTAAAATGAACCTAAATATAGAAAACAAATATAATTCAAAATTCCATCTTTTAATGTGTAATTTGTCATCTAAATTCTCACACAAAAAAATCAGAACAGTTAAATGGCTTCATGACTTCATGAGTTTTAGAGTTTCTGAAAATATTCTAATACTTTGTCAAAATATCCCCAGAAAATGGGGTCAGAAATCTCCAGTTTGTTTAGTTCTGACCTGATTTAGCTGTTGTAATTAGCCTATTTGTAAATGTGGCTACAGTGAGCATCATGCAGGATATATCAGAAATAAGATGGCACAAACTGGAACTGTCAATGGGCTGAATGCTAGCCTTTTTAGTGATTACAGATAATTTGTGTACTGCAGGATTAGTGGGTATCAATAATGTCTTTTGAGAATTTATAAGTGAATCTAATTCTCTTGAAAAAACATGTGAATGGCTAGAAAATTATGATCATTGCTATCAAATTGTATTAAGATTTGAACTCAAAACTTAACTCAGCATGTTTGCTAACTCTGGAAACTGTTCTATGGCTTCTTTGTCTCAGCTTCCTAGCCTTTCTTTCAAACCTATTTCAAACTCCAACTCCCATCTTGAAGAATTTCCTGACTACAGTCAGTAATATTCTCCCCTTAAACCTCACCTTGCACTGTGTTTGCACCTCTCTTAATAAGTGTTATTATTTTGTTATAATAAAATGATAATTGATGATGGTGATGCCATCATTTTTGGGTTACACTATATCTATGCTACATAATTCCCCCAGTGTTTAGCATGGTTCTAGGAAACCTTTTAAGAAACACTTGTTGAATGGGATTAACAGTTTTATAGGAAGAATTTCTGTTTTCTGGTCCTTAGATTGGAGGTTAAATTGTTATGAACCATGGCATGAATCCTGAATTTCTAAAATGTGTGAGTTGGAGACCTAAGAGATCATTCTAGGCCATCACCTTCATTTTATATATACACAATCTCAGGCCTAAAAAGGTGGAATCAAACACCCACACACATACACATACACTCATTTTTGACATTTTTCAGAGTTTGTAGACTCAATTTTCCCTCTCTGAAGGAATGAAAAAGGAGAGAGTTCCCTCCCACCACCTACCACCCAACATATTATGATACCTCTGGATAGTACGTTGTCATAACCGCTTAACTTTAAGGGAAAAATTTCTAGGTGGCTGAATAAAGGAAGGAAGGTTCCAGATTATCTATATCATATTGCAAATCCACTAAAGGTAAGAAAGGAGAAGAGAGAAGCTATTTATTTGCCATCTTCCTTTGTACTCCTCCTACCCCCTCCCCCCAATTTTTACCTTTTTTGCTAAGTTCAAACTGAAGGAGTCTTATTACCATATAGTTATATGAATAAAGGCATCTCCATCATGTCAGATGTAGACACACATACTTATTGGAAATTTTTACTACTCACCATGCTGTTGTTGTTGCTGCTGTTGTTACAACAACAGCTCAACATGCTACAAATTTATCCAATATCACCTCACTAAAATAACATCTGTATGGATTTGCTTGATTTTATTTTTCTCATAGACTGGTAAATTGCTGTTTTGTTGATTGTGAATCATGGATTTTATGCATTTGTTAAAATGATATTTTATTAATCTCCATTTATTATATTTTTATATCTATACATATCACTCAATATATGTTTATAAACATTCAGAAAAGTATGTGCTCTTATCCAATTAATTTGTAGAAAGCATGTACTTGGTGACCCAAATCACCACATGGGAAAGAAAAGTGAGAATGAAAAGTTTATGCTAGACATGAACATTTGGCAAAATGGGCTGAGAATATTATCTATCTCCAAAACTCCAGTAGATCAACGAGAGGATTCTTCTTCTACCTTCCTTCCTTTCTCCCTTCCTCCCTTCCTCCCTCCTTTCCTTCCTTCCTTCCTTCCTTCCTTCCTTCCTTCCTTCCTTCCTTCCTTCCTTCCTTCCTTCCTTCCTTCCTTCCTTCTTTCCTTCCTTCCCCTCCCCTTCCCCTTTCCTCTCTTCTCCTTCTTCTCCTTTTCCTCCTCCTCTTTCTCCTTCTCCTTCTTTCTTCTTCTTCTTCTTCTTCTTCTTCTTCTTCTTCTTCTTCTTCTTCTTCTTCTCCTTCTTCTACTACATCTTCTTCTTCTTCCTCAGACAAACTGAGACCCTGGGAAAGACCTTAATTTTAAAAGGCCAAGGTCATCCACTGCATCATAGGACATCACCAGTCATCTTGACCTTTGTCTTGCCACTGGACTTCAATGACTCTGGAGGAGAGAGTGAGGCTGACAACTTCGCACAGCTCTGCCTTACTCTTATCCAATTCATTCCAATTCATGCTTATATATGTATATATATGCAGATATATTTCAATATGTATCTCCTTTATACTGCTTCTTGCTTCTGCTAACAAAGCATGAACAACAATAACTTGAACAGAGGATAAGATCTATGACAGTTAGTGGACAGAACCATCAGTCAAAGAATGTCTCAGATGAGAGCTTCTTCGGACAAAGGGCCCTACGTTGACTGACTGAACCAAGAGGCAGTTATTACAAGGCAACATCTTAACATCTCTTTAAAATTTTAGTAAATTGTAATCAATTGGATAATACTTTTGTGCCCTCATACACATACAATATGAAAAAAACATGATTAAAACATAGGCTTTTTTGCATTGAATCTCTTTAACATGAATCTGGATGTGGTCATAGGATATGAACACAATGTTCTCCAAATAAGTATTGTATTCTATTAAAAACATACAAAAGAGAGTTATTCCAAATACCTAACAATAAAAAAATGAAGATGAAAATAACTTTGAGGTTTTACCTCACACCTAACAAAAGCAGAAGACAGGAGCAGCAGCTGCACGTTGAATCAGGAAGTTGTTGTTCAGTTGTTCACTCATGTCTGACTCTTTGTGACTCCATGGACCATACTGTCCATGGCATTTTCTTGGAAAATATACTGGAATGATTTGCCATTTCCTTCTCCAGTGGATTAAGGCAAACAAAGGTTAAGTGACTTGCCCAAGGTCACAAAGCTAGTGAATATCTGGGATGAAATTTGAACTCAGATCTTCCTGACTTCAGGCCCAGTGTTCTATCCACTGAGCAATCTAGCTGCCTCTGGAGTCACGCAGAAGTTCAAATTTGACTTCAGATCTGTGATCCCAGGCAAGTGTAATATCAATTAAGTTGGGACTTTCTTACTGTTTTTTTTTTTTTGATTTCTTACTGTTTTAAAATGATTATTTGTCTTTGATTGAGTCTTATTAGGTGCTAAGCCCCAGGCCCAAACCCTTATTAGGTGCTAAACTTATGTGGGTATGAATTAGTAACTAAGGTGAGGCCACAGGTGGGGCTAACTAAAGGAGGCCTGATTAGATCTTTGCGCCTAAGTTTGCCCCACACCCCTAATTACTAGGTGCTAAGCCTATGTGGGTGTGAAGCTCCCAGGGTACTAAGGGGAAGTACTAACTCCAGAACCAATCATAGAAGCCCAAGTTCTGGTCACTCAGATGACGTTTGATAATGTCTGAAGCTGTATCAAAAAGGGAAGATAGAGCCATTTGCTTAGGGCTCTGGGAAGCTGTAATTAAGAGCCCTCCAGCTGAACTCACATGTTGATGCTTTTTGGTAACTATGAATTGTATTTGGTCTGTTTGTAATTTGTTTGTATTTGCTCTGAAGTTCAGGGTGCTGGCTTTTTCCCCTGAGCTAAGTGAGTGATATTTGTATCCTGGATTAAATTAAATTTGTCAACCCTTTAACATTGCTTTCCTTAGTAAAGCAGATCAAAAGAACCTGGGCTTTTGCAGTGTTCTCTGAGCTGGCTGTTGTTGGTTTTTCGCCCCCACAGCAGCTGCTAGCTGGATTGTTGAAACAGCAAGGCAGTTCATTTCTTGCCTCAGTTTCCTTGTTTGTAAAAAATAGGGATTTTTCTGAGTGTTCTAGATGATAACTTCACAGCCTGGCCTATTTAGCATCATGCTCTCACTGGCTTAGCTGAGTCACCCAATAAAATACATTTTTAAAATTAACTTTTTCACATAAGATCTTGTGAAAAAAATGATCTGGAGGCATAATGAACTTCAAAATTGATATGAGTCAACAGTATATATAGCATGGCACTGAAAATTATTGACTTGATCTTATCTTCACTCTCCATAAGATGGATTATGATGGTTCTGCTGTGCTCTGCTTTGATTGCATTACAAATGGAGAGTTGTGTTCAATCCCAGGCACCACCTTTTATGGACATTGAGAAGCTTCAGCAAGTCCAGAGGAGACTGACCAGAATAGTGAAATGACTGGAGACTACCTCCCTATCCATCACTAATCTTCCTGAACTAATCTTTTTTTTTCTTCAATATGGTAACCTGGACTTTGCCCCTAGAACTTGTGGCTCTGATAGGTCAGCTTCTGCCTCATCTACTCTTGGTGAGGTTTTCATAGCATTTCCTGCTAAGTTTTATGCCATGCCAGTTACATTCCCATCCCTTTCTGGGACCCTTTTAGGTATTACTTTTCCACTTTGGAATATAAGAGCCTTGAAGGCAGACATGTGCTTATATTTGTATCACAAGCACTTGGCACATTGCCTGACACATTGGAAGTATTTAATGAATTCCTCACCTCTCAGTCTGCCTGCCTGCTTTATATGAAGAAAAGTTGAAGGAATGTTCATGATAGTCATCTTCCAATGTTGGAGGGTTTAGAAGAATAACTAGAATTGTTCTGCATGGTCCCAGTGGGCAGAACAAGGAGCAGTGATTAGACACTTCAGAAAGGTTTGATTTATAGAAAAAAAAGAGAAACTTTCTGTTTAAATGTACAACACACTATCTTGAGAGAAAGTGGGTTACCTCTAACTGGATGACCACTTGTTTTGTTTGAATTACTTGGCTTCTAAGGTCTTTCCCATCTCTGAAATTATCTAATTCTATGAGGCATTGGAACAAGGTGTTTGGGGGGGCTTCACTGTTTTTGTGGCTTTTTCTAAATGAAAAATAAAAGCCAACAATACGTTCTAGCAAATTTTTCCCATTACTCCATGCATGCTTGGACTAGGTTCAGAGACTCTCCAAATATTCCCATCCAAAATAAACAAACAAAAAAAAAAGATAAAAAAATCTGCACCTGCACATTCTGTGGCAATTTGCTCATTGTGCTCTTCTGTAACATAAAAATCCAGTTCAGTATTGAAAATATTATATCTTTAAAACATCTAAACTCTTCTTAAGGAAGAATGTGAAACCTGACTTGGATAAAGTTGGCATCTTATTTTTTTCATCTTAACTAATTTGATAACTTTTTAATTCACAAAGATATCATATCATTTAATCTTTGTTTTAATTGGCAGATTGCCTGTGATAAAGACTAGAGGGGAAAATGGACTGATTCCTAGTTTTTGAATCTGTTCTCCCTCAACATTGAATTTAAAGCAGTAAAGAAAAATATGGGCTGGGCAAACATGTTGTTTATAGATTCTAGTAACTACGAATAATTCTCTTATGGGAATGCTGTTTTGCTGTTTCTCAAATCCCGGTTTAGTTTGCTGGCCTTGTTATTTGTAGACATTCGAAACTGTTTGGCAATGATCTGACAATATCTGATTTTTCTACTGGGGATTGTTATTTCAAAAAGAAAATTTGAAAGCTGAGCTTGGTATTTTCTTACAGATTTATGAGTGAAATTGATTTTATGTGTATTCTCTACTACAGTGATATATTTGTAAAGTACATCCTAAAAATGTCTTAGCTTAAAAGCAAAAATCCAAACAACCTGTATTATCCTCTCCATTTGCATTTGAATATATTAAGTAGAATTTAGTCATTGAAATGTCATTTCAATGAATTCAAAAGTGATTTTGCTACTTTATCAAAGTAAATCAATTTAGAGAATGCCTTCAATTTGTGTATGACCATTATTATGTATTTAATGAAATAATTTAAAAGAAACATATTGAGTAATACTTAATAATGAATGAAAGAGAAGTAAGAATTAATCTGTCAATTTTTTATTCAAAAATTAGAGATGGAACTAATTTCTTTTAAATCCAATGAAGTGACATAAGAATTCGAAAATAATTTTAAGCAATAAAAATAAGCTAAGGAACACATATTTGCAAGATTTCAAATCAAAGTAGTTAATATCAATAGAATGCAATCTCCCTGATTACACTGGAGAATTTTCAATTTGTTTTGAATTCCCAGTGCCCAGGCCAATTGGCACACAACAAGTGATTAGCAAATGTTTGTTGGATTGAATCAAATTAATCAAATATTTCCATGAAAAGCTACCAAAGGTAAAATTATATTATTCTTCCTTTTTCTGTCATTCTAAGAGGCATTATTTGAAATTATGTTGACTTGAAAACTCTAGCATATGAGGATGACTTGCACTTTTGTAAGAAATCTAGGAAAGCTTGAACCATTTAATGTTGTGATAATTTGCCCAATCAGGCCAAAATGTTGAAGGCAATTGAACTTTAAATAAAATGCAACACCCGTTCCTACTAAAATACCTGAAAGCATAGGTAAAAGTGAATTTTTCCTTAAAATGATAAAGAGCATCTTATCTAAAAGAATAATTAAGCATTACTTGTAATGAGGATAAGCTAGCAGTGTTCCCAGTAAGATCAAGAGTGAAGCAAAGATGAGCATTATTACCAATATTATTCAATATTGTATTAGAAATGTTGGCAATAGCAATAAGAGAAGAAATATAAATTGAAGGAATAAGAATGGGCAATGAGTAATAAAACTCTTTTTGCAGATGATATAGAAAATATTAGAAAAATTAGAAAAATCTTAGATATCAGAAAATCCTAGAGTTTCACCTAAAAGCTAGTTGAAAAATCAATAATTTCAGCAAAGCAGTAGGATACAAAATCAATCATCAGCATTTTTCTGTATTACCAACAAAACCCTGCAAGAAGAGATAGTAAGAGATACCACCCAACTTACAATAACTGTAGACAGCGTTATCTACCTAGAAGTATACCTGCCAAGACAAATCCAAGAACTACATAAATATAATTACAAAAGACTAAAGTAATTAAAGAAATATTAATTTTTCATGGATGGGCAGAGCCAATACAATAAAAATGATAAGTCTACTTAATTAATCAACTTATTCAATGCTTTCCTAAGTAAATTACCAAAAAATTTCATTGAGCTAGAAGAAAATTACAATTAATTTAGAAGAACAAAAGGTCAAGAATATCAAAGAAATTAATGAAAAAATGTAAAGGAAGGAGGTTTAGCAGTACCAGATCTTAAACTGTATTATTAAGCAGGAACTATAAAAACTACCTGGTGTGGGCTAAAAAAAAAAAAAAAAATAGAAAGGTGTCTCAGTGAAACAGATTAGACAGAGAACACATAGTAGTAAGTGACTAAAGTAACCTTGTGTTTGACAAATGTAAGGATTTGACTTTTTGGGATAAGAATTCAATATTTGTTAAAAAAAATTACTGGGAAAACTGGATAGCAGTCTAGAAGAGACTAGGTGTAAATCAATATCTGAAACCATTTACCAAGATAAAGCCAAAATGAATATATGACCTAAAAATAAAGGGAGATATAATAAATAAATTAGAAGAACATGGAATATATTATCTAACAGGCTTATGGACAGAAGAATTTATGAATAAACAAGAGATAGAAACCACTGTGAGATATAAAATGGATAATTTTGATTACATTAAGTTAAAGAGGTTTGTACAAATAAAAATAATGTATCCAAGATTAAAAGGAAAGTAGAAAATTGGGAAAAATTTTGTAGATAGTTTCTCAGGTAAAGGTCTTATATCTCAAATGCGTAGAGAACTTTGTCAAATTTATAAAAATATGAGTCATTCCGCAACTGATAAGTGATCAATGGATATGAACAGGCTTTTATGATGAAGAAATCAAAACTATATATAGTCATATAAAAATGCTCTAAATCATTACCGATTACAGAAATGCAAATTGAAGTAACTTTGAGATATCATCTCACATCTATCAGATTGGCTAAAATGATAGAAAGGGAAGATGACAAATGTTGGCAGGGATGTAGAAAAATTGAGACACTAATACACTGTTGGTGAAAGTGAACTGACATAACCATTTTGGAGAATAATCTGGAATTATACCTAAAGAGTTATAAAACTGTGTATACTCTTTGGCCCAGCAATACCACTTTAAAATCTGTTTCACAAAGTGATCAGGGAAAAAGGAAAAGAACCTACATGTTTGAAAACATTTATAGTAGATCTCTTTGTGGAGTCAAAGAAGTGGAAATTGAAGGGATGCCCATTAATTGGGGAATGGCTAAACAAGTTGTGGTATATGATTTGATGAAATACTACCATGCTGTAACAAATACTGAGCAGGTTGATTTTGGAAAAACATGGAAAGAATTGCATGAAATAATGAAAAGTGAAAAGAGCAGAACCAAAAGAACATTGGATTCTGTAAATGCAACATTGTTTGAAGAATAAATGTCAATGATTAAAGTATTCTGAGTATTATATACACTCAAATCAACTACGTAGGACCCATGAAGGAAGATCCATCTCCAGAGACAGAACTAAGTATGCATAGTATGGTTTTACATATATACATATACTCATATTATCTATCTGTCTATCTGTCTATCTATCTATCTATCTATCTATCTATCTATCTATCTATCTATCGATCTATTTGTGTATCTATGTGTTAAATGTTGGCCTTCTCTAAAGTGGTTTTGGAAGGAGGAAGGAGGAAGATAGTTTGATACTTAAAATGCAAAAAAAAAAAAGTAAATAAAATTAAGTTAAAAAAACACAACAACTTTGGAAGCAAAGTTTACACTTAGTCATAAATGGATATGATCACTTAACATTCCATTTATAAAGATGCCTAGGTATAGTTGTGACCACAGAGTGCCATTTAAGAGTAGATTACTGTTGTTATGGTTCCTTCACTTCCAGCCTTAGATTGTCATAGCTTTCATTTCATACCTGGTGGCTTCATAAATTTATTTGATAAATGATTTAATTCCTTTTTGGAACACATGGTTTACTGGTACAGAAAAGTAGAATTGAAACACCCACCACTCTTTAGAGTTGGGATTACATAATCACAAAGAAGGAATTTTTCTTAATGGCAGAAGGAAATACTGGCAGGAAATCTAGATCTGTAACTGCAGTGGAAATGGTGACCATCTGTTGTCTGTTTCATAAAACAAGGGAAAGTGTATTTCTATTAAAACATGAGGAACTGGGGGCAGAGCCAAGATGGTGGCTGGAAAGCAGGGACTAGCATGAGCTCCCTGCCAAGTCCCTCCAAAAACCTATAAAAAATGGCTCTGAACCAATTCTAGAACTGCAGAACCCACAAAATAGCAGAGGGAAGCAGGGCTCTATCCCAGGACAGCCTGGATGGTCTCTGGGTAAGGTCTATCCTGCACAGAGCTGGGAGCAGAGTGGAGTGGAGCCCAGCATGGTTGGCGCGGACCCACCAGACCAGGAGCCGGGTGGAGCATGCCCTAGCGCCCTGAATCAGTGAGCTGCGGCAGTTACCAGACTTCTCAACCCACAAATACCAAGGTCAACAGAGTAGGTTAGTGGGAGAAGCTTCTGGGGACTGGGATAGAGTTTGAGGTTTTGGCCACCGTCCAGGAGGCAGCAGAGGTGGGGCAGCTACGGAACTACAGTTGCAGTTGCTTCTGGCCCCAGGCCCAACTGGTGGGAGGAATTAAGTGGTGGATCAGAGCAGCAGTGAAGAGCTTGCTGAAGATCTAAGCCCAGTCCAGGTTGGGGGTTCTTGGAGAAGGATGAGTGCTGGTGTGGCAGAGCTGGCGCATCCCCCCAGGCTTGGAACATAGAACTCTTTGGTCAATAAGCAGTCATACCCCGTTGAAAAACTCAAGGGTCAAGTGAGTTGGCTGGGAACATGGCCAGGCAGTGAAAATGCACCCAGATTCAGTCTCAGACTCTGGAATCCTTCTTTGATGACAAAGAAGACCAAAACATAGAGCCAGAAGAAGTCAACAAAGTCAAAGAGCCTACAACAAAAGCCTCCAAGAAAAACGTGAACTGGTCTCAGGCCATGGAAGAGTTCAAAAAGGATTTGGAAAAGCAAGTTAGAGAAGTAGAGGAAAAATTGGGAAGAGAAATGAGAAAGATGAGAGAAAACCATGAAAAATAAGTCAATGACCTGCTAAAGGAGACCCAAAAATATACTGAAAAATATACGGAAGAAAATAGCACCTTAAAAAATAGACTAACTCAAACGGCAAAAGAGCTCCAAAAAGCCAATGAGGAGAAGAATGCCTTGAAAGGCAGAATTAGCCAAATGGAAAATGAGGTCCAAAAGACAACTGAAGAAAATACTAGCTTAAAAATTAGATTGGAGCAAGTGGAAGCTAGTGACTTGATGAGAAATCAAGATATTATCAAACAGAACCAAAGGAATGAAAAAATGGAAGACAATGTGAAATATCTCATTGGAAAAACCACTGACCTGGAAAATAGATCCAGGAGAGATAATTGAAAAATTATTGGACTACCTGAAAGCCATGATCCAAAAAAGAGCCTAGATATCATCTTTCATGAAATTAGGAAGGAGAACAGCCCTG
>CM053622.1:741461930-741477978 GCA_028646595.1 Phalanger gymnotis
GGAGAGCAATTTGGAACTATGCCCAATGGGCTATAAAAATGTTCATACCCTTTGACCCAGGAATACCACTCGTAGGATTGTATCCCAAAGAGATCACACAAGTGGGAAAAGGACCCATACGTACAAAAATATTTATAGCAGCTCTCTTTGTAGTATCTAAGAATTGGAAATCAAAGGGATGCCCATCAATTGGGGAATGACTGGACAAGCTGTGGTATATGAAGGTAATGGAATACTATTGTGCTATAAGAAATGGGGATGATATGGACTTCATAATAACCTGGAAGAACCTACACGACATAATGCTGAGTGACTGGAGCAGAGCCAGGAGAACATTATACACAACCACAGATATATGGATTCTGTGATGACTAACCCTGACAGACTTTGCTCTTCTCAGCAACACAATATGCAGAGACATCTCCAAAGGACTCATGATGGAGAGTGCTATCTACACACAGAGAAGGAATATGAAGTATGAATGCAGATCGAGGCACACTTCAATGCTCGCCGTTTTCTCCCCGTTTTTTTTTCTCTTGTATTTATTGTTGGGTTGTGGTTTTTTTTCTTTAGTTCTGTTTCTTCTTTCTCATGATTCATTCCATTGGTCATAATTCTTCCCCACAACTTGACTAGTGTGTAAATTAATTCAATGCCAAGTTATACATGGAAGTTATATGAGATTCCATGCCGTCTTGGGGAGGGAGGGGGGAAGGGAGGGAAGAAAATCTGGAACTCAAAATTATGTAGAACCGTGTGTTGCAAACTAAAACTAAAAATTAAAAAAAAAAAACAAGAAATGTGCTGGAAATACACATTGAGTGAAAAAAAGAGAAAGGAGAAGAATCTGTTATGCTTCAGTTGAGGTAAAAAAAGAATTAGTGGTAGCAATCATGATCTCAGACAAAGTAAAAGCAAAAATAGACCTAATTAAAAGAGTTAACCATGGAAGGAAGCTGCATCTTCTTAAAAGGTACCATGCACAATGAAGTAATATCAATAGTAAAAAGATAATGCACCAAATGGCATAGCATCCAAATTCTTAAAGGAAATGTTAAGTGAGTAATAGGAGCAAATAGACAGTAAAACTATACTAGTGGAGGACCTCAACTTTCCCCTCTCAGACCTAGATAAATCTAGATATAAAATAAAAAAGGAAAAAGTTAAAGATATCAACATAATTTTAAATAGCCCCTCTGGGGAAAATTGAATGAGAATAGAAAAGAGTATGCTTTTTTCTCAGCTGTATATGTCACTTGCACTAAAATTGACCATGTATTAGGGCATAAAAACTTCACAACAGAATGCAGAAAAGCAGAAATATTAAGTGCACCCTTTCCAAGCCATAATGCAATAAAAATTACATTCAATAATGGGCCATGGAGACATAGATTAAAAATTAATTGGAAATTAAATAATCTAATCCTAGAGAATGAGTGGGTCAAAAAAATCATAGAAACAATTAAAAAATTATGACACTAATGGATTGTTGGTAGAGTTATGAATTGATCTCAACATTCTAGAGAGCAATTTAGAACTACGCCCACAGGGCTATAAAACTATATATACTCTTTGACCCTGCAATCTCCCTACTAAATCTAAACCCAAAAAAGATTCCCCACCACCTCCCCCACAAAAAGGGAAAAGGACCTATATATTTGAAAAATTGTGATAGCAGCTCTTTATGTGATGACAAAGAATTGGAAATTGAGGGGATGCCATCACTTGGGGAATGGCTGAATTAGTTGTGGGATGTAATTGTGATGGAATATTATTGTGCTGTAAGAAATAACGACTAGGATGATTTCAGAAAAGCCTGGGGAAACTTATATTAACTGATACAAAGTAAAGTGAGCAGAACAAGGAGAACATGGTACACAATAACAGCAATATTGTACAATGATCAACTGTGAATGATTTAGCTATTTTAAGTAATAGAACGATCTAAGACAATTCTGAAGAACTTTTAATAAAAAGTGCTATCCACCTCTAGAGAAAGAACTGATGGAGTCTGAATAAAGATTAAAGAATACTTTTTTAAAAATCTCTTCCTTTTCTTTTGTTCTATGTTTTCTTTTGCAGCATGGCTAATATGGAACTTAAAAAAATACTAGGCTTTTGTACATATAATTGAGAGAAAATAAAACGAGACTTTAAAAAAGACATGATGACTTCAAGATGTGGAATGAACCATATTTTTAGACATGGATAATATGGGAATTTGTTTTGTTTGACTATGTATATTTGTTCCAAGGGTTTTGTTTCTCTCTTTTCTTCTTTCAGTGAAAAGGGATGGGAAGAAAAGAAAAATTCTTTTTAATAGAAAAATAAAATGTAATTAAATGTTTTTAATAATTAAAGGACAGAGATAAGCACTTCTAGCTTATATGCAGAAAATTAAGTGTTTTTTTTTTCTTTCAAGGAGAGTAGAATGGACATTCCAGGCCACTGAAATCATGCCAAGTTATTATTTGCTTTAATTGGCCTAAGCATTTAACCTGTAACCTGAATTTTATTGCCTTGACCACCATCAATGCATACATTCATACATATATACATGCACACATAAATATGTGTATATATGTGCATATATGTAATACCAAATCACCAATGCTATATGTAATAATGTGCTTGACATTTATCCTCCAAGACTTCATCTTGTACTTTTTAAAACAGGTGTATGCATTTTTTTCTTTCAATTGCATCTCAGTATGTGGTCCTCTAAAAAAGCATGATATATGTAACAGTTTGAGGAGATGGTTTTTCCTTGTGCTGAGGATAAATGCAGAAAGAATCCAAACAGTTCCAAAAGAAATCCTAGGACATAAATTGCTACAATAGATAAGATGATGGCAAGAAAATACTTATTGCTGTACAGAAAAGTATGGGATGGAATTTTCAAATAATAGGAGAAACATCTTTAGGAGACACAAAGTGAATTTATTTTACAAACCTTGCAAGATTTGGGCACAACTCCATAATGGAGGAGGCAAGGTAAGAGGGAATGCTTCCTTAATTTATATTTTGAATGAAAAGATTCCCTCCCACATCTATCCTTTCTCACCATTGGCTGGGAGGCAGGCTTACAATCTAGGCATGAAAAACTAGACAGAGAACTAGAAGACCAAGGTAGATCCAGTCCATTCAGGTTTTCCCTATCCAGAACTTAACTGCTGGGGGTGGCATCTGAAAGTCTAGAAGAAGAAATGGAGGGAGCGGGAGGCAATTCCTTCAGCCTCATTCAATGCAGGTCACAGTGACCCTTTCCTTATTTTGTCACCAAGAGAAAGAGGGGAAAGGAAGGACCCCTACCATTTCAGGCCCTGATTTTCTAGAAGTTTAGCTTAGTCGCTACAAGGTTAAATTCTAAGTCTCTCCAACTCTCTCAGACATTCCCTATTTCAGAAATATGAGAAGAGCGTATGTAACCCCTGTGTTTTTACCCTGTGAAGTCTTCACAATTTATCTTTTCCTTTCAGTTCCCCCCTCTCATTTCTTATGATTTTGAAGACTTCACACATCACTGCTGATATAAATTGTCCATCAACTTATCTTCCCATCATGCTTGCATCCCCATTACCCTTTTTTAAGGTTTCCATTCCTCAAAATCTCTGATGCACTGACAAATCAAAGGGGGCAGTCCCCTTTGTAAATACAGATACAGAGATTGAAAGGAAAACGATGATGTAATTGTCCCTTTAAGATTCAAAAAATCTCCTCCCATATGGTTGTCTGGCAGGAAGCATCAATGAAGTCTTCTGGTCCTTGGAATCTGTTTCAGCCATCTTCAGCACAGCATCCCAACATCTTCCTCTTGTCTTCTTATAGCAACTAGCTTTCTGTCCATCCTCCTACAAAAGTCACCTTAGCACAATTTTAAGTTACCATTTCTAAAGCTTATAATCTTGATCATTTTACAAATTCAAAATTGAACCTTGACCAATTGTTCTGTTTAAGAGATTCACATCAGAACCCAGTTTCTTATATTTTACTTTAATTCATTATTAATTTCCTCACCAGGAGGATGATATTTCACTAAGCAATTAACAATGAGCTCCAGCACATACATAAACACATTAAATAACCAATTTTTAACACAGTACATATAACATCATAAACTTTTGTCATGCTATGTTTCTTTGATGGCATTTACAGAATAAACCACAAGCCATTCTTCTTTAACATTATTAATTGTAGTAAAACCCTAGACAAGCTTGATATTAACCAAATAGCAAAATAAAATTCTCACAAGCCCTTGACCTAATAATTGTCTCCATACCACTACTGCTCTCGTCGTGCCGAAAAAAGCGAGCGAGACCCGGATATAAATTTAGATGTGGATTTATTGAAGTGCGTGACTGTTTGGAGTAATTACTCAAATTGAACAGCCCCGAATAAAGGAAGAGAAAGAGTATTTAAAGGGAAAGAACACAATTAGATTTCCGTGGAGATGGGGACACAAACAGTGGGACAAGCTGAGGCAGGATCATTTCTGTGGAGATGGAGACACAAACAGTAGAGTGAGCTGGGGCAAGATGGAGAAACTGAAAAAGGGGGGGGGGTAGGGCATAACACTTTTAGAATCCCCTTTAAACAAAGGGAAACACCTCAGGATGTGTCTTAAGCAGTTTGCATAAGTTTCTGCACATGTTCTAGTTCTAGATAAAAATAACATTAAGCTGCCCAGTAAGGTAACACAAAAGAGCTCATATCTTTTACTGACTACTTGCTCTGGTCACAGAAATTTGCTATAGAAGGAAAGAAAGCAGGGACATATGACATACCAAATATGACAGGATAAAACATCTTTGGCTTTGTTTAAATTCGGATATAGTTATGGTTCTCCAATTATGTCATATCTGCCTCCATAGCTAAACTCAGGGATAGACAGGTGGGAAAATATTTCCTTTTCCAAAGGAACACAAGGGGGAAGAACTGAGTGAAGAGGATCCCACCCTAGATTGAGGCTAAGATTGTTCCCTTGGCTGTTCTCGAATACAGACCTTCACCTGTTAACAATACAGGATCACATTTCCTCTGAGTAGCTTATCTTGTGGCATTTCTCTTAGACACTGATTTAATGCAGACAACCATACCCAAATTTAAATTCAAAACAAAATTAGTTATGGTCCTGAGTGCCTTTTGGCTTAAACAGCAAGTCTCACTAATCATAGCTAATCAAGGTCCTCTCTTAGTAACTCCATATACAAAAGTTTACCAATTTGATACACTTCAATTTTGTTAGATACACTTTACATTCTAGCCTCCTGCTGCTTTCTAGCTTGTGTGGTTTCCAGGCTCTTCTATTCTCCTCTAACTATGCCTGATCTGAAAGAATGACATATTCCTCAAGAAGTACAAATATTAACCTCATCTCTTCATTTTAGACCATGGAATGAATTCAAATTCAAACAGCCACATTTAACTTTTCCCATCAATACAAAAATATTCTACAACTATCTCTCTCAAAGAGACTTACATTGAAATGCTTTTCCCTAAACTGAAGATGTCTCTGATATAGCTCCAGTCATTAATTACAATATTTGTATTAATGCCTAATTGCTCTTATATCACTTTAAAACATCTAAGGACTTTATCTCACATAGATACAATATAACTTTAAATCCCAGCCTTAGTTTATGGGATAATGATTCAACCTTACATTTATATCTTATCTCACAAAACCTCTTTTCCCTTTTCCCAAATTATTACCATTAGTATTTAGAAACAATATTATCTTTCATTTGACTATACAAGAGTATCAATGTAATTAGTCATTTGATTAAAAACAACAAGATTTCACATATTTGCATTTATCCGATTTTCCCTTTTCCCCATAAAACCAGCTTCTTTCACAATGGCAACAGATTCTGGCAGGTACCTTCCCTTTTGTCACTACCTGCTTATTTTTCATTACAGAGACCTGCCATATCATCTCCCCCTGAGGGTGGGTTCTTTTCCATCAGATGGCAAGTTTTACTAAAGAAAACTACCAAACCAAACCCTGTCTCAAATCTAATCTTATCAGTTCTGCTGACTTTAAGAAGCCAGATCTGGAGGCTTCTGACTCCTACTGTTCTCTTTCTTTCAGTAAAACTCAAATCCCAGTAACTGCTGCTCCTCCCCCTTCCTTCCCTTCTGACAGGTGGGCAAAGGTAAAACTCTTTCTTCTTATCTAAACTAAGGGGGAGGGAGGAGTAAGGAAAGCACAGACTGTGGTTTCAAAACTCCTTACTCAAAAATCTAGGATAAGACATTGAATGGGCCTTTCTTGGGGTACTTAAAACACAAGCTTTAACCACCCTGCCCCAAGGCCTCTATAGATAAGCATTAATTTCCAACTATAAGATTCTCACCCAGAAACTAGGAAAATTTACAGTAGGTTTGAACTGCAACCAATTAGCTTACAAATGGAAATTCAGCTGGCCTTCTGAAAATTATACAAAGGATTTTACGAAACACTTTTTTCAAAAGTATTTTCCCTTCTCTAAAACAGTTTAAAATTAATCCTGATATAAAAAGGGATTGTCATTAAACTTTCATGAAGAAAAATTATTTGGACAGCTCTAAAGCGAGATGTGTCTCTTTCCTTCTTAAAGCAAAATAACCTTCAAACGTTGGAATTCATTCACAAATTCCCAAAGTGCCACCACAAATTAGTCCATAAGCCTCCAGATTAACATACATAAATATACCTTTAGATGATACAGGCTTGAAAATCACACCCCTATATTTTTCAAAGTATTATAACAACTCAATTCTTTGTTATTACAGAATTTATAGGTATCACAAAGTTCTTTAGTCAAAAACGTGTTGTAATGGGGAGAACACTTAGTTTTTATAAATTACATACCCAATTAAATTAGCCTTATCACAATAACAAAGTTTACCAGGACTTCAAAAACTCTGTCCATAGGAATTCCTCTACACTGAAAACTTTACACAAGATCGATAAGAATTCAGACTAGATGGTACCAAAAGTCCTTGGTTCAGCTAATGACCTCAATATCTTAATTAAGTACAATTCTTAATCTAACAACATCTTAGATTATAAGAGAAATTATTTTGATCACTAGTGGTAACATTTTAATTTCTAAGGCCCAATACTCTTAGCATTGTAAAAGAAAAGATTATTGTTTATAAAATCATATTTTTAACAGCTCACAATGTATCCTGAATTGACAGAGATTATAAGAGGATCCAACAAGGCCTTTGCATAAATACATGATTTATAGCAAAAATAATTTTAACTGAACTTCCATTTAAATAAAGACAAAACTTGGAAGTTATAATCTCCTAGGTTATAGCAATTGTCCAACTTCTTAACCTAATACAACTCTAACAAAATTTATACTTACAGAAATTTAATAATGCCCTAAACATTATTATGTATGTAAAATTTGAACTACTCATTTTCAGTCTAGGTAAATACATTTCTAAACCAAATATTACAGTTTAAAATCATTAAATTTTCATCACATCCTTTAAAAGCACCCAATTCACATATATCAAAATCGGATTAAAATCACATAACAGTCTTCTCAAATTTCACAATCTAAGAGAATTTTAGAAATACAATATAATTTTAGAAATACAGAAACAATAAATTTCAGATGACATCAATTGCATTTCCAGATTATCACATGTAAGCATTGTTGATCCTATTACTTCTGGTATTTCTATATTAATGCATTAATATATATATATATTAATGCATTAATATATATATTCATAACATATATTAATACATCAATACCTTAAATACACTTTATTTATTTAGCCGTATATTCCTCAGCACCCACTACCTCTGCCCCAAGTATTAGGAAAATTTGCCTGGCCATGAATGAACTTAGAAAAAAAGAAAACTTTATTTTATCTCATTATTTGCTTTTATGAACCATCCAGATTTGAATTTGGCACCCCTCTTTCTCCAAGCTTCATCTTATGCATTCCAATCCCTGACTCTAATTCTTCAGAGTTTTTACAAAACGTTTTGAATTAACAAATGGCCTAAGGAATTTGAAAGAGATGGGCCACTTCCCTTTCAAGGAAAATGACCAAGCTAAAACATTTTTAGTTTCCCCTCCATTTGTCTGCCTCAGAATGACAGGGGGATCCCTTTCACCTTCTAAGGAGGACTGACAAAGGTGAGTTGAAGAAGAACACAGGATTATCCCTAATACAGATCTCAGCCCTAGGTGAATTATTTTGGGCCCGGCACCCCATTTTGAGAATAAAGGAGCCTGCCTTTTTAGGTATGCTGATTTCAGGCAGCCAGCTTCCTCAACCTCTTTGGAATGCAGTTTAATTTCCTACCACTAGCCAACAGTAAGACTTCATATTTTTATATAATTTCTGTGGAAACAAAATCCAGTCATACCTTACATGGGTAAAGCTTAATGATTATACAAATCAAAATCTTTCTCATAGTCAGTACCCAGATTCAATAAAACCTTTCATCACTAACTAATCAGCCCTATTTTCCAATCAGGTTACAAGTTTCTTTTAGCTTCAGCTCCCCACAGTTTTTCAATGTGGAAGGTGGTGGAAGGGGGTGGCCAGGAGCATGTGGCAGCTACAAGCAGGGCATGGACTCAATGCCATGCTGTCTCAAGCCACCATTCTACCACCCCCACCCAAATCCCTTTATCTCTAGCTTTCTATCTCTCTCCCAACTTTTACTGAAACTTTACCCTCTGCATTCCAATTTCAATATTTCTTCCCTAATCTTGACCGAAACTACCTCAAACATTTCAAGTAAATAATAAATTATATACTCACCCAGCTTTTCCTTTTCCCAGCCACTTTCTTTTACCTTAAAACTTTAAAGTTAAAATGACCAACAAAATTTTTCCTTTAGAATCTAACCACACCTTAATTCAGAGCTCCCAGCACTCAAGGCTAGCCTCTTCAGCTCCAATTCCTCATCTAACAAAAGAGGCCATTTCAGTCTTCTAGAGTTAAAAATTTTTACCTGAACACAGAACAAAACTTTTTTCTTTCAAACACAGACAAAACATTAGTTAGACAGACATTTCACACAAAAAATTTAGAATTTGAATTCAGACCCATTCCCAACATTAAATTAAAAAATACATTTCCTGTTCCACACAAGCTTCCTTTTCATGAAGGAGTGAAAGGTGTTGAAATGTAAATCAACCTACCCCTCCCAGAGAAAAAGAATTTTTCCCAAATTTCTTTCCCTCCCGGTAGTGCCTTTCTTCAAAGTACCAGGAGAAACCCATTTTCCCTCACCTGATTCAAATATTTTAAGAACTCTTTCTATGGCCATTTCTATCTACTTTTGGTCTCATTATACGACAACACTCCAGGGTTGTGCAAGCGCTGAGATTTGCAACCAAATTACAGGATCGAGGTTGCCCTTGTGTCTAGGTTATTCCAATCCCCCTTGCACTCCGGGGCCAGGTAGCTTGGTTTTTCCAAGATGTTGCCATCTTGACACAGCTACTCAAGCATCTTCTCAGTGTCTTTAAATTTGTTAGTCAACACTCCTGGGTCGCACAGATGAGGTAAAACACTGAGGACCTGCCTATGCATACAACTTTCCTGGCTGAAAACTCCGGCTCAGTGCATAGTGCACTCAATCAAATTTCCCCCTTTCACTTTGCTTCTCCAAGTTCCCCGCCTCCGAGTCTGTGAACCTCCAGTGAGACCAGCCCTGCCCTTGGTGGTCGAGTAGGAGAAATCTCCTGTGTGTGCTGACCGAGCCCCAAATTTGATGCCTGTCCATGTGGAGAGCACAAGTCCCATTGGAACCTCCAATCTGTGTGGGATGGAATTTTAAAATAATAGGAGAGACATCTTTAGGAGAAGCAAAGTGAATTTATTTTACAAACCTTGCAAGATTTGGGCACAACTCCATAATGGAGGAGGCAAGGTAAGAGGGAATGCTTCCTTAATTTATATTTTGAATGAAAAGATTCCCTCCCACATCTATCCTTTCTCATCATTGGCTGGGAGGCAGGCTTACAATCTAGGCATGAAAAACTAGACAGAGAACTAGAAGACCAAGGTAGATCCAGTCCATTCAGGTTTTCCCTATCCAGAACTTAACTGCTGGGGGTGGCATCTGAAAGTCTAGGAGAAGAAATGGAGGGAGCGGGTGGCAATTCCTTCAGCCTCATTCAATGCAGGTCACAGTGACCCTTTCCTTATTTTGTCACCAAGAGAAAGAGGGGAAGGGAAGGACCCCTACCATTTCAGGCCCTGATTTTCTAGAAGTTTAGCTTAGTCACTACAAGGTTAAATTCTAAGCCTCTCCTACTCCCTCAGACATTCCCTATTTCAGAAACATGAGAAGAGTGTAACCCCTGTATTTTTACCCTGTGAAGTCTTCACAACTTATCCTTCCCATTCAGAAAGATGAGCAGCTGTAATAGATGTCAATTGGCCAACACTTTTATTGGAATCCAAAAGCAGAGTGGACTGTGGCTGAGGAGAGGCATTAATTCAGTATCCATCAAAGAAGCTTCTGTCCATGTGGCAAAGATTTTCCTGTTGATGTTGTCATTATGTTAGTTGCTACTGGGCTTGGTTCTGAATTTCTTCTATCTCTTTATTTTGTAATATGTTTATGCTCAAAATGTTTATTGGTTGCCTTTGTTGTTAGCAGGGAAGTTGAATTAAATAACTGGAAGTGAGTTACGTTCCAAAGTTCCCAAATTGGCTCTCTGGATGGGAGACAGATGAACAATGGAGAGTATTAATTATTGATAAGCCTTTAAGAGAGAAGCCGAGTTCACATGAGTCCAGAGCATTGGAACTGAGCCATAGTTTCCAAAAGAAGCCTCTAAAAATGTAAATAAAGTAGAGAAATGAGAAGGCTTCTTGGATAACTCAAAAATGCCCCCCAAAAGCTTTTATCAAAATAAAATAAACTTTTAAGGTGACATTGTTTCAAGTCCAAATAAGCTGGATAATTGCCTCATTATAACTTTCGCTTTGTGAGTTTGTACAGTTTTCAGCTCTAGAACAAAAGGCCAACTCCCATGAACCTTCCTGAATGATTTTTTCTCTTAATAATTGCTTTATGAAAAATTATTTTAGCCTTAATATTCTGTTGCTGATTTTGGCCCATAAAATTTGAGAGGAATAATTGTTGTTTTATTTGAAAAATGAGAGTGAAAGGAATAGATATCTCCAGTAGATATTTTTCCTTTTAAAGGAAAATCAATCCACTGAGTTCAGAGTTCCCCTCCTTTCCATCCTCCTGACTTTTTTGGTTGCTCATTATGTCATAGAGGTGAGCCTGGCTTCTCAAAGGCTATGCCAGTAGAAGGAGAGCATTCAGGCCTATCAGACTTGAAAGGTTTTATTTGGGGCCCAGCAATAGGTTTTGTGACGGTTGTCTGAAGGCTAGGCTAGCTAAATACAGAGAATTCATGATAGCCATTTACAAATCTGTGGAAGGAGTACTTTTATATTCTTGAAATGTTGAAGATGTATTTGTTTATGTCTTGCATGTCAATAAATCAATCCATACATACTTATTAAGCACCTACCATTTATCAGGCACTGCTAGACAATGTTCCTACTAGAGCGTAAACTTCAAGAATTTAAACTTTGTATTTTTTCCAACACCCAACACTGGATTCTGGAAATAGTAGGCCTTGAACTAAATTGAATTGTACTTTTTTTGAAGTTGTATAACGGTCAATCAAAAAGTACGTATTAAACATTTACTTTGTGTCAGTCACTGTGAGAAGTCAGAGAATACAAAGAAAAACAAAAACAAGAGTTATAATTATAAATTTAACAACTTAGAATTTAAAGCATTTTTGAGTAAAATAAACCATATCATAGTGGGAAAGGGAAAGTAATTTTTCTTTGTTGTGTTAAGAAGTTTTTTTCTGCCTCAATCTAGGCAACCTATAGCAATCAAGCAAGTAACATGTTATTTATTAAGCATCTTCAAAGTAGGGCCGCTAAGTGGCACAGTAGATAGAGCACTGGCCTTGGAGTTAGGAAAACCTGAGTCGAAATGTGATCTCAGACACTGACTAGTTGAATGAATCTCGGCAAATCACTTAACATTGCTTCAGTTTCCTCATGCATAAAATGAGCTGGAGAAGGAAATGGCAAACCACTACAGTACTGTCCTAGTAGATACTGGAGATACAAATAAAATGAGTGAAACAATCTATTTACTATGAGCTTGCATTCTAATGAGGGTGACAACAAGTACTTATAAAAAGATATACAGAATAAATATAGTTAATAAATGCAAAAATATATGAAGTAAATAAACCATGATTTGGGGGAGGACACAGTTGAGGGGATCAGGAAAAGCTTCATGCGGAAGATGATATCTGAGATCATCTTAAAGAGGATTCTTTGAGGTAAAGCTAAAGAAGCAGTGCATTCTGGGCATGAGGAACACCCAGTGCAAAGGCACAGAATTGGAAGATTGAGTGTCATAAGTGAGGAACAACAGGTGATGGAAACATGCTCTAACAGAAACAGGAGGATTCTGAGTGACTGGTCATGAACACATAGATAGAACAGTGTCTGAAGAGTGGCACTACTGTTATCTGGTGGAGATCTCTATTGAAGATTCTCTAATTTATTCTTTTCTTGCCACTTTACTAAGTTGTAAGCTGGAGTACATTTCCTTCTAGTCCTTTCTCCCTGCTGCTGCTTTCCTTTGTTAGGCCGAAACTCAATCACTCCTCTTGGGTGGCAAGAAGGAATAAACATTTATTAAATACTAGACACTGTGTTAAATGCTTCACAAATATCTCATTTGATCCTCACAACAACTTTGTAGGATAGCTGGTATTATTTTCTCCATTTTTACAATTGAAGAAATAGAAACAAGGCAGAATTTTAATAACTTGCCCAGAGTCACACAGCTAGTAAATGTCTGAGGTGATACTTGAATTCAAATCTTCCTGACTCCAGGCTCAGCAATCTGGCCCCAAATTGGTGGGAATTCCACTATCCCCAAAGAGAGTGCTACTTATTTTAGAAGGGAAAGCTTATTATCTCTACCCCAGTTAGGTGAAGGAGCTGAAAATTGGATCAAAGGAAACTTTTTTGCCCAGAGAAATAGAGATGAATTAGGCTTTGTGTGGGATGAAAGACCCTCACCAATTAAAAGTTAATTTATAATAAGGAGACATCTCAGGTTGGGAACAGAAATAAATTTTATTCCATTCTCAAGAATAGGGTGTCCTCTGCTAGCACAGAGCAGAACCAGCAAAAGAGGCAAAGTACAAAAGGCAAAGCACCAATACCTAACACAAGAGAATTCCTGTCCACCTCTGAACCTTCTCACCATTGGCTGGGAGGCAGGCTTACAATCTGAGCACAAAAGCTAGACAAAGAACTGAGAATTCGAGACGTGGAAACTCTGATTCCCATTCCCTTAGTTAATGATTACAGCTGAGGTGGCATCTATAAATCTAAAGGAGAATAGGATAAGGGGAGAGGGAGACCCTCTCCATTCTTTTACAGTACTTTTACAGTAAAAGAAAGCAGGTCACAGTGGCCCTATACTTACTGAGCAAATCTTTAAACCAGAACAATAAAAAAGAAAAAAAAAAGTTTCACAGTAAACTTTCCCAGAGGCTGAGCCATCAGACTCTCACAGCCTCAGAATTTTTCCACTTCCCTATTTTCCTATTTCTTGATTTTTAAATAGTTCTTAGTATAGCTATAGATATGTATTTATACATATCTTTCCTGTGAAGTCTTCACATTTTATTTACTTCACACAGCTTCCTCTTTTAACTTATGGTTAACTCTAATACTAACTCTTTGCTCAGAAAACTAAGGTAATTTGAAATTATGTAATCATATAATATTAGAAGTCAAAGGCTTTATTGCAGAGATTTTTCAGACCAACAGCCTTGACAAGTAGTCATTTATCCTCTCAAATGATTCTAGTGATAAACCTTGTGAGGAAAAGTCAAACAGTTATCCAACGAATCCGAATGATGTAGAAAGACAAACAGTGATGAGGTTAAAGAAAAATGATGATGGTAGGGGAACCATAGGTTTTTAGGGGTGCTCGAGACCCCAAAATACCAACACTCTGGGTCCTGCCAAATGAATTAGACTCAAGCCTTCTCAGCCAAGGAAAAAGACAAAGTTTATTAAGGACTCACTATAATGGGTTGTATTAAGAAATCCCACCCTTTGTGACACTTATTTTCACAAGCAGGCCAGATTCAATCTGAGCTAAACTGAATCTGAGAGCCTTCATGGAGGCAAGATGGATCTTATATACAGAAAGATTGTGGGAGGGATTGAAGGGTGGTGAAGGGTGACTAAAGGAGGGGTTTAGGGAGGGTCTTGAAGAGGAGTCTAAGGAGGAACTTGACGGGACTGGGGTGACTAGAGGCCAAGACTCCTGGAAACAAGAGAATGGGATTTTGATAAGATCAAGGGTGGGAAGCAGCTGGACAACAGAGGGCTAGGCTAGGTAGAGATTTGGGCCTAGATAATGAAAGGCTTATGGCCTTACTCAAAGGTCAGATCTAGTGGGAAGATTCAAGGAGAGTTCTAGGGGGTTCCCAGAGACTGTACCCTCATCAACAGGATCACTCCCCCCTCTCCTTTCTATCTTCTGTAATCATTGGAAATAGGTGGTAGAGTGAAGAGACTTCAATCTCATGACCTGCCTGAACCAGATTAAATATAATCAGGAAATATTTAACAAAATAAATTAAAATACAAATAAAACATTAAAAACATCGTGGGAAAAGGAAGAAAAGATTTGACTGAAGAAGCTAAATATTTATGTTGTAGAACATCAAGCCATAGTTCCAACTCTTCTACTTGTTAGCCACATGACCATAGACAAGTCATTTGAACACTCTATATTTCACCTCTAAAATGAGGACACTGGACTAAATGTTCTCTAAGGCTCCTTCTGATATTAATATGGTTTTTTTTTTCATTCCACATTACAGAGACAGCCTGTCTTCCCGAGATGGGAATCTTCTTTCCCTGATTCTGCTTGCCTTCCATGAGATGGCGTAATAAAATCTCAGTGTTTTCAGTCCTGTCAGACTACTCAGTTCTCTTTCTCATTCAGCCCCAGTTAAAGTGAGAATAGCCTTTTGGAGAAAACTACTTAAAATAGCTTCTCCTCCCCATTCTCCTCTCCCTACCCCACCCCCTACTTCGACACTTGCCCTTTGGCTGTATGACACCTGCCCAGATAACTAGAGGAAAAAGGAAAGCAGGGAGAAGAGGCAGAACCAATTAGGCTGATACTTCCACTTTCTCATAACCCCAAAAGAACTTTCATGGGCCTATTGGTCAGTTCATGGACTTAGGTCACTCCTCTTCTATTTTTCCCCCTTTAATGCCCTCATCTTTGTCATTGACATTTTAAATGTAAATTTACAGTTTAAATTATATTTTAATTACATTAATTAATTGAATTACATTTAAATTACATTTTAAATGTAAATTTGAACTTCAGCACTGAAAAACTGCTAGAAAAACTTTGTCTGGGTCAAGGGGAGGGGGGTGCAATTGTTTTAACAATCTGGCTAGCAGCTTCTGTGGGGGGTCCAGATCCATCCACAGCCAGCACTGAGAAAGCTGCCGGACAGCCAGAAAGCCCAGTTCTTTTGATATGCCTTAATAAGGAGAGCAAGGTTAAGGGGTTGGCAAGCTTACTTTAATTCAGCACACAAATATCATTCACCTAGTTCAGGGGAGAAAGCCAGCACCCTGAACTTCAGAACAAAATACAAACAAATTGCAAACTTCAACAGACAGACCTTGTCTGATTCAAATCCCAATACATAGTTACCAGAGTTCAACAAAGTCTCAGCATCCGGGTTTACAAGCTGGAGGGCTCCTTAACTACAGCTGCCTGGAGTCTCTTCACCAACATCCTTCTCAACAGCCCTTAAACAAATTACAAACAGACAGACCCAATACAATTCATAGTTACCAGTACCAACATCTGGGTTTCAAAGCTGGGGGGCAGTTTGCAGCTTAGTTTCAACACTCCTCCCATGAGTGTGCCCCAAAAATCAAATGCCAAGCTCTCCCCAGTTATATCCAG
>CM053622.1:741485626-741565863 GCA_028646595.1 Phalanger gymnotis
CTTGTTTTTCTAAATACTTTTTGAGCTCTTCCATAGCCTGAGACCAGTTCATGTTTTTCTTGGAGGTTTTTGTTGTAGGCTCTATGACTTTGTTAACTTCTTCTGACTGTATGTTTTGGTCTTCTTTGTCACCAAAGAAGGATTCCAGAGTCTGAGACTGAATCTGGGTGTGTTTTTGCCGCCTGGCTATGTTCCCAGACAACTTACTTAACCCTTGAGTTTTTCAGCAAGGTATGATTGCTTGTAGACTAAAGAGTTCTATGTTCCACACTTGGGCAGATGTGCTGCCTCACCAGCACTCCTCCTTCCCCAAGAACCCCTTACCCGGACTGGGCTTAAATCTTCAGCAGGCTCTTCACTCCTACTCTGATCCACCACTTAATTCCTCCCACCAGGTGGGCCTGGGACCAGAAGCAACTGCATCTGTGGTTCTAAAGCTGCCTTACCTCTGCTGCCCCAGGGGTGGTGGCCGAACCGCAAACTCAGTCCCCACAGCTTTTCCCACTAACCTTCTCTGTTGTCTGCTGTTTGTGGGTTGTGAGGTCTGGTAAATGCCACAGCTCAGGAATTCAGGATGCCAGGCCACTCCCAGCCCAGCTCCCAGTCTGGTCAGTCCATGCCGCATACTCTGGGCTCTGCTGGGCTCAGCTCTGCTCCCCTCAGCTGGGAGCTGGGAGCTCCGTGCGGGACAGACCTTACCCAGAGACCATCCAGGCTGTCCTGGGCTGGAGCCCTGCTTCCTTCTGCCACTTTGTGGGTTCTGCAGTTCTAGAATTGGTTCAGAGCCATTTTTTTTTATAGGTTTTTGGTGGGACTTGGTGGGGAGCTCATCCAAAGGCCTCCAGCAAATTCTACCTCCCAAAGTAAGCCAATCTGTTTCTGCAGAGCTCACATTTTTAACAAATCTTGTCTCATGTTGAACTAAAATTTCCCTTTCCATTTCTTCAAATTGTTTTTAGGTTAATCCTCTGGGTCAATTAGAATCAGTCTTTTTTTTTTACTCTTCTACATGAAAACTCTTCAAATACTTGAAGAGAACTCTAATACTTCCCTGTCTTCTTTTCTCTATGTTAAATATCACCAGTTCTTTCAAGTCATCCTCATGCACGTGTTCTACAGTCCTCTTATCACTTCCATAACTTCCTTCTAAATTTAATCCAGCTTGTCTTTCAATAATGCAGCTAATCTATGATTCCATCAAAGTGAAGATTTCCCTACTTGGTCCAGGTTGTAGCCTATCCTCATTTTCTCTTTCTCTGAGAATCTTCTCTATGTGTTCTCTCCACCAAGGGTGCACGCAACATGTGGGCCTATACTTCTAAATTTCTTGATATTGTATAGATGCCAAAGGAGCATTCAGGTTATCTATCAGTTATCTTTCACCCTTTTATATAACCAGACCACCTTACTTTCTGGCACTGCATTTCTTTGATAATATCCTTTCCAATATTGTTTTCTGTGTACTTCTTAATTGCCAAATTTTTTCACCATCTTCCCCTATGCTGTTTGTCAGTAAGTAATAAAATATATACGCAGTGAGGTGGTACAGTGAATAGTGCATTGGGCCTGAAGTCAGGCAGACTAAACTTCATGAGTTCAAATCTGGCTTCAGACGCTAACTAGCTATGTGACCCTGGGCAAGTCACAACCAAATTTACCTCAGTTTTCTCATCTATAAAATGATGTGGAGAAGGAAATGGCAAACTTCTCCAGTACCTTTGTCAAGAAAACCCCAAATGAGAGCATGAAGAGTAGGGCACAACTGAAATGACTGAAAAAAAACAAAATAATATATACATAACTTTGGAGGGTCTTAAAAGTTTTTCATTGAACTTCTGTAATTCTTCTTATGTGACTGATACTGACATATGTTGGCACACGTTTCCATTATCTTCATGGGAATTTAAGTTCATCTGAAGCACTACAAATGAGATGACCAGGTGTCCTTATTATGGGGAAAATTATTTGTAAGCAACAAAATATACAAATGTGCAAGAAATTTTTTGATATTGTTCCTATTACAACTAGGCCTGATATACAGTCTGCAGCAAGTAGATATAAACCACTAGAGGTCAGAATTTACATTTGTTCTTAATATCTAACTCCAGCTTGGGAACTAGGGTCTCCTTTTTCTCAGACTTGGCTCACAAATATGTTGTGAAGGCTACTGTTTGATGGCTTATTAAAATACCACTATTTTTGGTTTAACAAGCTGAAGTCAATATTGGATGGGTTTGACTGCAAACAATTCTGTACGATGATAAAATACAGAATAGAACCTACACAATACTGAACTTGGGACTTTCGATCAACCTTTGGCAATATTATGACTTAATCAATGGCAATATACAACCATCTATGCCAGTTAGAAAACAACCTCTTCTCTTCATCTCTTCTGTTTCAATTACTTTGTATCATTTGAGAAAAGGACTGACAAATATGTATTGCTAGGCTCTCTAGCAGCAAAGAGTTGTCATTCTCTAGTATTATTTCCTGAGTTAACAAATCTCTCCATCCTTCTAATGCCAATAGCAAGTTATCAGTACCTCTTGCAGTAATCTTTCATATCTTCCCTTATATTAGAAGTTTTTGTATTCTCATTACCTGCGTCCATAGATAAGCTTTTTGCTACCACCATCACTATCAAAACTACCACTACCACCACCACTACTACCATTAGTTAGCACTACTACTACTACTACTACTACTACTGTTGCTACAACAACTACTATTACTACTGTAACTAATAATAATAATAACTAATATATAAGGCTTTAAAGTTTGCAAAGATTTTTACATATATTATCTCATTTGAGCTTCACAACAGAGATTAGGGTCTGGCACATGGTAGGTGTTTGACAAGTGCTTGGTGAATGAGTAAATGAGATTTTTTTTTCGCATGGTGTGGATTCACGCAGCAGATATTATGGGGATGTAAGGACTACCTAAGACACAATCTCTGTCTTAACAGGTTGTAAGTTCACAATCACTCCACTATTATTACATGCATTCATTAATTAAGCACTTGTTGGAGACTCTATAAAGGGAATTCAGACATTATATAACAGGCTGGATTATATGGGGTTCTTCCCAATTCAAAGAATGATTACTTCTGTTTTTAAGACAAAAAAAAAAACAACCCTCTCTTTCTAAACTTTCTAGCTTAATAGTGTCATCCTCACCCAGGAAAATTCAAAACCATCTCGGATACTGACCCCAGCTCTCTGCTTTGTACTAGTGGAAAGGATGATGTGCACATAAATTACCCTCAAGCTGCACACCCAAAGGACACAATAGGAGGCAGGTAGGTTGAGTGTAGGATTTGGAATCAGGAAGACCTGATTTCAAAGCCAGCTTCAGACACTCACTAGCCGTATGACCCTGGCAAGTCACTTAACCTCCGAAAGTTTTAATTTCTTTATCCATGAAATGGGAATAAAATAGTAGCACCTGTCTCACAGAAAAGTTGTGGGCATCAAATGAGTTAATGTATGTAAACCTTAAATTGCTATATAAAAGCTTTATAATAATAATAACTGACAACTGTTGTTCTCCTCATCATTACTTACTGCACAATTTGGGAGGGGAAAATGGTCCACAATATCCCTGAGGTAATTCCTTATGCATGCACTAGATCAGAAATTCTTTATCTTTTTTGCATGTGTTGCGGACTCAGGTGACTCCTATGGAGCAGTTCTCAGAGTAAGATTTTTAAAGTAACTTAAATTAAAATGAAAGTAAATGCTATGCTTCCATTAGAGATTAATGAAAATAAAAATGCATTTTCCCACCCAAGTCCACAGACCTCCTGAAGTCTATTCATGGACCATCCCCCTCTCCTCTCTCTCTCCACCCCATGGATTCATGGACCCTACGTTTAAAATCCCCATAGTCGATTAATGTTTGCCAGGGACTTGTCCACATCCTGGCACCAGTCTATGGAAAATTTTTACCAGTTCAAACAACTTTTTTTTTCAGGGTTTTAAAAAAGTTCATTAAATTTCATTACCTATTCTGCTGCAATGTTGACACTTCATCTGTATAAAATAGCTTCAGCCAAGCTGTTTTTAAAAAAATTAAGTTGTCATTGTCCTGCATTGACATCATCCAGCTAACCAATCTCAGTAAATTATTCCCATGGACAAAAAACCAAAAGTATTTGAAAAAAAAACAGGTGATGAATGGAGCTGGCCATTACATTATTGATTTAAGGCTTTTTACAGATAAAATTCTAGCTCTGAAGTACATGGTCTTAAAATTCATTTTTACTATATGTGATGTAATGAATTCAGAACTAGACAGACACTAACTTGAAATTACAAGCAAGAAGTTGGGCAAAAGGTGCAATTTTTATCCAGTCATTTCTGAGTAGTTAAGATTTTTTTCCATGCCATGGTGTTGTTTCAGAAGTGTTAAAGTTGCCAACCTTCCATATACTGCTAATTTAGGACAAAACTTTACTGGGCTGTATTCTAATACTAATTTATTTGGAGATTCAGTGTTCAGTCCTCAACAGGTTTTATCTGTCTCTCATATGCATCCTCACACATCAATTCATCAAGTTCTGAAGGGTTGCTCAGAGACATCTTGATCAACCAATCACCTTCATAACAAGGTTTGTTGACAAGTCCTGGGTCTTCTGCAAGTGCTACAGTAATTTCAGTTGCTTCTCCAGTTAGTGGAGAATAGAGTTCACTGGCAGCTCTCACACTTTCCAAAGCTCCAAACTCATCTTGTTTGTTCAATTTTGTTCCAACTTCTGGAAGACTACAGTAAATTCCATCCCCTAGTGCTTTCTGTTATTTGAAACAATTCGGCTAGCAGCTGCTGCAGGGGTGAAAGACCAACACGAGCCCAACAGCAAGAAAGCTGCCAGCACAGATTCTTTTGATATGCTTTACTAAGGAAAGTAACTTTAGGGGGTTAACAATCTTATTTCAAACCAACATTCAAATATCATTCACTTAGTTCAGGGGAAAAAGCCAGCACCCTGAACTTCAGAGCAAATACAAATTACAAACATACATTATAAACAGACCAAATACAATTCATAGTTACCAAGGAACCACCAACATCTGAGTTCAGGAGCCAGGGAGCACGATAACAACAGCTGGTCCAGAGTCATGCCCCACTCCTCCTGTGGTGCAGAGCCCCAAACAAATAGCTCTGCTCCCTCTTTTTATCCACTCTTTAGCTGTCATCAAAGGTCATCCGAGCGACCAGAACTTAGGCTCCCACTATTGGCTCTGGTCTTAGCAACTCCTCTTAGGACCCTGAGGGCTTCATGCCAATATAGGCTTAACACCTAGTAATTAGGGGTTTGGGCCTGGGGTTTTGCACCTGGTGAGGCTCAAACAAAGAGACTTACTTAATTTGTCACTCTAAAACAGTACAAAAAAGTCCCAACTTAATTGATATTACACCTGTACAAAATTGCTGATTCCCACTGTTCCAGTATTTCAATTGATACCCATCCATGCTTGTCTGTGAATTTTCCAATGGCGAGTCTCAGGGTCGCTAGAAAGTGAGGGGAAACTGGGCCGGGGCAGGCCTGGAGGTGGGCCGAGGTGGCTGTGAGGGAGGTCAGGGACCCAGGGGTCTCAGCCCCAGCTGACCCCCACAGGGACTAGGCTGCGACCCACAAGGTCCTGGTCACTCGCAGCACCATCTCGAACAACTTCTACTCTGAACGAGAGGAGGCAGCATTTGATAAGCAATTTAACCACCACCTGTACATATCGACCACCATCTCCCTTCAGACTAATTGAAATAGCCCAGGACCCTGAACTCACGAGCCTTGAGAATAGCAATTCTTCTAGGTCCCTGACCGTAGCCTCCTTCCTGTAAGAGTAATCTTGGTAGAGAGATGTGGCCTGGAAACTTCTGCAGCTGCTATAGCAGAAGAAAGGGGGAAAAATCTTGACAACAAAGTCCTTAGCACTATCAAATAGGTCAGCATCAGAAACTGGTATGATCTAATCCATGGAAATGGCATAAAGAAGAGGCATTACCATCTGCTTTCTTGCTGGAACCTAAAGACCATGGGACCTTTCCACTTGGCATATAGTTGAAAATTTCTATATTTGTTGTCTCACTCATTAGAATGTAATCTCCTTCAGAAAGGGAAATATCTTGCTTTTCTACTTATATTCCTCTTGCTCAGTACAATGATTTTCACATAGAGAACATTTAATAAATACTGTATTCCTTTATTCATTCATTTCCTTCTTAAGCTTCTAAATGCTTTTTAAAAATTCTGTTTCTCCTCCTTACATCCTTCTCATCATGTGTGGGTTCTGGACCCCTCAGGTGCTAAGACCTCTGGTGCTGGAATCATGGAAGAGACAGTAGCATGTAATTTATAATTTAGTTGTTTTGCCGGTCTACAGGATATTTCTACTTAGGGAAATCTTGTGTTTCATGTCTCTCTATATCTCTGCTTGGCTATGGTCTTCTCAAGGATGTCCACAGTCTATATGCAGCTCTCCAGAGTGATGAACTATGTGTTGCCCATGACCTAGACCATCGTAGGACAGAAGGGCCAATTCCCTGCACCATGGGGAAACATAAGTTCTCTAGCTCAAGAACTGTTGCTTACACTTTTTAAGTGCCCATTGTTAAGTGCTCTCCCATCAAGTGCCCACACAACTGTGGAACAGGAAAGAAAATATTCTGTAGCAGGTAATACATTGATAGATTTCAAAATGCCTCTGCGAAGCTCATATATAATAAATGGAACCCCTGAGGGCTCTAAAGTAGGCCTCCAAAGCTAAAGACTTGCTCCTTTCACAAACCTCACATTTCCATTTTCCTTTAGCTACCAAATATTAAAATACATTTTGGTTGTATTTTATTTTGATGTTTTTAAAGTTCTCTTTGTACCTCTGTGCTCCTTGAAAACAAAATGATTTCCCTCCCACACATTACCTTTGCTGAGTGCAGGGCTGATCACTGAAGTCAAAGCTAGAAAAGAACTGGTAGAAAATCTAATTCAAAACTTTGCCTTATAAAAGAAGAAATTGAGACTTCAAAACATCATTGAACCATAGATTTATAACTGGAAGAGACCCCAGAATCCAGCTCCCTTATTTTGCAGATCAGGAAACTAAGGCTGAATTAGGTTCAATTACTTGTCCGAAGTCCATCACCATGGTGTGATTTGTTCAAGATTACATATTAAGTAACAGACTCATGGTCATTTGACTCCATATCCAGTACTCTTTCCTCTACAAAAAATTAAGAATTATTAAGGATCAACTTATGCACAAACCTTTCCACTAAGTTTTGGGGTAGATAGGAAGAAGATATGCCCTCTAGATGCTTATAATTTAGTATGGATAAAAATATGGATACTACACAGACCTGGGTTTAATTCCAACTTAACCACTTGGCAGCTATGGAAGACTTGGGAAGTCAACAACTTCCCTGAGTTTCCTCATCTACAAAATTGAATAACAATATCAAATATAATTACACTTGCCTTGCCCTCCTTGTAGGGTTATAATAAGGCTCAAATTGAATGATGTATGTGAAAGCTTTTTGGAAAATCTGAAGCCCAACACCAGTGAGTCATGTGATACATGCCCAGAGGGATCCCATTTGAGTCACCTTGTGGGATCTGAATTTCATAGATTTAGAGCTTGGAGTTGACCACAGAGGTCAGCACATCATTTCCCTTTTTTTTTTTTCTGATGATAAAATTTAACTTCGGCTGAGTTAAGTAACTTTTTTAAGGTCATACAGGTACTAAGTGACAGAGCTGGAATTTTATCCCAGATCTCCGCCTCCAAGGTCTTGGCACTTTCCATTGTTTCCAATGTTCACCAAAAATTATGTTTTATACAAAATAAAGTATGATAAATAGATAAGAGAGCTACAAAGTATAATTCAAGGTCAAGGAAGGAAAGCTTGTTTTTCAGTGGGAGGAATTAGAAAAGGTTTCCTGGAGGAGGTGGTATTTGATCTAAGTCTTTAAAATCCATTTAAGAAGAAAAGTTTTTTTTTGTTTTATTTTGTTTTAAATAAAGCAACCTTATTGTGCTTAAGTATTTACTGTCTTCTTGGATTGGTAGAAAAAAAAAATACTTGGGTGAGGGGAAAGAGAAGAAATAAAAAAATATATAATTTGCATTAAATTTCTACAAGGTTAGGAAGCATTTTCTCCACTCACATCTAATAAGACCTACTGCAATTTTCTCCCCAGTAAAGCCAGTGCTCTCTACATATTTGCCAGCTCCCGGTGCCAGCTGTCGATATTTTGCCAGAAGCAAGGCTGCATCATGTCTCCACATTTCTACACTAATACTTTTATTGTCCCATAGTTCTCTTCCAAACATTGATTTGATGCTGATGCCATCCTCTATTGATCTTGTCCTTTATTACTTATTGCGCAGCCACTATGTGAGTCAGAGTCTGAACTTGCAGCAAGTTTGGGGTGACTGGGACTGATCCTACAAAGGATCATAAAGGGACTTTATATGCCATCCAGTTCAAGGATGGCATTTTCTCATTTTCCAGAGAAGCAAAATAAGGAATGAAGAGGGCAAATGACTTGCCCAGCATCACACAGCTAGGAAATGTCTAAGGTAAAATGTAAGCCTAGGTCTTCCTGACTCTAAGTTCAATGCTCTAATACATCAGAATATATCTGCCAGTACCCCATGGGTTCAATTCTTCTGGTGGGGGCAGGGGGAAGCGCCTCCTACTTCTGCCCTCCTCCATGTACCAGCCTTCTTATTCACCCTCCTTGTAGATCTAGGCTGTCAATGCTCTAAGATTCTGTGGCCGCTATGCCTTTATAGCTGAATGACTTCCCACCAGGGCAATATGAACTGCCCTCAACTCTTGAAGTACTTGGACTGAAGACTGTCACAGTAGAAGCCAAGGATGAATGTGAAATCAGCTAGCGGAGAGAAAGGAGAGGGGATGAGGAATCAATAACAAAGGCTACTTGATGCTGGACACACTAGCCAGGACCCTTGCACCTCCTGAGCAAGCCTTTTCTGGATCATAATTGTCTTCTGTCCTTCCATTTCACTCTTAGAACCATTTTCTGCTTTTGACCTGTTAAAATCTTGGTATTTATCACAGAGAACCTGAATTCAAATTAGGGCTCTGTCTTTAACTACCACTGTGACCTTGAATTAGTCATTTCACTCCCTTTATGTCTTAATTTAACCATCTCTAATATCAATGGGTTGGATTATATGACCTCCAAAATCCATGGCCAGAAGCCTATGGTCCTGTGATACTAAATATTTTCTTCCCTTAGTCTGGAGCTCACTAAAACCCAGCTTGCTCTGGAAGGCTTCTTGCAACTTCCTCCAATACCTGCTCTTCTTCCTTCTCTCATCTGATAGGGGGTCATGAGAAGGAATTGAAATACTCTATAACTTTCAGACCCTTCTTCTGGTACCATCACTCAGCAACAACTAGTCCTTTAAAATTCCCTCCACCCTGTCCAAATCATTTTTCTTGACATTTATGGACCTCTAGGTCACTCTCCTCCTTTCCCAGTAAATTCAGTACCTGAATCGCAGTCTTTCCTTCCATTCTAACCCTTATCCCTTTTGAACAGACTAGTTTCCTATTTCCATAATCTGCAGAAATTCAAAGGTCTCTGTTAGGAGTTTATCTGGGCCTCAAGAGTGGTCATAACTTGGAATGAATACCATTCACCTAGTTCCTCTGAATTTTCCCTGGTGCTAAAATTCCCAATTATACCTTCCTTGAGAATCTCTAGAAAAACTTCCCTATGAATATAACCTCTTGTCCTTGCCACCTTTTTCTATTTTCACATTTCCCTGTATATGAAGCCAAAGTGAAAGCTCTTGTGCATTCTCCTAGAAGCAAATATAAGAAGTATCCTGCTTTCATCCACTCTGTCAAGGAATATCTACTGAGTTCCTACCATGTTTATGTATTGCATCAGATATGGGGACAAGTCAACTTAGTATTTTCTTTTTTTTTCCCCTCTAATATCATGAAACTTTTTTTGGTAAGACAATTGAGGACTACTTTTAATTGCTATTGTATCCCCCAGAACATTGATGTTACATTCAAATATTTTGGTCTGTAAATTGATTTAGAAAACCACAAACTAACATCATTTATTATATTTTTAATTATTTTGTTAAACATTTCCCAATTACGATTTAATCTCAGGAATGTGGTAAAAGAGATTAAGTGACTTGCCCAGGGTCACATGTCTAGTAAGTGTCCAAAGATCCTGTCTTCCTGACTCCAGACCCAATACTCTACCCACTGCACCACTAGCTGCTATAGCTGTAAGGATGCCTTTCTATAAGACATGCTGAAGAACCAGGTGAATATAGAGCACTTTGGGAGGTGAGGTCAGAGACATCATTTTGAAATAGAATGCTACTTTGAAGACAGAAGTGAAGTAAAGTGGTATAACAGTGAAGAAAGTAACTTTTGCCTCTCTTTGGAAAAGGTGATTAGAAAACATGATCTGGATAGTTTTGGATAAGAAGAAAGTCAGTGGACAGGCACTCCTAAAATGAAAGGACTCATGGAGCAAGTAGGAAAGGAGAGAATAGGTGCATAGCACATGTTTCAAAAACTTGAAAATTAAGAAGAAAAAACTAGGAGAGTATTTGTAATGGATAAGTAGGTCAAAGCACAATGCCTTAAGCTTGAAGATAGAAGGGAGAAATTGATAGGGGATAGTGAGAGGAGTGGTTCCAGCACAATATCCTGTTTTCAATAAATAGGGAAGCAAATAGCGTGGGGAGATTTTGAAGTAAGAGGTACCATTACAGAATTCCAAAATATGCACTAAACTCCCTCATAGATCACTTACCGATATGAAGGTGGATTTACTTTTATGTAGGGAGAAGATGAGTACTATACAACTTCAATATTCTCTAAAGAAATTTTCAGGGTCCTAGCAAAAAGAAAGGAAGAAGAGAAGAATGACAAGAGTTTTAAAAGACTGCTTAATGTGGCAAGGAAAAAAAAAGGATGTGAGTCAGGTGTCACAGGAGCCAGTGACAGAAGAATACAATTGAAGACCAGACAAGATAGCATGTTGTGAAGTTTGTTTGTTTCTGGGAGTTGGAATGACTGTTCTTTCTATGTTTGGTCAACACTATTTCCCTGTGATAGGAAATATTTCAGTTGAAAAGTGATGTACCTTGTTCACAATCCAAATATACTACAAATATAACAACAGATATTTAGTATGTTTCATTTCTTATCTAGATGTTTTTCATTAGGCATACCAGAAGAGAAAGAACTCTATAAGAATTAGCTATCAAAGAATGAAAAATGTGCATATTCAGCCCCAGTTGTCATAGCTAAAAACTTTGGAAAAGATGCTAGAACTACCTCATTTCAAGTCTTACTTATGGAAATGGAGTCACTGAAAATTAGACATTTTCCTACCATTTAAAATTCAGACATTTGTGCTCCACATTAAGTAAATGCTTTTATGACACTCTTACCACCACTGCCATTTCTTTAATCAAAAATTAAAATGCTTTTCGAGTAAGTCATCTATTCTTCTGGAAAAATAATTTTCAGAGTTTTCTCCACTAGATGTCTCCAGAGAAATACAAGTAATATTACTGGTAATAGTATCATACCAAAGAGCATTAAGGTTTGATCAGTATCTACTCAAGTACAAATAATTATTTAAATTGTGTTAACAAATCTGTTTGATCTGGATTAAAATGTTTATATGTGTGGAAAGAGGTCAGTAACATAATATTATCTGCTTCATAGCTTACTCTCTCTCTATCCAGGGATGGCCCTAAAGAGAGGACTAATTTCTTCATTTCAATAAACACTTCCCTACTCTCCCTGGGAGAAGAGGGTTTTGAGCCAGGATGTCAGCCAAGAGGGAGTTCTAAAATCCCCAAGCTAATAATCAAAGAATTAGTTGAGGATTGGCTTGAAGTGCTAAGAGACAAAGTTTTTACCTAGGACAAGGCAACTAGGATTTTGTCCCAAGGTGATAAGTTTAGAAGTTACTGATAACAATTGTATTTCCTTCGGCAGAAGCAACAACAGCGTTTAGCACTTAGCAAGACAGTTAAAGAAAGGATGCTGCCAGATAGAGTCTTCCTTTTGGTTGTATATCAGATCATTTGCTTCCTTTGCCTGACCTGGATTTGCTCCCTTTCCCAACCACCTCTCCCCCAGTAGCTTTTTTTTTTTTTATCAATATTCTATTAGTGTCCTTGGATCATTTCTATGCTTGGGCCAGAAAGTATATTTTCCACTTGTTCAAGACATTGCTAGTACTGTGTTAGGTACAAAAATAGCTCTTCTGTACTCTGTCAGAAGCCCAGAAGGACTTTGTCTCTAAAATTTATACTATTGACTTTAAACTTTAAAATACTCAGTCACAAGCTCTAAATTGGGGAGGATAGAGGGTAAAATAAATTAGAACTCTTCCAGAGACTTCCCATCCTGCCTTTCTAAAAGATAGTGATGTGGAAATTCAGGAACTGCCAACAGTCCCTTCTGAGTTCTTAAGGCCCCAAATGCCACTGTGACAGAGTCATTTTGCCCTTCAGATGTAGAAATAAAGACAAAAAAAATTCCCCTTTGATTTCTGAGTCACCCAGTTTTGCTATATTCATAAGCTAAGGTCACCAGACAATGACGAACCCTCCCCTTGAATTCAGATTGTGCAGAGATAGTTGTAGATTGTCTGTAAATTCATAAAGTGAAACCCAGCATGTCAAAAACTCTAAAAGCCACAAGGCTTGCTTAAGATCCAGGACATAATTGAT
Source organism: Phalanger gymnotis (assembly GCA_028646595.1). Lineage (NCBI taxonomy): Eukaryota > Metazoa > Chordata > Mammalia > Diprotodontia > Phalangeridae > Phalanger > Phalanger gymnotis. Next base: position 741,498,388 of record CM053622.1, read on the forward strand.
GGAAATGACATCTGTCAGCTGGAAAAAAATGTTCCTGTTTTTCAGACACATTATTCTTCCCTCTTGCATAATAAAGAATTTATTTTTCCTAAGTGGTGAACATCATTGGGCTAAGCTTTTCCAACCCTGGGAGGTCAAAATGTGGCCCCTGAGGATAAAAGGGAATAAAAATGGATTTACTATCCTTATTATTGAATGAATGAATAACAGGTTGATTCTTACTCCCAAATGAGGGAGTCCCTTTAATACCTCTTGTTTCCCTAAAGGACAGAGAATGTCTTTGAAAGGGAGATATTTATCCAATTAAATTAATTAGTTAGTACTAGTTCAGTATCTTAGCGGAACCAATTGCTAGTAACTGTGAACTTTAAATATGTCTTACTATAACTTTTAAATGCTTGCTCTTTTAGTGGATATTTTATGAAGAAAGGACAATGAATTTATCAGCTCTTTCAGAGAGTATGTAATGTATTGTAAGTGGTTATTCTTCTCTGCTAAGACAGGCTAGAAGAGCTCCTTCAAGGCTTCTGAAGTTGCCTGGTCACTGATGTGCATTCTAGTGCTGAGTAACCCTGTGGCCCTATTCACTGTGGATGCCTTGAAGTTTCATTTATCACTTATCTTTGTCTTGGCAAGTGTAAGAATCTAGTACTAAGAGACAAGAGAGATTGAAAAGTTCTCTGCGTCCCTCATCTACTGAGAGGTAGAGCTAGGGTAGAGGAGAAAGGCTGTTTCCAAAGGCCAAAACAGCTATGAATTTTCAGGCACTAGGGACAACTATGTCAAATCTTGATGTGGAATTTGGTTTTGCAAAATTCCCAGCAGATTTCCAATTTCACTACTGATGTTGTTATGAAAAGCCCAAATGCAGCTAAAATTTCTTGAATCTTCTGGCTGCTTCTTGGTGGTGATCAGTGTGTAGGGCTTCATTTGAATTTTATTCTATCTCTGTCACTGATAGCTGTATTGTGTGATCCTAGGCTTCCCTTTTGCCCCCATTTCTAGTACCTAATAATTAAGTTTTATGTATATTATAACCGTATTTTGAACTGACTTCAAATCAGTGTATGGAAGACTTTCAAACAATTCAGACTAACTATAGAATCAATGGCCTCACAAGGTACTGAGTTCTCCACCACTGAGACTGTTCAAGTAGAAGCTGCACAACCCCCTACTAGGGATGTCGTAGACCAGATTCTCCCATTAGGAAGGAAGTTAGACTAAATGATGGCTAACTAATCTTTCAATTCTGATTCTATGGCTCTATATTTGAGGGGGAAATTTTAGAAATTCCAGGATTATATATGTATTCTACTAAGCATTAGCCAAACAGTAAATGTACTGCATATTCATGGTTCTGGTTTTTACAATGCAGTCCTTCAGTGAGTCATTCAACCAATGTTTAGTTTATTAAGTACCTACTATTTGCAAAATAGAACATTTCCTGTGTGGGGAGGGAGAAGAGATGGAAAAAAAAAAGACAAAAATGACAAATGATTCTTAGGCTTAAAGAAGATAATATCTCTGCTTAACAGAAGGACAAAAATAAAACTAGTGTCATAGTCCTATGAGAAATTTCAAAAGGGAATAATCAGCCTAGTGTGGCTGGGAAAAAAAAAACCCACAACATTTCAGACTGACATCTACAGTAAGATTCTCTAACCAGCTGTGATCCACACAATATACAAAAGGGGCTTGCTGGGCTCTCTACTTCTGTAGCTGCCTTCTTATTTCTCCCTCTTGCTAACTTTCTTTTGGAGGCAGATGTATATCTTTGAAACTTATTTCTCAAGAAGGGAGAACCCAGACCTACACATAGTAATTTTATCACTTGGGAGCTATACAAAATAGCACCATTAACTTTTCAGAAACCAACTGGCAATATTATCAATTAAGAATCTTTAACTTAATTGTCCTTGTTCCCTTCACTTGTTGACAAAATGAGTTATTAGCCTTCTCTCGGCCTTGTATTCTCCTTTGGGCCTTTTGAATGGACAAGGCATGCAAAGAAGTTTTCTGTATCATCACTTCTTCATTGCAGAAGTGCATCACATGCCATAGAAGAAGCAAATACCAAGTGAAAAACAGCAAGGATAATCCTTGTATGTTTCCACAGAGAAAATGTTGAAAAAATGCAATAAGATTATCATGAAGGTGTCTAGTGGAGGAGGGCCGTATTCATCAATTAAGGTTACATAGAAATTAATTATTTCAATAAGTATTTTTTAGTTATAGGAACTAAATTTATAGGGCACATAAAGAATAGTCCAATAAAAACCAGCTGTTGTGAATTTAACGGTGTCTAGTGTCTCTTGGCAGGTAACTGAGTTTACAAAATTTGCTTATCAGCATCAGAAATGACAAACTAAGTGGCAAGGCATACACATGTTCTCTTGTCAGGAGCCTAAAAGGGTTAATTTAGAGGACTTGTAGTGTTGGACACAACCCAAAGGAGAAGTGATTTCTTTTTATTACTCCCTCTGTTATATTTTATCCTGTCTTGGCTCACTCTGATATTTAGATTACTAATATTTGTATTAGACTAAGCCTGATCTTCTCCAGTGATTGTCATCATGTGTGTTCAAGCAAAATGGCATAAATTTTATAGGAAATAAGTTATAAAACATAACACAAGGTAAAATGCCTTTTGGCCTCATTTCCTAATTCAGGAAAAAATGGCAGAGGTGGGTATCCTATTATTGTTCATTCATTTCACTCATGTCTGACTCTCTGAGACCCCATATGGGGTTTTCTTAGCAAAGATATTGGAGGGATTTGCCATTTCCTTCTCCAGCTCATTTTACAGATTAGGAAACTGAGGCAAATGAAATTAAGTGACTTGCCCAGAGTCATACAGCAAGTATCTGAAACCAGACTTGAACTCAGGAAGACTCATCTTCCTGACAGATGGCCCAGCACTCTCCACTGTGTCACCTAACTGCCCTTGTGAATATCCATTAAGTATCTATACTTGGATCGTTAAAGTATACTTTCCCAGGGTTAGTTACATTTGGAGATTTCTTCTAACCCTCCTCCCCTTTCCCATTTATACTGATTTAAAAAATCTTGCATTTGGTTTTCAGTCAACTTTTAAAAAAAAATTCAATAGATTAAAAGAGTAAGGAGAAAGAATCTAAAGTTTAAAATTAATTTTCTAAGTATCTTCCAATTATGATCAAAGATTTAACATCTATCTTTGATCTCTTCTGGCCAACATTGTAAAACATTTCAAGGATTAGGAGTTATCTGGAAGATGGAAAGGATAAAAAACCAGTTCCATCTCTGGTCCAATGATTATTCCCTGGAGCATACCCACACATCCAAAAACAATAGAATTATGTAGAATAGACTGACGAACTGCTCCAAAAAGCTTTCCCTTAGCAAAATCCCAATACAGTACAAAAGTCTGAGCATAGATTTAAACATGCAGTCACATGAAGTTCTGATTGCAGAGAGGAAAACTTCATAGTCACCAGGAGGGGGAAAGAAAACTGTGTATGGTTAGTGAGTAGAGCTAACTTAAGCTGATTGAAGCTGGCAGCTTGAAGTTGCTGATGTTTCTTGGAGAGTGTTCAGAGTCTCAGGTTGATACTCTGTTCCCTCCCACAACTCTCTGACATGTATATAAACCCCGAGCTCTCCAAAACTCAGTGCCAGTTCTCTTTCTTGACTAACTGAAGCAACAAGGCGACTAAAGATGATACTTCTTTTACCCATATTTTTCACACTCTTATTGTCTGCACTTGAGTTTGCAGACTCCACTGCTCATTATGACAAGATTTTGCTCCATAGTCGTATCAGGGGTCAGAAACAAGGGTAAGTTAATATTTAATTGTTTTTATTATGGTTTTGCCTTATTCCATGCAAAAAAAAAATATGAAGTAGAGGAAGAAAGAAAAAATTTCTTTCCTTTAGTTTAATCCTTGAAAGGGAAAATGACAATTTGCAACTGTTTTTAGTGTGTTTAATTCATATTTTAAAAATTACATGCAAAGACTTTAAGATAAATACATTTTTTAGGAAATGTATGGTTCTTAAATCTAATAAACAATATGCCATAGCTTTCCACTGTAAAAAAGTCTAATGTCTAATTCTTTCTGAAAACCTTGGATGGAACATCAAACTAAAAACCTCTGTAAGAACCTGTGCTTTTACAAACATCTAAGTTTTTTCACATGTTGTTAAGGAAAGATTATAAGAGGCTAGACTTTTTTTGCCTTGTTTTAGCAGGCTATGTGTGTGTGTGTAAAGAGAACAGGATAGTGCAATATAACTAGCTTCCTCTGAATTTTTGCCAGCATTGAATTTGAAGAAGTTAAAAATCCTTAGTCCAAGCAAAACAATACAAGTAAGTCATGTTTCCTGCCATGGCGCTCAAATTTGACTCAGCCTTCTTGTCAAATTTGGCAGTTTAATGTGACTAGTGGACCAAGAAAATGATGACTTTTTGATTCAAAATGGATTTGAACACTGCTGACTATGTCTCAGAGGGATTTTTCTAAGTGCTCACATGTTCACTAGTCCTGCCGAAGAGATGAAGTCAGTTTCAGATGAGACATCCATTTGGAATGGAAGCTAATAACAGAATATTTTCTGATCCATTTTATGCATGTCAAAAAGAAATCCTCATTTTCTGTTTGAACTAGCACTGTTATAAAGGTTTTCCCATTATGAACCTTCTGACCTAAATCTTCCTACTGGTTTTCCACTTGCTCCTCCATGGACTCCATCCAGAGTCAATCTGTCTAAATCAAGGAGCATGATATGTTGGGAGACATTGAAAAAGTTCATCTGTCTCCCATTGCCCTTTGAGCTCTGGTTGTTTCAGAGTCCCAGAATTGCATGGAACTGCAGTAGCTGAGATTGTAAGCAATGTGTGTATCTACACCTACATACATACACACACAGAACCATACATACATCATACATGAAAATAAAATGCACCAGACATGAGTCTTGTTCAGACCTGACAATCTTTGTTGTAGTACTCTGTCTCCACAGGGAAGTCATCTCCTCCCCTCTGAGAAGGAGCGATTCTTCTGGGGGTCCAGCAGGATGGTATCAAGGGCTATTACTGTGCTGGGTGGGAATCCCATCTGCTATTGAAAATGAAAGCCACATGTTAGTTTTTAGTGCCAGACTTTGAAATGAAATGGGTGTCATTGTGACTTTAACTCTCTTTTCTTTCCTTCATCCTCTAGCCCAAATGTCTGTGCCCTTCAACAGATCTTGGGTACTAAAAAGAAATACTTCAGCACTTGCAGAAACTGGTATCAAGGAGCCATCTGTGGGAAGAAAACGTAAGTTGCATCTTTCACAATGAACCAGTTCAGCAGAATACATTTCAAAGAAAAGGGATGGAGGGCATACCATACTTTTAAAAACTATACTGAATGAGCTCCCACATTCACTCCCAAATAGAAAAAAATAAATGCCAGTTTTCAGGCAAAAATATCACTATGAATGATATTAATGGAAGCCAGATTTCTCCCAAAATGGTGATGTAGAGTGACAGAAGTCATATCGCATAAGACAAAAAGTCCTGGGCTCAGTGTTGGGACACCTGAATCCCCTAATCCTTGATTTGCTATTAATTGTGGATTATAATGCCGGGTAAGTCACAAAAACTTTTTGTGCCTCAGTTTCCTCTCCTCTAAAGTGGACACTAAGTTCACTTCCATTCCAGTATTTTCTGATTGAGTAATGATACAGATATTTGGGCCAAATACCAGTTACCTGAAATAACAGACTGAAGCAAAAGAGTTCAAAGAGATTCTTTGTCTTCAAGAGCTGTTCTATAAAGAACAAGATGAGTATTCCTTTGTGCAAATTCTAAAATAAGTGCTGAAGCGATTATACAGATAACTGAGGCAAAAGAAAATTGTGATGAGGTTTTATTATTTTTATTCTTTTATTTTTATATTTATTATTATATTTATTTTCTTCTTTTCTATACATACATACAAATAACACATAGATCCAACATCTATACATTCAATTATTGTTACTTTTCACTTTACAAGCAAACTTTCAAACTACTAGGAATGAGAAGGATTCATTGCAGGGCAGTAGAAAGCACACTGCCTTTGAAGTCAAAGGATCAGGATTCAAAGCTTGGCTTTGCCACTTACCACCTGTTCTGACCTTGAGGAAGTTGTTTAATATCTCTAGCTCTAATTATCTACATCTGTAGAATGAGGAGGTTGAATAAGGTGACCTATACAATTCCTCCAAACTCTGAAAATATGCTCCTCAGGTCCCAGAGCATTTTAAGTGTTTGTTGGAGATCCTTCAGAAGGAAGCTATTATAGTAATCGGGAAACAAGTGCTTATCAGTACCTGATGAATTAGGAACATTCCATCAGAGAAGAGATCATGAGAAAACAAGGGCTCTTTAGTTAAGAGAAACTGGGTCCAATTCCTACGCCTGTGCTTTACTACATATGTGATCTTGAGCAAGTCTGAACCTCAGTTTTCACATCTGTAAAAGGAGGAGATTGGATTAGGTGACCACTTCTCCAGTCCCTTTCAAATCTAAATCTATGATCCTATGAGCTATGTATGTTAATCTCTGCTACATTCTTGCCTTGGATCACAGCCCATGTGTGCTGCTATGAAAAATGAAAGACATTTCCCATTAGGATTTTATTACAACCAATTCACTCTGAATATCAGTTTGAATAGGACTTAGAGTTTATTTCCAAAAAGAGAGTGGATACAGTGGATACAGACAGGTCCTCCAGAATTCCTTGGAGAGTTAGAACAACTGCAAAATTCAAAATGGGCTGTTCTCTTTAATTAAATCCAACGTGCATTTGTTAAATTCTACTACGTTTAAGGCATTAGCACATAGTAATTAGTAAATTATTTTAGTGTGTAGTTGAAAATCTAGGAAGAAGTATGGCACAGAAAATACAGAACTAGTCTCAGAATCAAGAAGGCCTGGGTTTAAGTAAAGCATCTGCTACTTACTGGCTGTTTAATCTAGGGCAAATAATTCTTCCTTCCATCTCTCAGCAGCCCAAGTAAAAACTTCAAGTTGCAGAATAATGGTTGATCTGAATTGGTATAGGGCAGGAGTGGAGAACTGGTGGCCTCAAGGCCACATGTAGCTTTCTAGGTCCTTGGGTGTGGCCTTTTGACTAAGTCCAAGTTTTACAGAACAAATCCTTTTATTAAGGGGATTTGTTCTGTGAAGTTTGGATTCAGTCAAAGGGCGACACTTGAGGACCTAGAGCACCACATGTGGCCTCAAGGTGACAGGTTCTCCACCTCTGGTATAGGGAATTCCTTTAACAGGAATCCCCTATACCAATGAAATGCTAAGAAAAGAACTCACAACCTTTCGAATCTACTTTTTATGTGTTGCTCCATTTACCATATCTCTGGTCAAGGAAAAGGCCTAATTTGGGGTTTAATGATGCCCATCACATTCATTATTATGACATGCATACAAATTTATGTTTATTCTATGGAATATCGTTAATCACAGTACAGTAGATAGTTGCTGACAATGTAAAGGAGAACTCTTGGTTTACAATCGTACTGTCCCTTTCTGAGTGATGAAGATTTATTTGATCCTCTTATCCTTAAAATGGTATCCTAGTAATTGCAATCACAAAAAGGGTTCAGTTTATTAGTTTTTCATTTAATTGCAATATACTTTAAATTTCAGGGGACTCCTCCTCATCCCAACATTCATCCTGAGTGTAGTGAACTCTTCTCCATTTCTATTATTATGTTCTATGACAATTCCAGAGGGACTACTAAAACTATTTAGTATAATTTGATACACTAGAAAGATGATAATTTGGGCTGAATTTAAAATACTCTAATGAATGTGGGATGCATTTATTTGTTCTTAGTATTATAGTCATCGTTTCTAAGCTGAACTTTAATTCAAAATCTCTCAAACAGAGGTAATTGGGATACATTTATAGATCCCTGAACGAAGAGGAAAGGTGGTGGATTGGTTAATTTGATCATTAAAAAAAACCTTTGGATCAGACTTGTGATTTTACTGCTATGGGGAACTCTCATTGATGAAATTCCCTCTACCAACAGCTGTTCTGCAGCTTATAGTTTTAGGGAGTAGGACTATATAAATGTCAATTATTATAAACCCACATATGTGAAGAAAGGGTGACATCAGTTTCTTAATGGCATAGTATTAAGTGACTTTTCCATGCTTCAATGGAAAGAAAATATACGTTGAATATATGAATAAAGTCCTGAGCGATGACATGTTGCAATACACGTATTTCACATTATTCCCCTGGCCACTATCTTTAAAGAGAAAATTAATATTGAATTGAATATGTGAACATGTGAATATGAATGGAATATAATAGTGATTAACATTTATATAACATAATGTACCAGGCACTGTGCTAAATTCTTTACTAATACTGTCTCATTTGATCCTCACAATAGCCCTGGGAGGTAGGTGCTATTATATTCATTTTACAGGTAAGGAAACTGAGGTAAACAGGTTGAGTGACTTGCCCAGGCTTGCATAGCTAATGTGAGGCCAGATTTGAACTTAAGTCTTCCTGACTTTGAGCCCAGTGATCTGCCCACTTCACCACCTAGCCGCCCCATAAGTTCAAATTTTTAAAATTCAGAGAATATTATCATAAACTACATTTTAAAAATTAATTGGCTAAAGGCCATCTTACAAACATGCATCCATTTGTAATCAACAAAAATAAAGGTCCTTTAAAATTCTTAACTTTTTTTGAATTTCAAAAGTGAAAGCTGAAAGAATCTATAAATTATTATTTAATGTTTCTGTGACATTCTGATAATATTGTACCTAACTGTACAGCCAACAAGTTTCCCTAAGTAGTACAGTATAGGTAGTTCCCTCTTTGCCTATACCTTATATTTCTATGTATATCCCTGCCCAAAAGATGAAAGACAAAGGATAAAAGTTTTTATCACACTTTCTAACCTTTTTTAACTACGGATTTCGTAGGGTGACAGACCTCTGACCTTGGAATTAATCTTATATCACCAAAGAATTCTAATCCAGGCTCATGAGAACTCAAATAGACCACTTTAAGTGACTGAATAGAATGAAATTGAACTTGTTCCTGATTGTTAAAGTCCTATTGTCAAATATTGGGTGTTGGATTCTTCCTTACTCTTTATTCTTACATGGCATGAGCCTTACTTGGAAAGTCCAACTACTAGATAAGAAAGGGAAATAGTTCTGTCAAGGGAAATCTTTATGGTACTCTGCCCAGAAGATATGGAGGTATGGCGTAATCTTACTCCTTTCATATAAATACAGCAAAGATGCCAAAATTTGAATAAAGCAAATGCCAAAATACAATCTTGCTTTCCATCAAAGGACTACTTAAGAGTCAGGCATTCTTCCAAAATAAAAACAGTATCTCCTTTGTTCATTTTTTTATTCCATCTCTTTCCTTGATTATGCCAAGAGCTTCAGAGAAGCCACATCTTTTTCATGAGCACATTAACACTCATGCTTTAAAGTACATCTAAATTTACAAAACAGAAAAAAATAAACAATACTGACAGTAGCATTTCAGTGTTTGATGTCCATTCACTTATCTTCGAGTATCCCAAGATATCTTTAGGATGTGATACAAAACACAAGGTGACATGAATGGAAGACTTCTGTTTGAATTCACATTTGGAAAATTTGGGGGTAAAGCTGAATCAAGATCTTCTATGTTTTAAAATATAGGCAAGGTCTTCAAAGATGTAATGAACTCACCTAACATCATACAACGATGAAAAAGTCTATGTAGACTGTTTGCTATGACATAAACTTTACGGGAAAATCTTCTCATGAGGCTTTGTAGAATGTTTAGAAAACTAATAAATACCCCTGTGATCATGGGGTCTTGAGTTTAGAAACAGGAGAGAGTCTAGGGGCTACGTAATATAGGTCCCTAGGTGGGCCCAAATGAGGCCCAGAGGGGTCAAGGTGGCACCTCTTCACCCCAAAGTTACCTAATGTCAGAGGAAAGATTTGAGCCTAGGTTCTCATCCTAAGTCCAATGTTCCTTTCATTGAACCTCTTAGGTGATGCTAAATGAAATTTGAAGTTGATCTCGCCTATCAATATATATCTCTGGCCTCATGTTGCCTAGGAATTCCTTACTCCAAAGGCACTATAATTCTCCTTTTCTTAAAGTAATGACTTGGGCATCCTGAATATTCTAGAAAATAGCAATGAACTAACCATGAATTTTAGCTCCTCTGGGGCAGTACATGTATGTATTTATAAATATGAATGTATATATGTACATGTATGTATTTTATGACCTTTTTCAATGTTGTACTATAGATAGAAACTACTTCTTTGAAGCTCCAACAATTGGTCCTCTCTTAGAATAGCTTCTCAAACCACTCAACAGAAAACAGATTTAATGAGTTGTTTAGTCCAAGGTTAATGAATGTTTCACCCAATTATTTCATGCATACAGACAAGTCCCTATACTCATAAAATAGTTAAGAGGGCCATAACAATATTGCATTGGATTTACATATATGTTTTATGTTTTCACAATGTAGTCTAAACTCAGGGAATTCTCAAATTAGAGTTATAGTGTAATCTGGAAATTGCAATATGTTGATTTCCCCCTTCCCTTCTTCACCCATCCACTCTAATGGTTCCAGATGTTTTACATAAAACCACTACAGCTAAGAAAAAATAAACACAAAAACAGAGCAAGGGTCAGACAGGGAGCTCTAAATTGCTAGGAATACCATAATTATTCCTAACCCTCATTTGGAGAACATTAATCTGTTGACCCTCTTTGTTGCTATTAAAAGGAAAACAGCTGTTATAGCTGATAACATATCTGATAACAGCTAAATAAGCTGTTACCATTATAAATGGCATTTTCCTTATTTTAGTGGTTTATTAATAAGAATATTTTTGCTATTTTTTTCCCAAATGCTTCAAATCTCTTTGTGAACATACCACTACTAATAGCAATCACTGATATGTTGTAGGAGAAAAATTCAATCAATTAATCAACAAACAAAGAAGAATGAAACTAAAAATGAAAAAAATAAGTTAAATTATTGATGTAGCATTGAATCTACAAAGATTTTTCTAGCTTAGTGATTTAGAGATTTTTCTTTTTCTTTCTCAAGAAGATTTTTGTATTTCTTCCTTATGTATCAATGTTCCCTCCTCATCTAATTATGTACTGATACATCATCCCACTCATTTACTAATCCTCCAAGTTTCTATGAACTGTCAAAAATACAGTTTTGTTATAATTAAAAGTAAACTTTCTATATTAGGCCCTTAAGATCCCCAGAGGCTTTAGTTGCCAAACAGAATTTGATAACCTAAAGACCAGCTCTACATTAGTAGAAAGAAATGGAGAATTGTAACCACTATTTGTGTAATTGTGGCAAAATTAATAATTTTACCTGAAATAACCAGAAAGTTGCAACAAAATTAATTGCTCTTGCTTGAATTTAGTCTATTACATCATTCTATGAATTCCTTTTAACCAAGCACAATTTAATTTGTTGATTTTAAACATCAAAGAATGTCCTTGAATGTTATTGATCTTTAGTCAGTTTTAAATTTCACCTGCCATTTGATTTTCTCAGATTTTCTGTACACATACAGCTAAATAGAGATATATTTGATGTCCCTCTTTGGGCTATAAATCCTGATAATGAGTTCAAATAATTGAAATCAATTAATCCACTTAATGAACTAAATTGTTCTTCCTCATGATATTTGATTGGTAAAACTTGTTCTATTATCCCGAAAAGTCGATGCTCCCTCTTAAGTTTTAAATGTAGTGCAAAGTATTTTATGTACTAGGGATAAGACACAAAGGTTACATAGCTTGTCAACTAAACATAGAGGGAAAAAATGCTCATGAAGCTAATTCCACTCTTTCCCCTATTTGATTTTTTCCTTTTCCCTCTGCATACAGGACTGTGTTGTATGAATGTTGCCCTGGCTACATGAAAATGGAAGGCATGGAAGGCTGCCCAGCAGGTAAAATATCTATTACAGAATTTGAACATTGTGGCGGAAACTGAAGAATATACAAAGCCAACGTCGCTTTGGGAGGAAAAGCTAGACAGAGTTTTCCATGCATGAAATAATAATAGTATGCATTCCAGAATGTGAAATCTTTGAAATTATGTGCTTATCAGGTCAATTTTGCCCAGTCTTTGAGTGGAGGCTTTAGCATTGTCAATTCGATTTATCTGCGATTCCATTGGTATGGTTATTAGACATTATACTTACTACATGCCTTCTCATTCTGTATCAAATTATTAATTTTCATTGTGTTTCAAATTAATTAAACATCATTTTTAAGTCAACAAGCACTTGTTAAGCAAGTCAAAGAATGAAACAATGGCTATTCTAAAGGAGCTTACATTCTAACATAAATATTGCAGGTGATCTAGTACAGTCACCCTCCTAATGCAGAAATCATCTAAATAAAATATACCAGGCAATGAGATTTCCTGAAAATTTTTGACCACTTACAGTGACAAGGAATCTGTTATTTAATAAAGTAGTATATTCTTTTTTAAAATACATATTCTTATTGTTAGACTTTATCAAACCAAAATACACTATCTTATAATTTTCACAGATCACCTAGTTCTATCTTCCAGAGAAAAAACAAAAATATCCATTTCTTCTTCCATATAAGTCTCTCAGATATTTGAAGACAGACAAATAATAATATTTAGTATATTTATTGTAAAGTTCTTTATAAATATCACTAATTTTATGCTTATAACAACCTTAGAAAGTAGGTGCTATTATTATCCCCATTTTACAGATGCAGAAACTGAGCCAGAGAGGAGTTAAGTGAGTTATTCATGTTCTCACAACTAGTGGGTATCTGAAGCTAGATTTAAATCTGGATTTTCCTGATTCCAAGGCTAGTACTCTATCCAATGTACCACCTAGTGGGTCTAATCCATGCTCATATGGCATGATTTATCTTCAACATGCCAGTAAGACTCTCTAAGATAATCTCCAGTGTGTCAGGGTACTGATTAAAATTTGGCAAACAAGTACAAGTGTAATATGACTAATGAAGAGTACAGGGAGACAACTACTTCCTTTTGTCCTGGGGACTACATTTCTATTAAACAAACTAGGATTTTATTAGGTTTTCTACAAATTATGTCATAACTTTATCTCATACTGAACTTTTTATTGGTTAAAAACACTAGGGCATTCTTTTCACATGAATGACCATCAATTCAGGTCTACTTCATTTAGTCCTTCTATAATTCATTTTTTGAGCCTAATCATGGTCTTGAATCTGATATTAAAGATGGAAGAAAGATATGGTAAAAAGAGCACTGGCTTTAGATTCAGAGGGCCTGGACCTGTACTTGAATCCTGCTTTAGAGAGGCACTGCCTGTGTCACTTGAGCATTCTGGGATTCAGTTTCTGTATTTGTCACATTGGATGACTTGACTGGAGGACTACTTATTCGAGCTCTAATTCTATCATCCCTGTCAGGAATCATCTGATTAATTTTGATCCTATTTCATTCCAATGAGACCTTGTCAATTCTTAACTGTCATTCAGTCAGTGTATTAGCCATAGCCCCCAATTTGTGCTGTCTACATGTTTGATACATATGTCATCTCTGTCTTCACCCAAATCCTGCTCGTAGTTCCATATGACATTTTTGTAACATAAAGGCAGGAGGCCAGCTTTCATTTCATGTTGAGTATGATCTACTGTTGAAATGGACAAAATTAAATGTATTTTCTTACATGAGATAAGGTTAAAATAATAGTAGTAAAATGCTATGTGAATACTATACTAAAGTGCATATTATTATCTTGAATTTTTTTTCAGTTTTGCCTATTGACCATGTTTATGGCACCCTGGGCATTGTGGGAGCTACTACAACACAAGGATATTCTGATGTGTCAAAGCTGAGAGAAGAGATTGAAGGAAAAGGATCCTACACTTTCTTTGCGCCAAGTAATGAAGCTTGGGACAACTTGGATTCTGTAATTGCTTATTATTATTATTACTACTATTACTACTGCTTCTTGACATTCAAAGATGTTTACTTTTTATATTTAAAAATGATGAGGGCAGCTAGATGGCACTGGCCCTGGAATCAGGAGGACCTGAGTTCAAATGTGTCCCTAGGCAAGTCACTTAACCCCGACTGCCTTCAAAACAAACAAAAACAATTAAAATAATGTATAGACCTGAGGCTAAAAAAATCTTGAATTTTATATTTTAAAATTTGCGATATGCACATAGGTGTTCACCTATATTAATATATTATATTATTAATATTATTAATATATAATAATATATCATTAACACCTATCCACAAACACATAGGTATGTACATAGACAGACAGTTGCATGCCTTTAACAGAGATTTGAAAAAAAACAGGTCTACATATTCAGGGCCTATAGGATATCATGGTAGAGCAAAGAAAAAGCCAGAGAGTTTGCCCAAAGGAAATTTAATCTGTGTTTCTTTTTTTTGTTATTGTTTTGGATTGGGGGAGGTATTCACAGAGGCTTCCAATGTAATTTTAGCAAGCAGCTGAAGTACTAATTAGAAGATATTAATAAGACATAATTATTTCAATACATATTTTTCAGGACAAATAAAGTTTGAAAATGTGACATTTTTAGAAAATAATATAAATTCAAGATTTTTGAAGGTATATATATATAGATGAGAGGCTATGTCAGATACTGGCTAGAGAGCGAGCTTTGGATTCAGTAAGATATGAGTGCAAGTCTTGCTTCTCTCAAAAATGTGTAATTCAGGGGATGTCATTCAATCTCCAGTTACCCAAGGAACTCTTTGAGATTGTAAGTTTTAGGTCAGGTGAATGGGTATTGGCAGAGGTAGTTTCTTTACTGGAAGTTCCTTATACAAGTGAATTCATAGGTCAGGTCAAAACATATGTGTATGTATTAAATGAGGGAGGTTGAGTAGCATATAGTAATTTACTTAGGTAGTCAGAAGTCCTGAATTTTTGTCTTGGACTCTTCATTTAAAACCATTGACTTAGGGTATGATAATCTGGGCATCCTATCTAAAAAATGGAGTTAAAATAACTTAGCTTCATCATTCCATGTAAAAATGCATTACAATACAGCTACTTATAATCATTAGGTAATACTAGATAGATTCTTACGGATTACAGCTTCCTGAATTCATGTCTGAGATACTGTATGTGAAAGGTCTTTGAAAACTATAAAATGCTATAATAATAGATTTAATATCAATATTTTTTTCATTTGGCACAAAAGAATTAATTCTCCTATATGAGTACTTATTTATACTTAAGTTAGTTATATATTTATTCATTAAGTAGCCATTCCCTGAGTGCATATTATGTGCCAGGTACCATAACAGGCCAAACAATTTTAATAAGTTATAAATGTAGTTACTGATTTTTGCTAATCAAATTACAGTGAGCATTCCAATGTAATTTTAAGTCATATTTATATCAATTTTACTTTAACAAATGGATATTGCAATCAAAAATAAAAAACTAGAACTAGTTTTATTTACATGTCAAAAATTTAATAATCACTAATAAGTCAAATTTCTATCATTTTGTTCTTCTTCCAGGACATCCGTAGGGGTTTGGAGAGTAATGTCAACGTTGAATTGCTGAATGCTTTACATAGCCATATGGTGAACAAGAGAATGTTGACCAAGGATTTGAAAAATGGGATGGTCGTTCCCTCTATGTACAACAATCTTGGGCTCTTTATTAATCATTATCCTAATGGAGTAAGTTTGATTTAAATGTCTTACACTTTTCTGGATTACATATTCAAAGGAATCACTGTGGGGATATTTGGAGTTGTGTCATGATTCTTCATCTTAATTTTAATATATAGATTGCATGTACAATACAATGAAAGTTTGATGCTAACAAATGATCATTTGCATCTCTTGCCTTCTGCAGTGTTATCAGTGTGAAACCAGATTATTTTTAACAGGAAACCTACAGCTGTTGTAGTTAATATCTCCGAGACAAATATTTTGGATACACCTAGTAAGATGGCCAGAGATGGAATGTGGTGCTTTTTATCCTTATTTTTTCTTCTCCATTCTATATAAAAGCAACTTGTGTGTTTGAAAGGAAATATTTTTGGAAACTGGGACATGATGTCCTGGAGGATCTTTCAACAATTACATCTCAGGAAGATTGAGGAGCATTGAAGGGACCATGATGATTAAGATGTGGCCAGAAAAACCACTTAATGTATTTTCTTGGTGATGGGTTTCCTATCTTAGTGTTTGCTTACCTGCTAAATTAATAGCTACTCCTTCAAAGTACTAGCCAAAACTGTATTTTAGAAGAGAAAAGAAAATTTTAGAAAAGAAAATGTGACCATGCAATAGTGGAGAAGGGATAAAATTGAAAATGTTTGCCCTTGAATCAAGATTGCTTTGAAAACAAAGCAATTTTAAAACAGTATCACAGCTTATACCTTTGTAAAGAAAAACAAAGAATCAAGGAAATTATCTGAGTAATTCAAGCAAACAAACATTTTTATTTCAATTGTATGGAGTCTTCAAAAGTGGCAATCTGGGACCTGAATTATTTGGAAAGTTGTTTCCATTATACCTTTTTGCTTCTGTAGACATAGAAGCAAAAATGCCTTCATAAACAGACTGAAAGATTTTGCTTCCTGTGGTATTTTCATTATATTTTGTGAGGTACTGTTTAGTAAGATACATAAGAAATTGGGAAAGACCATCCTGCCTGGTGGTTAATGGTGTCTCAGAATTCTGCTTCTTTTCTCTCAATAAATTATAGGTTGTTACTGTTAACTGTGCTCGAATTATCCATGGCAACCAGATTGCCACAAATGGTGTTGTCCATGTCATTGACCGTGTCCTAACACAGATCGGTACTTCAATCCAAGATTTTCTCGAGGCAGAGGATGACCTTTCATCTTTTCGAGTAAGTGTGTGGGGGTAGACAGTGGAAGGAAGAGATAAAGAAATACACAATAAACGAATTGTCTTTAATCTTAATTACTTTCAAAAATCCTTTTGGAATTAAGAACATTGCTAAATTTGGTCATGATTTCTAATACATTTTTTGAAATTACGTCATATTTTTTCCATTTGAATGGGGGAAATCTTTTCCTGAATTGAAGTCATTGTATCATAATCAAAGATAAAAGTACAAGAACAAAATAATAAAAGTTACATTATGATCATCATCATAATAGCTCACATTTGTATAGTGCTTTAACGTTTGGAAAAGGTTTTGTATTATTGTCTTTAGAGGCAGCTCTGACATAGTGGGTAGAGATGCGGCCCAGGATTTAGAAAGACCTGGGTTCAAAATACAATCTCTGACACACATTGGCTGAATGAACCTTAACAAGACACTTAGCTTCTCAGTGTTCCAAGCAATTCCCAAAGACTTTAAATTGCAGAAGACGTATCGATCTACCTTGATAGAGGGAATTTTCTCATCTGGAGATTGCCCATATTAATGAAATGATAAGTACCATCCTTATCCTTCACCCTCTCTCATTGGATCATAGAACAACACGTAACCTCTGGGTGAGCAATAATAATGATGATTCAATTCAATACAGCAAGTATTGATTGAATAACCTATCACTGAATAGGATTCAAAATAGGAGGAAGAAAAGGAAAAGGGAAAGGAAAAAAAGAGAAGAATAGGCATTAGAGGAAGAAAAGAAAGATGCCTTGATTGGCATAGTTAAGTCAGCTTTTAGTATACCGTGGTAGGTCATCCTTCATTTGTGTTTTAGGCTGCTGCCATCACATCAGACCTACTGGAAGCTCTTGGAAGGGATGGTCACTTCACGCTCTTTGCTCCCACTAATGAAGCTTTCGAAAAGCTCCCAAGGGGCGTGCTGGAAAGGATCATGGGGGATAAAGTAGCTTCCGAAGGTACCTTTCCCTTTATCATACTCTGCTATTCTAGGAAGAAATAGAAATGAGATGAACTTGTACAGTGTGTTGTCTTTGCTGTGGTAGGGACCATAAAAAACCATTCTCCTTAAGTAACCTCTTAAGTATATTAAAAAACAAACTAAAACAAAAACAACTCTTGAAATGCAGATGGACTATTAATATTGAATAAAAGCAAGTCCTAGCATTATGTTTTCAAATTTTAACATTGAGCACTCAGGAGAATATAAGAAAGATTTCCTTTGCTACAACTTTGTTCATTGTCTGTCTGATAGATGTATTGCGTGCAGTACTGGTTTACAGAGGTTTTTTCATATTTTAAAGATAATTCATGTGTCCAAATATCTTGCAAAAGTAATTGTTTTCTGCAACTTTGACTTATTTTTCATCTTTTACTTTTTTCTAGACTCTGTGGCATTGTGAGGGCTTTATCAATACAAATGAAATCTACTTTAGCACAGTTTAAAAATTGTAAATGGCTAAGAAATGTTTTTTAAACATATCCCTTGAACACTACAATTTTTAACATATCAATAAAAGTACTGTACCATTGCTAGCTGGAGGCATTCTGTTGGAGTTTAATAGATTTTTTTAAATTTAGTTTTCAAAGAAATTTGTGAGTTTGGTTTTTTATTTATAAAATTTGTACCTAGAAAAAGTTCCTTAAATTAAAAAAAAAATTGTGTTTTTACTTATTGCTCTAACTTTTCCTAATGACCAACAGAAAAAGGTAACATTCTCCCTTTTCCCTAGCAGTTCTTCCAGTGATAAGTAGGTTTTATAGAACTGTATTATAAGTTTCACTGTACAACTTTTTAAGTGTACAAATAAAATGATATGTTTTCAAAGCATAGCTTTCACAATTATCTTCACAGAAATAAATTGTAATTATTTTAAAAGGATAAGCAAAAGTTTTAAAGAAATGTTAAATCATCTCATATTCATCTTTTAAATGGGTGTTAATCACTTAGACATAGTGATTAGTTTTTATTTTTGATAGGAAATAGAATTTACCCTTGCAGGTAGTTCCCTAAAGCCATAAGTGATGAAAGCTCAGCTATTATCAGACTGTTCCTTAGGCACTAATGAAAATTTGGCTTATCAGTCACCTTCCCTATTTCAATTTGAATCTAAGATATCTTGTCTGATATATTTCACCTTTATTTCACTTGAACTCACTGTATTTAATGCAGTAGGAAGAAATATTAGAAAACTAGAGGGAGGCTTTATAGACCACAGGCTTTCTATATTCTCAAAGGGACTGCAGCTCTTAAACTTGAGCTCAAGAAATATGTAAATGAATTGACTTATATTTGCACACAGATATTCGCAAGCAGAAGCTATAGTACAAATAACCATTTTTTACTGAATACACACACTCACTCATACCCATAAGAATATGACAAACTCCTTCAGGTTCTATGACAATCCCCTTGTTATCTATGTAAAAGTATCCATGCCACATTCCAGTGGTCAACTTTTGTCCTTGGGGAAGCTGCTTGCATTCATAGACAACAATAATCTATTCTCAGTCTCAGTCTTTTCACAGACTGTCTACAGATGTTGAATATTTCAGAACTGGGATCACTAATTAGCAATTCCACCCTTAAAGGCCTTACTCCAAGATAATTTTCCTTGCATTTATATTACTAGTTTAGTAATATTTTTTACTGTGGAAGCTGGAATTTAATCGTCTTTCCCCACACCACTCCCACACACAAAGCATAATATTTCCTGGGACCACTAGTCATTTCCTGATTCTATATTCTTCCCACTATTTCCTGGACTAGGTTCTTTCTTTGTTCTATTTGATGAAAATAACTAACCTAGGAGAAGTTAGTCTTAATTTGAAAGCCTGTATTAATCGATATGTATAAATGACCTACTGATTTCATCTATTTGGCATATAGAATTTTCTTTCTGAATAGCAGTTAAGTCTTTAATGTCATATCCTGTTATTTAAATGTTTCCTATTGTTCTTGCTTGGCCTCTAGCTCTCCTGAAATACCATATTTTAAACACTCTCCAATGTTCTGAGGCTATCATGGGTGGTGCGGTGTTTGAGACCCTGGAAGGAAATACAATTGAAATTGGCTGTGATGGCGAAAGTCTGACAGTTAATGGGGTCAAAATGGTAAACCGCAAGGATATTGTCACAAATAATGGGGTCATCCATTTAATCGACCAGGTGCTAATTCCCGATTCTGGTAAGAACTGGTTTTGCTTCCTCTTCTTATGATAAGAAAGACAATATATCACAGTAAAAAGAGCACTGGACTTGTGGTCAGAAGAGGCCTGAGTTCAAATTCTGATTGAATCCAAACTAACAATTCAATTGGAAAAATTATTGTGTCCACTGTATGCCACTAGGAACTAGAGATACAAAGACAAAAACAGAAGTCTCTGCCCATTTTAGTACAAGATGTATGGTCATAAATAATTTGCTTCACCTATTTTCTCCTGCAAAATGGAGATAATACTGCTTGTGTTATCTAGCCTATTGGAATTTTGTCAGAAAACTCTTTAAAGCACAATATAGTTAGTGAAATGTGGGTTGGGCCAACTGGGAAGAAGGAAAATGAAAACGATGAGATAGCAAAGGAAAAAATAGGAATTTAAAATGATTATATCTATAACAAGAGCTACAGATATAATTGTGAGTAATGCTAGTTAGTAATATTAGAAGTCAGGTGAGTAAATTAGGTCATATTTTAGCCACTGAATATTTCTCAGGGTTTAAAAAAACCATAAGAAAGATCATAGATTTAAGAGTGAGTAGGATTTTCAAAAGACATCTAGTCCAACCTTCTTGTTTTATAAATGAAGAATCAGCCCCATAGTCATCTAAATTCTCATTAAGAGACAAAGGTAAGATTTGAACCTGGATTCTCTGATTCCAAATCCAACATACTTTCCACTGTATCATGAGTCATAAAAAAGTCATGTAAAGTATCTGATGAAAAGTTAAATAATTAGTCATTTTATGATGACCTCCATGACTTAAACAATGAAATAAATCTTATGGAGACTTAATTTACATAGTATTAGAGGGCATTCCATGTATGGGTATGCTATCTGTATAACTCAAAGTGAAAGGAACTAGAGTCAGCTCTAACTTACTTTTGAGAGCTGATTGACAAATTTTCTGTGCAATCATTTACACCTTAGAAAAAAGCAATCGTTTTAAATCCGGACTTGATTTCTTGTTTTGTTCATTATCTGGATTTAAGAAAGTGTCAATAATGGAGACTAAACTTACAAGCATGCATGCATACATCCCCACCCCCAACCCCAGAGCCTTGTTGTCATTTACCAGCACAACTTCCATACAACTCTCCTAGACTTCGCAGCCCTAATAGTGTAAATTAATCTTGGACCATATTTCCAATCTTTCTAGCAGCATTCTAAAACTCAGAATCATGGCCAGTGACTGTAGCGATCTTTGGGTCTAAGTTAAGTGAACTAAACTGATAGGCCATGGCTGAGAATGAAGAGAAATTAAAGGCTACTGTAGTCATAGCAGCTAAAGAATCTCAGATGGCACAAACATGGGAAGAAATGGTGGACAGAAGACTAGGAGGCCATCTTCCTTGTATTCAGAACAAGCATACATCTATGCCTACTATGTGTAAGGCATTATTCTAGACTCTGAAGACACAAAGAAAAAAAATAGTCTCTGACCTCAAAGAAGTTCTATTATCTAGTTTTCTTGCTTGTGACTATAAAAGCCCAAAGAATTACTCACTAGGCTCAGGGTGGGGGGAGAAGGGGACAAAGGGAGAAGGAACTTTGTTATAAGAGAAAAGATAAAATAAATTGCTGGGAATAATAGCGTGAAGACAACTTAGAAGAAAGTGATTACCTATCCAATGATGGTATTCATTAATATTGCAGCCAAGCAAGTTATTGAGCTTGCTGGGAAACAGCAAACCACCTTCACAGATCTCATGGCCCAGTTAGGCTTGGCTTCTCATCTAAAGCCTGATGGAGAGTACACTTTGTTGGCTCCTACAAATAATGCTTTTACTGGTAAGTATTATGTTGCTCCCCCCCACCCCACTAGATTACACTCATATTTCTTATGATTAAAAAATGGATAAAAGCTTCACAAAAAGCTAATTTAGTTTCTATGTATTGCTTTCATATATAGTGGCTTATTAAAGTTTCATCTTTATCAAATTATTCTTCATTTTAATTTCTTGAATTTTCATTACAAATTGTCCACCAAGATGAAAACTCTGGATTCAATTACTCTGTGGTTCAAGTCTTATATCAGTGTTGATAGTATGGTGTCATTCTCCTTTGTAATCTAGAACCCATGATGTATGTTTCTCCTTGCTTCTTGGCATCAGTATTAAAATTGAATCTGTAACTGCATGTATATTTTGCTTATTTAAATTAAGAGTTTGAATGAGTAAGATAAATCAATTGTAAATTAAAGAGATTTCGAACTTTTAAGATGATCTCAAATATTCACATGCTTCTCTTTTCCACATCTTATATGAATAGAAGCATTCCACTTAAAACTTTTATACTATGGGGAAAAAAAAACAAAGATAAATTTTTATCCATACAGGTTTTATCCTATAGACAGCTAGACAAATTCACAAAGAGTTAAGATCTCATCCTAAATTAGTCTTGAGTTCATTTTTAAAAGTTTTATTGATGTGTTTTATATTTACATTACAAACATTAACAGATTACCCTGTCTCTAAAAGAGGTCTGTTCTAACAGTAAAAACAAGTAAGAGTACCAATACAGTGACCTCATCTGAAAATGCATGCAATATTTCACATCTATAGCACCCCTTCTCTATTATTATTTTTTTAAATAACAAATCCATTTTCTCTCCCTTCCAGTTCCCAATTCATCGAAAGATAGAGAGAGAGAAAAGAAAAAAAAAAGCTTTGTAAGAAATATTCATAGGGAAGCAAAATAGATTCTTTCACTTGCTGTATTCAAATATACACACACATATATAGGTACAATACAAAGATATGTATGCAAATACATGTATGGGTGGTGATTGTGTTTTTACAGCTTTCAAAGTTCTTTGTCCTTATAGTGTTGTACTTATTGAATAAATTGTCCTCCAGGTTCTACCTATTTCATTCTTTATCAATTTATAAAAATCTTCAAAACTGTTCATTTTTACTAATATTCTAGCATAATTTGTTCTTCTGGTTCTGCTCACTTGACTCTCCATCAGGATATACAAGTCTTTCTGCCTCTTTGAAATTCAGATCAACTGAGGTAACCAGCCATTGCTTTGTCCATAAGGTGAATTAAAATGTTGAGGATGTGGAGATGAGTGAATTATACTCTATATATAAATTTGTACTCCAATCATGCTTAATATTCTCTGCATGAATTATTTCTTCATTTTCTTAAAAAATGTATTTGTAGATGATACACTGAGCATGGATCAGCGCCTTCTTAAATTAATTCTTCAAAACCACATTTTGAAAGTGAAAGTTGGCCTCAATGAGCTTTACAATGGACAGCATCTTGAGACCCTGGGAGGCAAGCAGCTCAGAGTTTTTGTCTATCGCACGGTAAGGAAGATTGGATGGGAAAGGGAGCAAATGAGGTAAAAATGGGAATCAAAGGTGTTTGATTTCTAAGACATACTAACAAATACAGTGTGGACCTATCAGAGACAATATTTATCAAAAGAACCTAGAAGGGAATGTGGGCAAAAGAAAAAGTGGCAATATCGGATAATGATGACAGCCTCAGTGGAGCATAATATATTGGGTATAACGTAAGGTCCATTTATGTTAGAATATTGTAGGTCAGTCATCTCAGATTTCATAAGCAAAAAATAAATCCAAAAATATAAATAGTCTCTGATTCTTTTATTACTATAGAACCCAAAACTTATAAAATGAAAAGCAGCTCTATAATGTATTTATGACTCAGAAAATATTGTGGTTTTAATGATTAGACAACCACAATCTATTTGATAGCTTTTTTTTCATTATACATACACTAATTTCTGGCAAGTTCTCATTACTAAGGATCATTAAGTAGAGGCTGGATAACAATTTGTGGGGGATCTAGAGAGAATCATGCTTTAAGTTTAGGTTGGACCACACTAACTGTTGGGATTCTAATGCTTAAAATTTTATGAACCCCTAAAGAAAACTTGTGGATCAAGAAAAAGGCAACCATTTGAGAGGAGGATAGCACATTAAAGTTTTCACAAAAGTTTCACTAAAGTCACTTGGATAATAAATATTTGAAAGAGGAACAAGGAAATAGGAATTATGGATATTAGTATTCTGTGAAATTGAGTCTTAAGTACCATATAGTTGAGAGAATTAACACAGTGATTCATCTTAGATTTTAACTTCTCAGACTGCTTATTCATATTCATTCAGTAGAATTGATTGATCACACTCACCACACCAAAAGTTTACTAAACTAATCGCCACACACTGTGTGATACAACCATATGTAGGTGAAACTCTCTTAACATAGGTTCTCTTATGCAACCAAAATAGTATTTCATTTTTTCATTTAATCTAAGACAGATCTATCACGTCAAATTCCATATCATACTAAATAGACATTGCTTTGCAGCCTACCGAGGAAGGAAATTGTAGCCATCTACAATGTATGAAAAAAAATATATTAGTAAGATGGAATAGCTCTAAGCTTTAGCAGGAAAGAGAAGAATTAAATAGAATTGAAATTTCCCACAATCAAGAACAAATGTTGTTAGAAAAAGCTGATAAGGTATTATTTTCAATTAATTCCTATTATAAATGCACATCTGATTCTATGTTATTTTGTACTAGCGTATAATTTAGTAACAAATCAATCTGCAAATGTTTATTGTGTCTCTGACCAGAACTGTGCACAGACCAAAAGTCCTCTCTCTTCTCACCTTCTCCTCCTAGAATCTCTAGGTTCTGTCAAGACATATCAAGGGATATGTCCTACATAGGCCTTTTCCTGATCCTCATAGTAGTTACCTCCATATTAATTTGTATTTGATAAACATATGTGTATGTTTATGTGTATATATGCACATATATATATACAGATTATACTATATATAGATATATAGTATATCCACATACAATATGGATATATAGATACATATTCATATACTTATGTAATTGTTGCTTCCTCTAGTAGAACATATGTTCCTTAAAGGCATAAAATATTGTTATTTTTCTCTTTTTATCCTCAGAACTTATTATAATGCCTGGAACACAAGAGGTACATGATTAGTGCTTGCTGAAGTATTTTATAAAATGTATTAGATAACAGGAATAAAAGATAAAAACACAAAGGTCACTAGAAAGGATTCACAAAGAAAAGAGCACTTGAAGGAAGATAAACGACTCAGAGAAATGGAGTTAAGAAGGAAGTCCATAATGAGCATGGGATAAATAGTTTGAGCAAATGGGTTGAGGTAGGAGAGAGAATGTTGAATTCAAAGAACATTTATTTAATAGCCAAGTTTGGGTAAAAGATGGAGTGCATGAAAGGAAGTAAGATGAAAACGTGCTTGAAAGACAGGTTGGAGCCAGAGTGTGGAGGCCTTTAAATGCCAACCTGAGTAGCTTTGTATTTTATTTTTTGAGTCAATATGTAATTACTGAAAAGTTTCAAATATTGAAATGACTTGCTTAGATCTCTACCTTAGGAATATTATTTTGATAGCTGTGTAGAAGGGCTCTTTGGAGAGGGGAGGAATTGGAAGGGAGAAATATATTTTGAGAGCAGCTATTGCTCTAGTCTGGGCAAAAGGCATTGTGGGTCTGAACTAGGCTGATGTATTTGGAAAGGAATGCAGCAATGGGAGACAGGTTATGGAGAAGGAATGAAAAGGAGTTTACAAATTAATAAATATGGGTAGTGAAAGAGAAGAGTGTAGGATGACTCTAAACTTAGGAATTTTGGTGACTGAAAGGATGTTGATGCCCTCAACAGAATGAGGGAAGTGTGAAGAAGGTGTAAGAGGAAGAAGATTAGTAGTCTTTTGGATATGCTGGGTTTGAGACAGTGGTATGGCAAATTCAGGTGGAAATATCCAATAGGTTCTTGATAATGTGGGGCTACAGTTTTGCATAGTCATTAGGGCAGAATATATGAATATAAATACATTTGTGTAGAGATTATAATTGAGACCCTGCTAATAAATGCTCCTACTTTGATGGAGGGAGAAGAGTAGAGAGATGGGTGAAAGCTTATGTCTTTATGTGAATGCTTCATGTGAGTGAATATGGAATGTGAGATATCACTTAAGGAATGATAATTAATTAAATTAGATAGGCAAATTGAAGCTAGTTTGTGGATAACTTAGACAGTAAGGCATCCCCTTTTTGAAGAGGCAGGAGATGATGGGAATACACTATCAAACCCTGGATGCAGAATACATCATATATCACCTATACAAAATGGATATTTTGAATTTTGCTGGATTACTTTTCCCCCTCCTCTTTCTTTTTAGATCTTTCTTATTAGGAATGGCTTGCTGAGTAAGGGAGGGAAGAGGTATATAATTGGAAATTAAGGTCATGTGAAAACATAGGAAATCAGTAGAAAATAATTTTTAAAGAAAAAAATAAAGGAAATGAGACAGAGCTTTTTGTCCCTGGTCTTGGTTTTAGGTAACCTTCATGAAAGTTAATCTAGTAATCAAATCATCTCAAAAGTTTTCAAATTGAGATTTACAAGGAAGTTTGGTTAACATTTGTTTTTCATTTCATTGTCAGGCCATCTGCATTGAAAATTCATGCATGCTTAGAGGAAGTAAACAGGGAAGGAATGGTGCTATTCACGTATTCCAAGAGATTATCAAACCTGCTGAGAAATCCCTGCATGAAACATTGAAACAGGATAAGCGCTTTAGGTAAGAGGTTATTAACTTTACCTCCTCAAAGGGTGAGTATTCAGCCTTGACATTCATATTATCATTAAAAAAAACATCAGCCTCCTGCTGAACTGAAAATGAGGAATCTATGAAAATGTTTTCAAAAGTGAAATGAGTCTTCTCATGTTCTTTTATTTCTCAGAACAGAATGATTGAAGGAGATGAAAGAGAAAACTAGCAAACAAACTTTAGCCAATTTCTCCTCTTTTTCATTATGGTTAAGTCAATAATGGCAAGAAATTTTGGCAAATAGTACTCCTTTGAAAAGAGTCGACATATTTTCATTTTGTAAGGGCATTAACTGACCAAATTTTGTAGGAAAAGAAGTTCAAAACCAAAAACTATTTATAGTATACATAGATATTGCCCTTCCTCAACAACTTAAGTATTACCCAATTCTTATATCATAAACATAAAATTGCATGAAGTCTCTGGTGTTTCTTTTAGTAAAAGAATTTTTACAAATTAATGCATTGTTAATCAGCATTACTAAATCTTAGTAAACCAAAACTTAAAGCTGTGTATTTTTCTTTTACTTAGCGTTTTCCTCAACCTACTTGAAGCTGCAGATTTGAAAGATCTTCTGACACAACCAGGAGAATGGACCTTGTTTGTGCCAACCAATGACGCCTTTAAGGGACTGACAAATGAAGAAAAAGAAATACTGATCCGTGAGTATAAAAAATGAACTTTTCATGATAATTTCTCAAGTTTAAGAACTCTTTGATTCAAAAATATTTATTAAAAGCCTACTGTACAGGAAATGTGTTTAGATTCATGGTGTGTATAGTCTACTAAGGTTCATAATACTTACACAGATAACTAAATGCTTAGCAGAGTGCCCACAACAGTTTTGTGGGCGAATGACCATCAGTTTAAAGTTATAATGGATGTAGAAGGTAACCTAATCCACTTCCTTATATTTTAGAGATGAGGATATTGACTATCAGAGAAGTATAAAGATTTGTCCAAAGTCAGATATATTGTCAGTGAATAGGAGAGCCAAATTTTCAAACCAGTTCATTTGACTCCAAATCCAATACTCTTCCCAAGAAAGCATGTTGCCTACTGTGAGTCCTCTGAATCTTTGACTTCCTTCCTACATAGTCCTCTATATCATTCTTTAGTATAGTTCACAATTTTGTAAAATGGAATTTTAGAGATGGAAAATAGTCTTGCACTCATTTTGCATGTAAGGAAATGACCCTGCCCAATGTCAGAAAGCTAGGTCTGAGTATGGAAACAAGAAACCAGTTTTATCTTTTTCAAACTTGCTCATTTTTTTTTCTGGTTTGCCACCCTGGTTCATCAGAGTAGATAATACTCTACAGTTACTGCGCAGCAATAAAAATCCAATGAGTATAGGTTCTTTTATATTTATGTGTCAGAACTGTTGATTTAATTAGTGTTGGAAACTTCCAGGTGAAGAAACTCTCTACTAATGTGAGTTAATACTTTCATGGCAACTTAAATCTTGTAGTATTGCTAAGGGAACTGAGAGGTAAATGATGTGCCCTGGGTCATATAGTTAGTACATGATAGGCAGGATATCATATACATGATAGGCAGGACTTGAACCCAGTTCTTCCTGGCTTCAAAGCCAATTTTCTATCCACTATACCATGCTGCCTCTAGAAATACACATACACACATACATACATATAATATATATGTATATCTATATATAATGTAGTCATGTATAATACAGTTATGTATATAATATATGCACATATTCAAGTGAATTGAATGACCTTATTGTCCTTCCAATAAATTTTGTTTCTTGACTGTGGTTTGGTATAATATGCTGTAATATTGTTCTGGGGAGAATCTACTCACGTTGTCCCCATCCAAGTCCAACACAGTAGGCTGACATTTGAGAAAATTGTTATATGGCTGCTCTCTGGGATTGAGCATCGATTATGATACAATGACAACACACAAAAAGACATACTTGAGCCCCATTTAAAGACCACAGAAAAGTTCTGTTGTGACAATGACATTTACAGTGTTAGAGTTTGGAAAACATAACTTACAATGATCTTATAATGACGTTTCCTGAATATCCTTCATATTTTTTTTTCCTAGGGGACAAAAATGCTCTTCAAAACATTATCCTTTATCACTTGACGCCAGGAATTTTCGTTGGAAAAGGATTCGAACCTGGAGTCACAAACATTCTTAAGACGACACAAGGAAGCAAAATCTTCCTGAAAGGTGTAAGTCATTCATTTCATAGTCTCCAATGGTGATTTGAAACAAATTCATATTATAAATAAAGGTGGAGATTTCGTATAATGCTTTCTTCAGAAAACAAGAATCCCATGGTCTTTAATTTTCCCTCTTTTTCATCCTTATAGGTAAATAACACACTTCTGGTGAATGAAGTAAAATCAAAAGAATCTGATGTCATGACAACTAATGGTGTCATTCATGTCGTAGACAAACTACTCTACCCTGCAGGTTAGTTAATATATCCACAGCTATGATAAACGAGTTGATCTAATCTAGGGAATTTATAAGCTTTTCAGGACAGAAAACGTATGCACTGAAATTTCAATTATGAGAACATATTCAATAATGGTTTGTAAAGTTATCTTCTTGGAATTAATTTTATGGATGATTTTTTTCCAATAGACACTCATGCTATTTAATTTAAGAAATTAATTAATTGAATCAGAGTGAAATGCTTAATTCAGAGGAAACTATTACACTCGATACTTGCCTAAGCATTTAAAATACAATTCTTTTCCAGCTAAGAATTGTTTATCTGAGACCCAAGTTTAATTTATAAAGAAATGAAGCAGATACAGTCTTCCATGTATTGATTTATGACTTTTTAAATTAAAAATTAAAAGGATTAAGTTCCTTTTAAATATGTACTTGAGGATCTTTAATTCAAAACTGCCTATAAACTTCTGACTACTGATTCTGAACTGTATTTTTCTTCATAGACATACCCGTTGGAAATGATCAGCTGCTGGAGATCCTCAATAAATTGATTAAATACATTCAAATTAAGGTAAAATGCTTACTTTTAAATGCCATTCTTTTTAATATGCTTAGCAAAAGCTGATGATTTAGAAGACACGCCCCAAAATGTCTGCATAAGCAATCAAATGCCAAAAGAGTTGTATTTAACTCTTCAATGATCTTCTATGCAGCTGACCTATAAAGATGTCATAAAGTCAACAAGATTTGTTTTTTCTATTATTTAACATGTTATTTCTAGAAAGTAGAAAACTACAAAGTATTTTATTGTAAAATAGCATATCACTTTGTTTTAGGGAGTGAGTCATTTGACCTTGCTAGGCTCCATTCCCCCTTCTATGAGGTCCTAGATAATGTCTAAGTCCTCTCCCAAAATGAATGTTCTATAAATACAAAAATGGTTGATGATCCCATTCCATTTAAAACACCTTTTTCTGCACTTCATGAAGAATACCTTTGGTATAATCTGGTCTGCTTGGCAGGAAGTTAATGATACAAGCTCTCTGGGAACCTCCTTCTAATCCTATGAAATATGAGGAGTGTTCCCTTCTGTTAGGCTAGCAGGTTAGTGAGAATGATGGCAATGTTTGATTTTGTTGGCAAAAGTACCATATTTCCTTCTACTAAATTTAAACATTTATGATTTTCAGTTTGTCCGTGGCAGTACCTTCAAAGAAATCCCAGTAACTGTTTATAGTAAGTACACTGTGAACCTTTTCAAACATAGGGGGAAATATTGACGAAAAAAGAAAATCAGGTCTTTTTTGTTCTAAGCCACAAATCATTGGTAATTTGGTATTTGAACTCTCAAAACACTGGAAGGCAAATCACTTCTCAGTCACTCCAAGGTTAGGAAGAGTGTGGAGAAAAGCATTTCTTCCTGATCACGTCTTTTAGATCCAGCCATACTCCTCACTCATCTGCTACTTTGGGCTTCAAAGGGGAAAGTGTAAAGGGTAAGAAAAGTGACAAAAAAGTGGGACTGGGAGTGTGGAGTGAGCTGCGCAGACTAGAAGGAGCTCAAGGGGCCACCCTGGAGCTGTGTGTGCTTTCAGGAGTGACTACTCTTCAACACTCCTTCCTATCTCAACACTGAGCTGTCCTAAGAATAGAAATAACAAACAAAAACAAATATGAAAACAAGCAAAACCAAGCAACCCAGTGTTTGACTGTTCCTGGTTTATTAGTCATTCTCTGTATGTGCAGCTGCAAAGCTTGGCTGCCACTTCTAAGAATGACTGATTCCCAAATCTCAGAATATTTAGTTCTAATCTGGCCAAACTGTAAGCATTCTAAGTGCATCCCTTAAAGAAAGATACCTCTAGATTATATTGCTAATGTGTAAGTATAGATTGTAATGAGAAAGGTTACTTTTTCTTCTTTATATCTTATTCTATTTTTCCTCCTTTCACCAGAGCTTTTAGGAGCAGAAGATTTTCATTTTGTTTGGCTTTACAAATAAACCCGCAAAATATATCTGTAGCAAAATATATGAAATTCGATTTGCACATTTATTTTTGCTAGAAAAATTACTCCAAGTCCTGATTTTTCAATGATCTGAACAATGCAACTCTTTCTAATCTCCTCCAAATATTTAATGGAATAAGTTCAGCATCAGAAGCGAAACAAAATGTCTGCTGCTCTGATTTAATTTAAATAAGAAATAAAAGTCGCTTATGAAGTCATATAAATCAGTACAGCTCAGCACTATACTTAATGATTCTAAAGGAAGGATAAAGATTCTGGAATGTTATGAATTCTGTTCTGGAGGTATTCAGTATTATTTAATTCTTATGAAAGCAGTCTTTATGGGCTCTATTCATCAGAAATGTTATATGACCTTTATCCATTAAAACGATTTGCATGATATTCACTCATTTATCTGATTTATTCAATATTAGGTCATCAAAGATTTCCTGAATGATTGAGCATAGGATAAGCTAAAGAACATACAGATTTATAATAGTGTCTTTATTTTCACTATTTTTTTTGCTTCTATAAAACGCAATTCCTTAGATCTCAAGCATAAGCTACAGTTTACGATGTCAAATAAACTTTTAAAAACTGGTTAGCCATTCTTAATCTGTACTTCCTGGGATGTAATCATTGTGATGCTTCACCCTTGTATGGTACTTTACAATTTCCAAAGTTCTTTGGACTTATTTGAATTTCATATTATCAAGAGGCATACAGAGTAGTTATGATTATCCTCATAGGAAGAAAATCACATGAAGTGACTTACCTCACCTCCCACAATAGGACTATGAAACCAAGTTCTAAAGTACTCAGCCAAAATTTTTAGGAATTAAAATTGAGATCACGAGAAGAAATGAGGTTATTTTCATTACCGAATTGTTCATGTTGATACAGTCTATGCAATGTTTACATAGGCAGTTGTATTGCAATCTGGATGAATCCATCTTTCAAATACTCTTATAAAACAATATTATAACGGACCAAGGTCTCCTGGTCCTTAGTCAAATATTCCATTCATTATACCAAGCTTCTTCCTATATATTCATATACAATGTTGTTGTTACAACTCACAAAATAGGTATACTGTTATTCAAGACCATCATTTCAAATGAAGAGGAGAATATAACTGAAAAATTCAAATATGAGTCCAATTCAAATCAATGTTTTCCCTATGTTATTTTGCATAGCCTTGTCTATTGCTTTTATCTAACAAAACCATCTAATTCTCTCAGTTTATCTCATAGGATATTATGCTTCCTCAAATACACTATGAACTATAAATTATTTTGAAAACATCTTTTATACATTCTATCAGTTAAGAAATATGAATTTTGAAAAGAAATGCCCACTTTATTCACTTTTACCCTCACCATCCATTCTTTAAAATTTGAGGACTATATGTAATGCATAAAGAAGAAAAGTTTTAGTTCTTTTTTATGATGTGGAAATGGATGCAAAATAATTAACTTAAAATGATGAAAACTGACATACGACTTTGAACGTCTGTTCTTTAATTGGAACAAATTGTTCCATGCCAGGACAATGTACATGAGCACAAGCATGATTGATTGTGATGTGATGAGTTTCATAGCATGTCTTCATGACATAAAAACTGGAATGTGGCTGAATCTAGATATTGACTAAGACTCCTTCATCCTGCCAACACTCCTTCATCACCCCAACACCCCTCTGTACAGCCTCTCAGTTTACATAGCCAAAATTCTTGGAAATTAGAATTGAGAATCTGAAAATTCACCAGGCTATGTTAGCATCTGGATTTTCTAGTGCTGACATGTCTAAGCTATGTATATACGGGCAGATTTATTATAATCATTAGCACATCATTGAATGAAGCCATCTTTCTAATACTCTAATGAGGAAATGGAGGAAACAGTATCTGGGTTTATGTAGCGGAAAGTGAAAGGGAGAGCTAGTCATTTTCTAGGTTATTAGAGGAACTCAAACCAGGGAAGCTAGATCAAAATCCCATTTGGGGGTTGGAGAAGGGAGTGTTGAACTGTTCATCTTGGTTTTTAATTTGGTAAAATTTACTAGATATTATATAAATCCTCTCCCACTCCTCATCTCCACTTTGGTTTACATAGGCAGAAACTATATTTTGATATTTTATTACTGTTTTTAAATGTAATTGTAATTGTAGAGCCAAAAGAGGAAATAATATTAGAACTTAGAATATTTCTTTGTAATAGTGCTGAAAATCAAAGGCATTGGCTTTGCAGTTTGAAATACTCAACATATAATATTTTGTTGTATAGAGCCCACATCTGACTGGCTGAAGTTTAATTTGGATTCTTTAATTATGCTGACTTTTTTTCTTGATCTTCCTTCCCTGTCACTATAATCAAATGCATGAAAAAATGTTTCATAGCCTTTCTCTTTCATTTTTTTCCTTTTACCTGAGAGGGGTGAAAACCAAGAATGCAATTTGAAGTATGGTAAATTGCATAAGTCTAATTATGTTTATTTATCTTCTATTACCATGCAGCCCCTATTTTCAAGAAGTACAATTAAAGGTAAAGAGCTTAGTGGTACAATTAAAAATCTTAGTTCTCTAGATATAAGTTCTTTAATGAATATGAAATTAAACTGGATCACAATTCAAGGAAATTTAAAGTCTTCAACATCTGGATTTCTGAAGATACTCAATCTGACACTATTAACATTGCCTGATTTGGACTTGCACTATACATGATGGTTCAAAACCATTTGAAGGCCATTACTAAAAGGACAAGGTTGTTCTGGCTATTTTTTTAATACAAGCATCATTGATGTTCCACTTTCTATACTTTCAGCAACTAAAATTATTACAAAAGTTGTGGAACCCAAAATTAAAGTGATTGAAAGCAGTCTTCAGCCTATTGTCAAAAGCGAAGGTAAAAATCAATCTATTAATAGATGGTTCCTTTCCATTTTGAAAAACATCTATATAATAGATTGATTTCTGTGAATGTTACTACATTCTTTGAAACTAACATGCTAAATTCTTTTAAACCAATGGCATGCTGCTCTGATTGCAGAATGCAACATGTAAAATCTGTAGCATAGTAAATGAATCATATATATTCTTAACCCTTTCAGTACATTTATTTGTGCTAAGTTTAAAATAAATTCAAGTAACCATTGCTTCTGCTCTGGCACCCAATCATTCATCAAGCAACCAGATCCTATGCATTTTTCTAATTCAAATTTTTTCGTGATCTACAATTATTTTTTTTCAGGATGTAACCTCTTTGTCTGTTTCTTGAAATTCATCACTTTTGACCTCAGAGCTATTTGCTTTTATTTTTTAATTGAAGAACCTTGATCACTATAATTTGAGAAAAGAGAGGCTAGAATTTGTTGGATATCAAAGTTTCCAACATGAGCAATCACTTTTATTTCTTCAATTCCCTCCATCTCTAGAACTATATTAAATAGATTCTTGTCATTACCTGTTTGAATCATCTTCAAGTGTAGCACTTTTCATTATTTTCCTTTTCACTATTTTTCTTGGAAGGGCATCATTCCAGGGTTTCTGATATTCAAAAGAAATTTCTCCTTTAAGTGCTTAAATGGGATGAATCATCTTTTGGAAAAGACTGTTTTCTAAAGAGATTTTTTTTATTAAAGAAGAAAAAATGTAAAACACATAGGTTGGAAGCAGAGTCTTCCACAAAATATTCATCTAACTTCTTGATGTTATTTTAAATATTCTATTATTCTGTGGTAGCCATTTTCAGATTAGGTGAAGGATTGTCTGATAGGTTTTGTCTAGTCCTCTTAACTCATATTAAAATTTAACATTTAGAATAAAGGGGGAATTATAAATAATTAGCTTCTTCATTTAAAAGTTATTTTCTAGTTTCTGAATTTTCTGAGATGTCTGGTCTTATCCTCTTAAGTTGTCTAGTTATTATTCTTCATTCTTGAAGAGGACCCAAATGACATCACTATGTTGGGGTCAAGGTACAGTGTGCCTGACTGTGCCTAATCAGACCAATATGAACTCAGAAGGCTCTACCACAGGTCAGGCACAAATAGTACATGTGAATATTTGTAGTGAAGATATCTAAATTTGCACATCTCACAATTCTCTTAAGTATTGTGTTGGTGATGGTTTCATTGTTTTCATCATTTGTCTAAAAGGAATATGCATCTATGCGGTATGCAATTATCTTTCAGAAACCTTTCATTGAGAAAATATTTACTATTTTCATTGAAAGTGTCTAAACAAACCTTAATCACAAGTTAATATTATTCCTTTTATTATTAAGAAAAAAAGTAATTATTCATGATAGAGTTCAAATGCATTTCATCATCTTATATTTGAAACCACACTTGAGAACTCTTTACTTTCCTTACTAAGGGTCTTCTCCATTTTCCAATGACCATTCTTTCCATTCTGGCTGCCTGTCTTACCCTCCCAGCTCTGCTAGAAATATTCCACCCTAGTACATTTTTTTCTTCATGTAGGTTGTGCTGTAGAGGAAAAGATGTTCATTCTATAATTAGGCTGTACTTATGAAATGGGAAATCTATATGGAAACACATAGCTAAGTAATTTCTTTATCCGACTCATCAGTTCAAAACAGCAGCAACTACTATTGTCCCTGGGCTTAGATGGAGAAACAAAAATGATTTTTAGAAGGTTATGGATTTTTATATTGATCTGTTTTTGTGGATATTCTTCCAGTCTTATCAAATGCCACACTTCACACTTTCATAGATCTGATGACTGTCTCTCATGTAATTCATTTCTTATACTATCATAGAACCTTCCAAACAGTAACAATAATTTCCTAATTTAATGATATTTTATCAAACTCTAGATTAAAAGAAAACCTTGACATAAGGATTCTTTACATGGGAATTATTCTCATGTAATCTCATTTTCTTTTTTTAAAAACAGCATAGGAATGAGTACTTATTTATTTATTCGAAGATTTTTTTATCTGAAATCATTTTGCTTCATTCTCCTCTTGTGGACATTAAAACATTAAATATTATACCAATTACTATTGTCCATTTCCATATTTCTTAAGTTCTTCCTCTAATTTAAATTCCATTATTGTGTGGCTTTAGTTTCTGTGGGATTATACTCCAAAAGTGTTTTAGAAAATTAAGAGCCAGGCAATGATCGTGAATGATAATTTCTGGAAAAAGGTGTTTAAATACAAAAGATGCAATCACATTTTACTATTATCAGGTATTATAGCATGAGTTAAATGTACTGAACCTTCTTTCTTCCTCTCTGAGGTGTTTTTGGTGAACTAATGCAGTAATCAACTTCCTAACATTCAAAATGTTTTGCTTATGAAGCAAAGACATTTTGCAAGTAAACTATACCTGGGCATTTCTTTTGGTATTTTAAAGGGGAATGGCATCATTAATTAATTAACTAATCTATTTATCATCTTCCTGTAGCAGGTAAGTACTATTATATATAATTGTTTTACACAAACACAGCACACCACACACACGCACACACACACACACACAACTTCTGCAGCTCCAAGGCGAGGAGAAAGGTATGATTTTTGACTCAATCCTATGCATGAATAAAAAAAGTAAATTGTCAATGGATTATGAAGTTTTGCATCATTTAGGAAAAAAAGCAGTGGACAAGGTAGTGTGGTAAAGCAAGGTCTACAAATGTCCATGTATTTATAGGTGCATAGATCTAGCCCTTGAAGTAACCTCAGAGGCCATCTAGGACTACCCCCTCATTTTATAGATGAGGAAACTGTGACCTTGGGAGGTTAAGTGACTTGCCTAAGTTCCCACAGCTATTAAGCATTCCAGGTGGGACAGGAAGTCAGGTCCTTTGATACTAGATTCAGTGGTCTTGCCACTATACCAAGATAAAATAAAAAATACTAACATAAGATTGATTTTTTTTCTATTTAATTCCCAGAACTGGGTAAAGAAATAAGAGTTAACTCACTACCTAAGTTATGTGTCAAAATAAATAAAGCTCCATTTACACAAAATGAGGTTTTAGAGATAATTTCAAAAAACAAAGGTTTGAATAATATATGTGTATATATACACACATATATACATATATATATACATATTGAGTTTTGAAATACATTTTCCCTTCACATAAGACTAATAGACTTTCAGATAGTGTTAAAAATCTTATAAACAAAAGTTTTTATTTGGCCCTTTATGTCTTAAAACAATTTTTCAGGACCTTCAATGACAATTGAAGGTGATGAATTTCAAGTGATTAAGGAGGGCGAAACAATAACTCAAGTGATTCATGGAGGTGAGTGCTTTAAACAGGATTTAATATTTTCATTGGGCTAATTTTAGAAACATCTTTGAAGTTCATAGTGATATTGTTTCTGTTGCTTCCTTGGCCTATTTTTTAAGAAGACTGGAACTATTTTATCAGCTATAGCTTTGTAGCTGCTCAAAAATATAATTCTTTCATTTTTTTGTAAGAGCTCTTAAGGAGATCATACTGAATGGTGAGTACATGGTGAGAGAAGCTCTTTAGAAAAAGCAACTCGGCCAGTGGATATAGTTGAACCAGCTTGGAAGTGAAATTACCAACTACCATATAATTGATTGCTTTGAGTATCAAACTCAATTTTCATTTTGTAGCTGTAAATAAAGATTCTAGACTATATAATACAAAAATATTAAAGATTACAATAAATAATAATAATAACAGACAAATCTATATCTTCATTGTACTGTTTGTGAAGACTACTTTCTCTAGCCTTTATTCTAGGGTACAAGATATAATCTTGTGTGGTTAAATGGAACTCATAAATAGACTTATAAGAGTTCTACCCATCAAAAAGTGAAACAAGGTGTTGGCAGTTGTTTAGTTTGGCCTTCCCCACTGCCTAAAATCCATGATAAAATTGTCACAACTTGATGCTAAGTAGACCTAGAATTACATCAGGGAGAATTCTGGTTCATTAATAAAGCTCATATTTGGATTAAATGTCTAAGTGACATTGTTTTCAATGAGAAATTGAAACATTCAACTGTCCTGTGGATAGTATCTGATATCCACTGAGGGATTGATTGGTCTTTTTATCCATTTCAGAGCCAATTATTAAAAAATACACCAAAATTATTGGTGGGAGACCAGTAGAAATAACTGAAAAAGAGACAACAGAGGAAAGAATTATTAAAGGTAACTCATATTTCTATATATGGCTTACATCTTCACTACAAAGTGAAATATTTATCATTACAGTGTATTTTTGTCAACAGAAAGTAGTCCTTAGTACCAAAATACCTCATTGAGGCAAACAAAATACACTGGCAAGTAAACTCATTCTCTCTCTTCTCGCTCTCTTCTCTCTCTCTGTCTCCCTCTCTGTCTCTCTCTCTGTCTCTGTCTCTCTCTCTCTCTGTCTCTGTGTGTGTGTGTGTGTGTGTGTGTGTGTGTGTGTGTGTGTGTGTATCCAGACCTGTGAGTTTATTGGTGAGGGGATCTTCCCAGTGAGCAAACTGTATCTCATTGCATGCATGGCAACTCTTCTGAAACTTTCAGTCTTGGAAAATTACCTGAAGTGACCCTACCCAGGTTCACAGAACCAATGTGTAACAAGACTTGATTGAACCCACATCATCCTAACTCCAAAGCCAACTCTACCCATGAAGTCATATTGCCTCTCTAAATCAGCAAACAACAATTTAAATAGATACTCCTATTTAGCAGCAATAGAAGGCATTTAACGTTCACTACAGGAATATGTTCCATTAGGTAGAACTATGCTATATGATTTTAAGCACATATTAATCTTCTAAGAAGTGACATTAATACCAAATGAGGAGGCTTTATTTCCTCTATTATGAAGAAACAGTAATAACTGAACTATTGAGAAGAGATTCCATTTAGTTTTCCAGAGAAAGGTCTCTCTAGTTACATATTGAATATTGTATCATTTGGTATTTTTTAATCTAATATGAGAAGTTTAATAAATGTATCCACAAGTTTCCTAACTGTACTACTCCCTGCCCCTTGTTATTATCTTTCATTGATTCAGTCAACAAGTAGATATTAAGTGCCTACTATGTGTAAAGTGCTAGCTATGCAAAAGCAGAAGATGAAATGATCTTTGCTTTCAATCTATTAGGGTAAACAACACAAACACCGATGAGTAAAGACAAAAGAGTCTATAAAGAATAAATACAAAGTAATTAGGTTCCCAGGAAAAGAGCTCTCTGTTTATATATTGAATCAGTTGAGCTATTTGGTATTTTTTAATCTAATGTAAAGATTTTAATAATCACATTTACATATCTTGACTGTGGCTACTCCTTGGCCCTGTTCTTATCCTGCATTGATTCAGATTTCAAATATATATTAAGTGTCTAAATATTTGCTGAATTGAATGGATTAGTCCAGATTTAAAATGTTATATTCCAATTCTTTGTTTCCTTTAGGTCCTGAAATAAAATATACCAGGATTTCTTCTGGTAATGTTGGAGAGACAGAAGAAACATTAAAGAAGTTGCTTCAGGAAGGTTTGTATCTTTACACTAATAAGAAGCTGGGTCTCTCAAGATCAGTCATTTTATGGAAATCTCGAAGCCTTTAACAATCCATTCTGCTGCAATTCTCTTTTTGCTTTAGGTTTCCTCCTATCTTAACAAAAGAGATCACAGATTTGGTCCTCTATCACTTAGCAGTCACAATGGTTTTATTTGTTTGGTAAAAAAACCAATTTCTATTGTAACAGAAAAAAAGAATGTGGGTCCCAAAACTATTAGTTTAATTGTTCAGGAAATTGACTTTTGTGTGATAATCTTGAATAAACCAATTTCTGCTATGAACATGTATCCTCTCAGAGGTCACCAAGGTCACCAAATTCATTGAAGGTGGTGATGCTCATTTGCTTGAAGATGAAGAAATCAAAAGGCTGCTTCAGGGAGGTTAGTAAATGGGTAATGACTAACCTTTTTAACAGGTACTGGTGAGAAGTTCTCACAAAATATTTTCTCTCAGCTTTTTAAAGACTGAATGAGTTTTGGATTAATATTTATTTTGATAAGTAGCTCCATGGATTGCTCTAACAGACCAATTGGTTTGCTTTGGGTGAATCAAAATGATAATAACCAAATGATGAGCGTTTCAACAGTCTTTAAAAGGTTTCCTAGAACAAAGCTTGGGGAGCAATGAATACTTTTTTCACTCACATATAAAGAATCTTTTTTTCATTTGAAAACCATAGAACAGCTAAATCTGAAAACTGAAAGAGGCCTAGAGTCTGTAAAACATACTCTACAAGCAGGCTGAAATGAGTAACTCATTGCTTCCAGAGCAGCAAGCATGTTAATGGAATCTTTATATGCATAGCAGTAGAAAGAATTGATGCCTTGATAACTTTTCCAAAGCTACATTCTTGAGAATGGGGACATCTATTTCTTCTAACGGTGGTGTGATGATCTGTAGCTGGGGGTATAGATGATTTTTGCATATGAAATTAATCCCAATCTAAAACAATATGGAATGTTTTCTGCTTGATGCATTAAGTAGAACTGCCCATAACAGCAGTGTGAGGAAAAAAAAGGAATTCAAGTTCCATCATAAAAGTTTCAAATAGTGGTTAGCTCATAGCAAGACACATAGCCAATATATGTGTTTCTAATTAGGTCAGATATACTATTTTCATAACCTTCTTAACAACACCTAAATGAAGTCAAATTTATCCAGAAAGATTACTCTGAATTGACTATTTATAAAAATTATTACTGAAAATGTTTAAGTGATTTAAAATAAAAAATATATATAAACTTTAAATAATTAAAATCAAACCTATAATAATAGAAACAGAAATTAGCCATTGACTGAGAATTAGAAGCAAAATAGGGACTAAGCAGAGTTCCCTGGTAAAGGGAATTCTCAGATGAGAAAATTCACTTTGCTAATGTGGATCAGAACTTTGATTAGAGTCTATGCCTAGATGCACTGAAAGGTGGTATGACTAGCCAAAGTCACATAGTCATTGTGTGTCAGAGATAGGACCTGAATGCTGGTCTTCCTGATTTTAAGGTAGGCTGTCTATATACTAGAAAATGTTGCCTCTCTTCCTTAAAGTAATCATTCCAAACTGTTTTAAGTAATGTATATTTTAGTGCTCTGACTATCCTTCCCATAGAGTATGTACTTATCCCTTTTGGATGATTTTGCTAGTATCGATCATTTGATCTTATTTATTTTCATCCTTACCTCAAACACTCTAAATCTCTTAATTTCTGTTGACCAGCTTTGAAATACAAAAAATGAATGTTATTTATTAAGTAGATTTTTCCTCAAGGTGAGCATAATTCCAGTAGAGCAGCCTGGGAGTTCAGGAAAACCATCTTCCTGAAAGAAGACGACTATAGACTACAACTCAGTACAAGTTTAATAATAATGAAAGTCTAGTTTCTTCAAATACAGAACAAATCTAAGTATTTCTTTATACACCTAATAGATGTTCTGTGAAATATTATTTGAATTCCTTTTTCTTCCATGCCATGATAGGCAGCTTTGTAGAATAGTACTGCTTTATTAAAGAATGAATCAGTTTGTAGCTGCATCTTGTTGTAATGCTTTAATTCATTTAGCCTTATTATTGCTATGATTTTGTGTTTTATAAGAAATATGATATAATTTACTTATAGGTCACCGTGCAAATGTGAGATTTCTTATTTATTGATTTGTTCATGTGTTTATCAAGATGAACAGCTTACTCGGGGCTTCAGTTTCCTTCTCTGTGAAAAGGACAAGTGAGCTAGACTAGATAATCTCTAAGATCCATTCCAACTTTAGAACCTTTTATTAACCGATGATTTAATAACATAGATTGCAGACATTATGTCATTGGAATTTTAAACTTCTGATCATTTTTCCTCTTCCCCTCCACATTCATGCCCAAGGCAAGTTGTGTATATGGAATTTTATGGGCTTTTTTTACTAGTTATGATAATGTTTTACTTTTCTCCAGTAAATGGAATCCTCCCCTTAAGGGTCTGACTCTGACCTAAGTCTATTCACCAAAATGTACTTGTCCTGTATTTCTAAAAAGCCCATTTTTCTATAACTCTATTCTGTATATTGCCAAACATATTTTTTTCAAGGCTGCTTTTTACTTGTACTGCAAAGTACAATATTTCACTTGCTGACATGCCAGTGGATTAATTTTATGACCATGCAACCCATCATTGCTGCACTAAGATACCCACAATCCCTTTCCTGGTTTTTGGGACACACTTATAAGATAATTGAAGAAACTAAGTCTGTAAAACATTGGCTGTAGATAAAAAGCAATTCCATTCAAACCTAGTGGATACCTTTAGGCCTTAGTCATATTAGCCTGTCATACTCTGAGTTTGTACTGCATTTAACCCTATATATTTTGATTAGTAAAATATACATCCTTTTTTTGTGTAATGATATCTCACAACCACAATTGCCTCTGAAATGTTCCCAATTCCATCACCCAAAGAAATGCTCTCTCCAAATTGACATTGAATTATACAACTGTGATCACTTGTTTCTAATGCTTATCTTAGCTGGAACTGAGTACACCAAGTTCACTAAAGTAATTGAGAGTGAGCCCCAGATTATTGAAACGGAAATCAAGAAAGTCCTCCAGGCAGGTTAGTTTGTCTCTGCATCTAACAGCCCTGACGTTCCTATCTTCAATTGTTATCAAAGAGTTTTGGATTTAGAAACGTCAACAGTATTTTCTAAAACCATTCATCCATCAACGCTTCAAGTATCTGTTTTTCTTTCCTAGGCTAGGGCTCAGGTGATCCTCAGAGGACAGAATATCTTCCCCATCACCTTGACATGGTTAAATTTTCCTGAACTCTGACTCTATGAGTAGACCCTTTGAGAATTCAAGGTCACTTTCATGCCACAATGAAGAAATTTAATGGACATTGTCCACACATGAAGAAATTGATTGAATGATATAAATTCAGTTTAGGGCCTTCCAAATGTGAATGCTCCAAAAATATGTTATGGTTGTGAGCATCCAGATAATTTTTTCAATATCCATTCAGTTCACATCTATAAATATGGTCAAACATAAATTGTCCTTCATTTTGAGTGGCAGAAAACATTCTTAAATTTAGAAATTATATTTAAAATAATATTATACCTTTCAGAATAGTTACTTTCGTATCTTCAGATTATCAAATTTCTAAATCATGAATTACTAACTCACTGATACTGCATTAATTTGGACCTCACAAGTTTTTTGTTTGTCGTTATCGATTGGCGATAGAGTTGGAATGAATAAGTTCCCTACATTTACTTTAAAATGCTTAGCAAATAAAAAGATAACATGTAGTAAAGACTAGATAGCTGGTTTTGAAGACGGAAAAACCTTAGTTCAAGTCCTATTTGTGACCCTTATTGGTTGTGTGATCATGTGCAAATTACTTGTGCTCTAAGCGATTCATTAAGACTGTGAGTTGCAAAGAAGGTGCCAACCTGCATTGGTAGAGAATATTCCCTCACCAGGGAGTTCCTAATACCAGTGAAATCACAGGTTATATCCTTATCCCAGTTTCTATTTCTATTT
This sequence comes from Phalanger gymnotis, assembly GCA_028646595.1. Classification (NCBI taxonomy): domain Eukaryota; kingdom Metazoa; phylum Chordata; class Mammalia; order Diprotodontia; family Phalangeridae; genus Phalanger; species Phalanger gymnotis. Next base: position 741,542,239 of record CM053622.1, read on the forward strand.
AGCAAATTAAATGGGTAAATAATATTACAGAGAAAATGTTTAAATTAGTTAAGACAACAAACTATTTTCTAGCACTTTAAGTACAACCTGTTTAGTAACCATTGTCTATTATCAAAAATAGGTCATTATCTCTTCTTGGCAATGATTTGTTAGCCACGAGTCGGTGTTGTTGAGTAGTACTATGTGATTGAGAACTAGGTCATAGCAGTTCAACCTGCTCATTTTACAGAGGAAAAAATATGAGTCCCAGAAAAGTGATTTGGCCAGTGTCACATAATTTGTAACAGACAGAAGTAGAATTGGAACCTAGACTCTCTACCTGAACTTTTAAATTAAGGGTTAGAATAAATAGCCGGTAAGGACCTTTTCAGCTTTAAGTCTATGATCCAAAGACTTCCAATACAATATCCTTGCCACTGTGCTACATAGTTGACAAGAATAAACAATGCATTTATTTGAAAATGGTCCATAAGTCAAATGCAAAATCAAAGATTCTTGGAGCTAGGAGAAAGCTTGAAGAGCCTCTGTTTTAATCTCTTTGTCCTATAGATGAGATTCAGAGGTATGAAGCACTTTATATACCAATTGATTTTAGCCCAAATGAATAAGGTTTCACTGCATTTCTGCAATTTATTGTAATGCTATGAATATGTATGGCACACTATTCATACTTAATGGTAGACATGTTGAAAGAAAATTGAATTCAACCCAACCACATAACTGTTCTATTTCTGTATCTCCAAGAGAAAAACCCACAAATGCCTCTAATGAATGCCATAAGTTCTATTAATTAGGGCTATTTCAAAGAACTGGGGGAAAAATCCAGATAGAGACATATTCATTTGGTCACTAGCTACAGAGAGATTATGAATGTCAACAAAATGATTTTTCTAGGGAATGAACTAGTGCAGGAAGTAATGTTCGTGTAAAACCAATTTTTCTCTTCAGATCCACACTCCAAGAAATGCTATTAAAAAAAGATTGAAAATGTCCGCTTATTGGTGGCAAAAGCTCTGTTCCCTCTTTATGGTTCTTGCACGTTTAGAGATATCAAGAGAGTACAAAATGCGGCACGCAGCCAGAAATATTTTAAAACAAATAAACAAAAACCCTCAATATACAAACATGCTCCAAAGTAAATTGCTTCTAATCAAGTTAGCATGGAATCACAGAATTTGAGAGATGGAAGAAACCTCTGTGGCCTTCTAGTACAGCCTTTATACCAAAGAAAACCAAACTTTGAAACATTCAACAAGTGGTCAACTAACTCTCCTTGTAGACTTCCAAGGAGGAGAAAGCCACTGCTTCTCTAAGCAAACTCATTCCTCTGGGGCAGCTTGGTGGCACAGTGAATACAGCACCAGCCCTCGAGTCAGGAGGACCTGAGGTCAAATCCAGCCTCAGACACCTGACATACTTACTAGCCATGCGATCTTGGGCAAGTCAGTTAACCCCAATTGCCCAGCCTTCCCCCCTATGAAAAAAAAAACACTTTTCTTTTGGTTAGCTCTTGTTGCTAAGAAGTTTTTTCCTGATATCAAGTCCAATTTGACCTCTTAGTAACATCTGTTTATTGCTCCTCATTCATCCTGTGTGCAAACAGAATAAGTATGGTCCTTTCTTCCCATTAGACCCCTTCAGATGATGACCAGTCTTTATCAACAACAAAAAGCACTTATTAAGTTCTTACTATGTGTCAGGAACTGTGCTAAGCACTGGGGTTACAAAGAAAAGCAAAAACATGATTCTTACCCTCTAGGAGCTCATAGTCTAATGGGGGAGAGGCAAAACGCAAACAACTAGGCTCAAACAAGATATGTACTATGCTGTTTTCTAGAGATGAAGTTATCTGATTTAACTAGGTTGATCCTTAGGCAACTATGACATTAAGCCTATATTTAAAGCCTTTCACTGTGTGGTATTATCTTCTAGAGCATGGGTTCTTAACCTGATATCCATTGTCTTCCAAGGAGATCATGGATAGATTTCATGGGGTCCATAAACTTGGATGGGCAACCAAGTAACATCTTTATTTTTACTAAGATCTAAGTGAAATTTAATATTTTTTATTTATTTTTAATTTGTATATTTCTAGTGCCTTCCTTCCATTGCTTATTTCCAATTTATCCTATAGATTGTACACAGCTGTTGCTTGTCGTCTTCCCCATTACATTCTCTTTTGCCTTTCTTTTTATCTCCACTGTTTAGCTCAAAGTCTGGTACTTAGTAGGTGCTTAGTAAATGCTTATCAACTAATTGTAATACTATTCTGGAAAAGGAGTCCATAGGCTTCACCAGAAGGGTAAAGGATTTGTGACGTGAAAAAAATGTTAAGAACTTCTGAGCTAAGGCTTGTTATTCATAGGCATGACCTTTCAGAGCTAAGGTCGTATCTATGCCATGGTGTGGGAGGACTTTAGCAGGAGAATTGGTAAAAACACAAGAATATTTCGGGAGGCAGTCATATTGACTTGAGAAAGTACGCTTAGGCATAGAGATAAAGAGTTATTTATTTGTTTGTTTTTCAATTCCCTTGGTTTTCTACTCCTGGGAATTTCCAGTCAATAATCAATCATTGCTACATATCTTTTAACTTTATTGTTAAAGCTAGAAATATTACAGACTCAGAGAGGTCCATTATATTAGCACTGGAAGAGAAAATGGTTTTATATATGAGAAATTATACTGCATAATTCTGTGATAATTTACTTTTACTAAACATTGAATACCACTCAGCAGCTATCTCTTTCCAACACAAATCAATGTCATCTATAGGAGGGTGTTGCAGGTGGGGAGCCATGCTATGTATATTGCCCTTGGGACATTATGATGTGTTCTAAATCACATAATTTATTTTAATTTGTGAATTAAGTGATAGTTTCTTTTTGTGAATGAAAACTTCTTTGTTTTAGGTATTCATATGAACAAATTCACCACTGTAAAAGCTCTTGTCATGATAGTATAATATCTACTTCCAAATATTTGAATGGTCTCATTTAACTAGGTATGCCACTTTTCATGCAAGCATACTTTTGGAGTATATCTAACTATTACTGTTTATTTTTAGACCGACCAATCAAGAAAGTACCAGCCAACAAAAGGACACAAGGTACAACATGTTAAAAAATTTATATCCTTTCAAAAACAAAAGGTTTGGGTTTCTTGAGAAATCTTAGTCCTAATGTATAATAGGCACTTAAATTTTGGTTTAGTTGTGAATAGTAAAAGAAAGGAAACTCTAAGTAGCCTACTATGTTAGTCTTTCATGTAGCAAAGTTAGCACAAATCCTGGAAAGAGGGACTTTGTAGAAGAAAATCTTATGTGAAATTAAAAAAATAATGTTAATCATTTTCTGTAAAATTAATGGGAACTGAAAATTACAAATGTCTAAGGAAAAGCAATTGGGCATCCGTTGGCAGGTAACCATGTAGTCACTGGCCTTCTCTTCATTTGTTGATTTCAAGTATCAATTCATAAGTCTTAAACTAAAGAAGAAATAGCAAAGGAAGTGTAATTTTGCCGAAAGCCTTTAAGAATCTTGTAACTAAATGGGGCAGCTAGATGGTGCAGTGAGTATAATACTGGCCCTGGAGTCAGGAGGACCTGTTCAATTCAAGAGTTCAAATTCAGACTCAGACACTTGACACACTTACTAGCTGTGTGACCTTGGGCAAGTCACTTAATCCCCATTGCCCTGACTTCCCCCCTGCAAAAAAAAAAAAAGAATCTTATAACTAAGACAAACTATGCATGTCAGTTTCAGACACTTAGGTATTAGGTGCTCACTATGCATGAATAATGGTGAGTGATAAAGCTGTGCACATGCTAAGCAAAGATTTTATTTTAACTATTCAGAAAAATCGTGATTTAATGAAGTACGCATACCATCATGCATACATATATTAAACTTAAGATAAATAGCCTAGAATTACCTACCAACCATGCAAGAAATGTATATTGTTTTCAGATTCTCCTTTTCAGCAAATTTACTCTTACATTACTTTATAGCTATTAACACTGGAAGGGCCAGAGACTAGCATTAGGAAGGATGGAATTGAAAAGTGAGGAGGGGAGAAGCAATGTAATATAATTTTAAATTTTTCTAAGAGCTCTCTTGAAATGTAGTCCTAATCTGTCCAAGACTGTTATGCCTCACCTGGCCATTTATATGCACCCAAATGATCAAATAAAATGGATGTTGGGGAGCCTTTGTCTTACCAAAGAGTTTTCCATAGAATTACAACTTCCATAATGTAAATGAATCAAATTAGTAAGAAAAAAATTTATAGAAAACATTTGTAAAACAAAGCTCTTGAGTACATCTTCCTGCATTTGCTCTGAATATTAATGTGATTCATTCCCTAGAACACACACCTTGATGTTCTCTCCTATGGAAATGATTTCCTGCTACCTCAGAATGATTTGTTAAAAATGGGCTGTTGTATCTTTAGAGTTAGTTTGCTTGTGAAGATTTACAAGATACTTTTCATTTCTCTCATCCAGGAACAAGAAGAAGGTCAAGAGAAGGCCGTCCTCAGTGATACTCCAAAAACTAGACTTTGTACAACTATAAATCGACAGTTGAATTTTTGAGGAAAACGTTGTGAAAGCCACTTTGATTTTGGAAACCTTTACAAACTGAACCATAAGCCCATGCAGAATAAGCAGGGAACAATCCAGAATGTAAATTTTACTATTTCTTGTAAATGAGAAATATAAATGAAATTAGATTTTTTTTTAAAAAAAAGGAATGAATAGTTGTGTTTGTGGAAGGATGTGGATAGTGCGAGGGAAATGAGCTGTATGTACTTTGCACATATAGTTCAGCAGAGTCCATTGCATCTTTAAACTTTGCCAATTTTTGTCAGGTCTTAATGCCAACAGCATTCATCATAGTGGGTAAATGCCAATGCCACTATCATGTTCTTCTATTTCCTGAAAATTTGGGTGATTGGGAAATTTTAGCACTACAGGTGAAGTTTCTAAGATTCATTTGCCAAGTGAATGTGCTGACTTCATTTCAGATACCATACAACATAAGTATTTGCCACATGAAGTCAAGTCAATTCAACGTAAATCTTAGAATCTTGAAATGTTATCCCTTTAAGAAGCTTGAGTCATAAATTACATGTAAGGGAGACACAGAATGCATGCAAACATTTTACCTCTGCATGGGTAATTAAATTTCAAAAAAATGGGTGCTTGATATGGAACTTTTATATCAAAAATGCTTTGCTCATTTCTGATACTAATGTGGATTTATTTGTAAATGATGTCATTTTTATAGCTAGTTTTGTATTCATGAACTGTTTGTCATTTGCTTCTTGCAATATACATGTATATTTTTAATCTCAAATGTTGCAATACAGCCATGTGTCAAGTCCAAATGAAGTTACTTCAAAATGTTTTGAAGTTACAAGGATTTAATTTAATAGGTGGTTTGGGGTTGGGAACATGACTTTATACCTCTATTTGAAACAAATATTCATTAAAGAAAATTTACTAAATTCGGTGTCCCTTGTATTGACAAGGCTGTGATCAGAATGGAGACATTAGTAGAGCAGATCGAGTATGTGCAGGTGTTCTCATCCTTCAGGAATATCTACGGATATGCTATGGTGGAAAGATCCATAGGATCAAAATTAAGAGAACATGGGCACAGTCAAAGCATTACCACTAAATAGTTGAATAGCCTTGGGCAAGTCACTTCATTTATCTATACATCACTTTTTTCATCACTAAAATGAAGGAGTTGTACTAGATGACTTTAAATGTCCTTTCCAGGATAAAAAAGTTATGAATTCATTTTACATTAATAATTGGATAGTTTGAAAAAATACCAAATAAATATAGTCATATATAAAAAAATGTGTTTACTTCGTAGTGTTTTCAAAAAATGTCTTTCAATCTCTCATTTTGCCAATTAAACAGACACTCAATTACCTGTTTCTACAGGGTTCTGTCATCAAAAATTAAGGTAACAATATAAAATTTTGAGAAATTTCAGGCCCTGGATTTTATACCTTTCCCTTAATCATCAAGAAAGATTAGCCTCATGAATTGCCCTGCCTATATAAAAATAGCCACAGTAGCTTACATTTATATACAGCAGTAAGGTTCAAAAGCGATTTACATGCATCATCCCATTTGATCCTTACAATAACCCTATAAGTGTTATTATCATTTATACTTTGCACATGGGAAAGAGAGTGTGAGAAAGACTCAGTGACTTACCCAAGGTGATGCAGCTTAATAAGTATTTGAAGTGGTATCTGAACCCTTTCCTAATTCCAAGTCCAAGACTCGACCCTCTACCACCTAACTCCCACTGTAGTAGTATTTTCTTTGTGACTGGTAGGGTAAGTTACTATGCTGAGCTAGGAAGTCTAAAGGCATGGGTTCCTTTGTCATATATATCAGTACTATTAAGTCTATTTGTATTCACAGCACCCTTAACTGATAGCATTCATTTTGAATAGGCTAATAATAGTTAAATCTATATCATAATATTTGTGGATAGATACAGCACTTTAAAGTTTATAAAGTCCTTGCCTTCATTTGACCATTTCAAGAAACTTTTTCAACATTTTTCCTATTTTAGAGATAAAGAACTTGAGGCTCAGAGAAACAAAATGATTTTCTCATGTTCACACAGTTAATAAATGGGGAGTCAGGACTTGAATGGAGGTTTTCTGATGCTATATCATAACATATTCACAGATCTTTCCATTACTATAAATAGGATGCTAGTCACAAGCAGTATTAAACATGTAATGAAGCATCAATAGAAATGTCAGCACTCATGAAAAACAAATCAAAATGGATGTCCTTCTTACCATCAATAAGTTAAGAGCTCTCTCTCTCTCTCTCTCTCTCTCTCTCTCTCTCTCTCTCACACACACACACACACACACACACACAATACAGAGATCATAAAGATATTCATATTGAAAGGAACGTATTGTCTGGATTAATTGGGGAGGGCAGAATATTTTGTCTAGGAATTTTTCCAGCAATGATCGTGGAAGATAATTATTTCTCTTTTTTAAAAAAAATTCCAATTACATGTAAAGATAGTTTTCAACATTCACTTTTTATAAAGTTTTGAGTTCTGAATTTTCCCATCCCCCTCTCCAAGATGGCAAGCAATCTGATGTAAGTTACACAAGTGCAATTATGTAAATATATTTCCACATTAGTCATGTTTTGAAAGAAGAAACAGAAAATAGACACGACCCCCACTCTCCAAAAAAACCAAAAAAAGTGAAAATAATATGCCTTGATCTGCATTCAGACTCCACAGTTTTTTCTCTGGGTGTGGATAGCATTTTGCATCATGAGTCCTTTGGAGGATTGTTGTGTTGCTGAGGAGAGCTAAGTCAATAATAGTTGATCATCACACGATGTTACTGTTACTGTGCAGAGTGTTCTCCTGGCTTTGCTCACTTCATTCACCATCAGGTCATGTACGTTTTCACAGGTTTTTTGGAAATCTGCCTGCTCATCATTTCTTACAGCAACATCATTAAATTCATATACTACAACTTGTTTAGCCATTTCCCAATTGATGGAGATTCCCTTAATTTCTAATTCTTTGACATCATAAAAAAGAGCTGCTATAAATATTGTTGTACATGTATGTCTTTCCCTTTTTTATCATCTCTTAGGGATACAGATCTAGTAGTGGTGTTGCCGAATCAAAGAGTATTCACAGTATTACATCCCTTTGGGCATAGTTCCAAATTACTCTCCAGAGTGCTTGGATCAGCTCACAACTCCACCAACAATGCATTAGTGTCCCAATTTTCCCACATCTCCAATATTTATCATTTTCCTTTTCTGTCATATTAGCCAATCTTATAGGTATAGAGTTGTTTTAATTTTCATTTCTCTAATAAATATTGATTCAGAGCATTTTTCATATAATAGCTTTAATTTCTTCATCTGAAAATTGTCTGTTCATATCCTTTGACCATTTATCAATTGGACAATAACATATTCTTATAAATTTTGACTTGATCCACTATATATTTGGTAAATGAGACCTTTATCAGAGATATTTGCTATAAAGATTGTTCCCCAGCTTTCTGCTTTCCTTCTAATCTTGGTTGCATTGGTTTTGTTTGTGCAAAACCTTTTAATTTAGTGTATTAAAAATTATCCACTTTGCATTTCATAATGCCCTCTATCTCTCATTTGGTCATAAATGCTTCCCCTCTCCATAGATCTGGCAAATAAACTATTCCTTACTCTCCTAATTTGCTTATGGTATCACACTTTATGTCTAAATCATGTACCCATTTTGACCTTATCTTGGTATATGATGTGAGATATTGGTCTATGACTAGTTCCTGCCATGCTATTTTAAAATTTTTTCTTAGTTTTTTTTTTTAAATGAGCAAGTTCTTATCCCAGAAACTTGAGTCTTTGGGTTTATCAAACAGTAAATCAATATAGTCATTGAATACTGTGTCTTGAAAACTAACCTATTCCACTTATCCACCACTCTATTCCTTAGCCAGTACCAAATAGTTTTGATGATTAATGCTTTGTAATATAGTTTAGATCTGGTACAGCTAGGCCACCTTCCTTTGACTTTTTTTTCCATTAATTCATTTGATATTCTTGACCTTTTTATATGAATTTTGTTAATTTTTTTCTAGTTGTATAAAAATTTTTTGGTAGTTTGATTGATATGACATTGAATAAGTAAGCTAATTTAGGCAGAATTGTCATTTTTGTTATAATAGCACAGCCTAGCCATGAATAATTGAAATTTTTTTCCAGTTGTTTAGATGTGATTTTATTTGTATAAAAAGTTTATATGGTTCCTGAGTTTCTCTTGGCAAGTAGACTCCCATATATTTTATATTGTCTACAGTTATTTTAAATGGAATTTCTCTTTTTATCACTTGCTGCTGAGCTTTGTTGGTAATATATAGAATTCTGATGATTTATGTGGGTTCATTTTATATCCTACAACTTTGCTAAAACTGTTAATTATTTCAAGTAGTTTTTAAATTAATTCCCTAGGATTCTCTAATTAGACCATCGTATCATCTGCAAAGAGTGATAGTTTTGTTTCTTCAGTGCCTATTTTTATTCCTTCAATTTCTTTTTCTTTTCTTATCACTAAAGCTAACATTTCTAGTACAATATTTAATAATAGCTACGATAATGGACATCCTTATTTCAGCCCTGATCTTACTGGGAAGGCTTCTAGCTTATTCCTATTACAGCTAATGGTTCCTTATGGCTTTAGATAGATACTATTTATCATTCTAGGGAAAACTATTTATTCCTGTGCTCTCTACTGTTTTTAATAAGAATTGGTGCTGTATTTTGTCAAAAGCTTTTTCAACATCTATTGAGATAATCATATAATTTCTGTAAGTTTTATTATTGACATGGTAAACTAAAAAAATAGTTTTCCTCATATTGAGCCAACTCTTTAAATTTATTATACATCCTACTTGGTCATTATTATCCTGGTGACAAATTGCAGCAATCTCTTTGCTAATATTTTATTTAAAGTTTTTGCATCAATATTCATTAGGGAAATTGTTCTACAATTTTCTTTTTCTGTTTTCGCTCTTCTTGGTTCAGGTATCAGCACCACATTTGTATCATAAAAGGAATTTGGTAGGACTCTGCCTATTTTTCCAAATAGTTTACATAGGCTTGGAATTAATTGTTCTTTAAATGTTTGGTAGAATTCATTTGTAAATCCATCTATTCCTGGAGATTTTTTCTTAGGGAGTTCATTGATGGCTTGTTCAATTTCCTTTTTTTTTTTCTAAAATGAAGTTACCTTGCTACCTGGAATATCCTTTTCTGTTAACCTGGGCAATTTATATTTTTGTAAATATTTCAGCCATTTTCCTAAAGTGTCATATTTGTTGGCATATAGCTGGGCAAAATAGGACTAATTATTGCTTTAATGTACTCTTCATTGGTGGTGAATTCACCTATTTTACTTTTCTTATTGTATATTTAATTTTCTTTCTTTTTAAACCAAATTAACCAAAGGTTTATCTATTTTATTAGTTTTCCATAAAACCAACACTTACTTTTATTTATTAATTTAATTTTTTCTTACTTTTAGTTTTATTTCTCTCTCTGATTTTTAGAATTTCTAATTTTTTATTTACCTAGGGATTTTTAATGTGTTCTTTTGCTAACTTTTAAAATTGCATTGATAAATCATTTATCTGCTCTTTCTCTATTTTATTCCTGTAACTGTTGACAGATATAACATTTACTCTAAGTACTGCTTTGGCTGTGCCCCATAAATTTTGGTATGTTCTTTCATTGTTGTCATTCTCTTTGACAAAATTAATTTTTTTATGCTTCTCTGGGGTCTTTTATTTGAAGGTCAAATTTTCTGTTCAGCTCTTGTCTTTTCTTTTGGTTTTTAGTTTTTTAAAATTTTATTTAATACTTTTAGTTTTCAGCATTGATTTTCACAAGAGTTTGAATTACCAATTTTCTCCTCATTTCTACCCTCCCCCACTCCCAGATGGTGTATGTTCTGATTGTGCGGTGCTCCAGTCAGCCCTCCCTTCTGGCACTCCACTCCCCTCCATCTGCTTTTCCCTTATTTTCTTGCAGGGCAAGATAGGTTTCTATGCTCCATTGCCTGTATATCTTATTTCCTAGTTGTGTGCAAAAATATTTTTTGAACATCTGTTTTCAAAACTTTGAGTTCTAAGTTCTCTCCCCTCTTCCCTTCCCACCCACCCTCCCTAAGAAGGCAAGTAATTCAACATAGGCCACACACATATCATTATGTAAAACCCTTCCACAATACTCATGATGTGAAAGACTAACTGTATTTTGCTCCTTCCTATCCTATCCCCCTTTGTCCAATTTTCTCCCTTGACCCTGTCCCTTTTTGAAAGTATTTCCTTTGGATTACCTCCTCCCCCTATCTGTCCTCTCTTGTATTGTCCCCCCTTTTTTTATCTCCCTCCTTCTTTCCTGTGGGGTAAGATACCCAATTGAGTGTGCATGTTATTCCCTCCTCAGGTAAAATCCGATGAGAGCAAGATTCACTTATTCCCCCTCACTTGTCCCCTCTTCCCTTCCTACAGAACTGCTTTTTCTTGCCACTTTTATGCGAGATAATTTACTCCATCCTTTCTCTCCCTTTCTCCCTATCTCAATATATTCCTCTCTAATCCCTTAATTTGATTTTATTTTTTTAGATATCATCCCTTCATAGTCAACTCACCCTGTGCCCTCTATCTATATATATTTGTATATTCCCTTCAGATACCCTAATACTGAGGTCTCATGAATTATTCACATCTTGTTACCATGTAGGAATGTAAACAAAACAGTTCACTTTTAGTAAATCCCTTATGATTTCTCTTTCTTTTTCACCTTTTCATGCTTCTCTTGATTCTTGTGTTTGGAAGTCAAATTTTGTATTCAACTCTGGTCTTTTCACTGAGAAAGCTTGAAAGTCCTCTATTTTATTGAAAACCCATATTTTGCCTTGGAGCATGATATTCAGTTTTTCTGCTTAGGTGATGGTTTTAATCCTAGCTCCATTGACCTCCAGAATATCATATTCCAAGCCCTTCGGTTCCTTAATGTAGAAGCTGCTAGAGCTTGTGTTAACCTGATTGTGTTTCCACAATACTCAAATTGTTTCTTTCTGGTTGCTTGCAGTATTTTCTCCTTGATCTGGGTGTGCTGGAATTTGGCAACAATGTTCCTAGGAGTTTTCTTTTTGGGATCTTTTTCAGGAGGCAATCTGTGGATTCTTTCAATTTCAATTTTACTGTCTGGCTCTGGAACATCAGGGTAGTTCTCCTTGACAATTTCTTGAAAGATGATATCTAAGCTCTTTTTTTGATCATGGCTTTCAGGTAGTCCAATAATTTTTAAATTCTCTCTCTTGGATGTATTTTCCAGGTCAGTGGTTTTTCCAATGAGATATTTCACATTGTCTTCCATTTTTTCATTTCTTTGGTTCTGTTTTATAATGTCTTGATTTATCATAAAGTCACCAGCCTCCACTTGCTCCAATCTAATTTTTAAGATGGTACTTTCTTCAGTGGTCTTTTGGAACTCCTTTTCCATTTGGCCAATTCTGCCTTTCAAGGCATTCTTCTCCTCATTGGCTTTTTGGAGCTCTTTTGCCATTTGAGTTAGTCTATTTTTTAAGGTATTGTTTTTTTCTGTATTTTTTTGTGTCTCCATTAGCAAGTCATTGACTTGTTTTTCATGGTTTTCCTGCATCACTCTCATTTCTCTTGCCTATTTCTCCTCTACTTCTCTAACTTGCTTTTCTAAATCCTTTTTGAGCTCTTCCATGGCCTGAGACCAGTTTATGGGGTTTTTTGGAGGCTTTTGATGTAGGCTCTTTGACTTTGTTGACTTCTTCTGGCTGTATGTTTTGGTCTTCTTTGTTACCAAAGAAAGATTCCAAAGTCTGAGTCTGAATCTGAATCCATTTTCACTTCCTGGCCATGTTCCCAGCCAACTACTTGACTCTTGAATATTTTGTAGGGGTATGACTGCTTGTAGAGCAGAGAGTACTTTGTCCCAAGCTTGAGGGACTGCACTGTTGTTTTCAGAGCTTTTTCTACACAACGAGCTCTGCCACGCTAGTGCTCCTCCTCCCCCCAAAACTGCCAACCTGGACTCGGGCTCAGATCTGAGCAGGCTCTGCACTCCTGCTCTGATCTGCCACTTAATTCCTCCCACCAGGTGGGCCTGGGGCCAGAAGCAGCTGCATCTGTAGTTCTGTAGCTGCATCATCCCCTCTGATCTTGGGGTGGTGGCCAAACCTTGAACTCCTTTCACTCTGTCTCTGCAGCTTTTTCCCATTAAACTTCTCTGTTGTCTTTGGTGTTTATGGGTTGAGAAGTCTGTTAATTGCCACATCTCACTGATTTAGGGTGCTAGGGCCTGTTCCACCTGGCTCCCAGTCTGGTTGGTCCATGCGCAGCCCACACTGGGCTGTGCTCCACTCTGCTCCGAGCTCCATGTGATAGACCTTACCCAGTGACCATCCAAGCTGTCCTGGGCTGGAGCCCTGCTTCCCTCTGCTATTTTGTGGGTTCTGCAGTTCTAGAATTTGTTCAGAGCCAGTTTTTATAGGTGTTCGGAGGGTCCTGGGGGAGAGCTTTAGGCCAATCCGTGCTGTCCAGCCGCCATCTTGACTCTGCCTCCCTCAGCTCCCTTTGGTGATATTATTGATTATTTCTATGATTTGTTGGTTGATCCACTAATTCTTTTGGCAGTAGATTATTTAGTTTTGTCTATCTTTCCATGGTTCTTTATTACATGTAACTTTTACTGCATCACAACTTAAAAAGGATGCATTTAATTTTGCTGGATTTTTTTTTTGCATTGGATTGTGAAGTTTTTAGTACATGGTCAATTTTTGTGTTGGTGCCATATACCATTGAGAAACAGGTATATTCCTTTCTATCCCTATTCAATTTTCTCTAGAGCTCTCACATATATAGCTTTTTAAAAATTCTATTCACCTCCCTAACTTCTTTCTTGTTTATTTTATGGTTAGTTTTATCTAGTTCTGAGAGGGGAGGTTGAGGTCCCTCACTGGTATACATTTACTGTATATTTCTTCCTGCAACTAACTTAACTCTAAAAATTTGCACCACTTGGGGCTTATATATTTAGTATTGATATAACTTTATTTTCTATGGTAATGTTGAACAAGATGTAGTTTCCTTCCTTGTCTCTTCTAATTAGATGTATTTTTGCTTTTGCTTTTTCTGAGATCAGGATTACTATCCCTGCTTTTTTTTTTACTTCGGCAGAAGCATAATATATTCTGTTCCAGATTTTACCTTTACTCTGTGTGTATCTCTGTGCTTCTAATTTGTTTCTTGTAAACAACATATTGTGGGGTTCTAGATTTTAATCCACTCTGCTGCTTCCATTTTATAGAAGAGTCCATCCCATTCACATTCACAGTTATGATTATTAAATGTGTATTTTGCTCCATCCTACTCTTCCCCATTTATACTTTTCTTCTTTCTGCTTTTACCCTCTCCCTCCTCACCAATGTTTTGCTTCTGACCACGTCCTCCCTCAATTTGCCCTCCTTTCTATCAGTCCTCCCTTTTCTTTTCGCCTTCCTCTCATTCTTCCCTATAAGGTGAGATAGATTTCTTTGCCCAATCAAATGTGTATGATATTCCCTCTTTGAGCCAAATCTGAGAGTAAGATTCAAACAATACTCACAATCTCCCTTCTTTTCTTCTACTGTGATAGGTCTTTCATGTCTCTTCATGTTATATAATTTACCTCTTTCTGCTTCCCTCTTCCATCTTCTTCCAATACAATCCTTTTTTTTTTAACCACTTAATTTTTTTATCATCACATTAAAATCAATTTATCCCCACACCCTCTGTCTAAATATACTCCTTCTAAGTACCCAAATAGAGATACAGTTCTTAAGAGTTACAAATATGGTCTTCCCATATAGGGATGTAAACAGTTTAACCTTATTGAATACCATGTTATTGGTTTTTTTTCTTTCCTCTTTACTTTTTTATGCTTTTCTTCAGTCTCGTATTTGAAGAGCAAATTTTCTGCTCAGCTCTGGAAAGTTTTAAAGTCTTTTATTTCACTGAATATCCATCTTTTACCCTGGAAGATTATGCTCAGTTTTGCCAGGTAATTGATTCTATTTTGCGATCTAAGCTCCTCTGCCTTCCAGAATATCATATTCTTAGTCCTCTGACCCTTTAATGTAGAAGCTGCTGAGTCTTGTGTAATCTTGACTGTGGTTCCACTTGAATTGTTTCTTTCAACCTGCTTGCAATATTTTCTCCTTGACCTGATAGTTTTGGAATTTGACCACATTATTCTTTGGAGTTTTCATTTTAGGATCTCTTTCAAGAGGTGATCATTGGATTCTTTCAATGAATAGTTTTCCCTCTGGTTCTAGGATATCAGAGAGATTTTCCTTGGTAAATTACTGAAAGATGCTGTCCAGAGGCTTTTATTGATCATGGCTTTCAGGTAGTTCAATAATTCTTTAATTATCTCCCATGGATCTATTTTCTAGGTCAGTTGGTTTTCCAGTGAGGTATTTTACATTTTCTTCTATTTTTTCAATCTTTTGATTTTCTTTTACTGATCCTTGATGCCTCATAAAGTCATTAGCTTCCATTTGCCCAATTCCGATTTTTAACATATTATTTTCTTCAGTTAGCTTTTGTACTTCCTTTTCTATTTGGCCAATTCCATTTTTAAAGGAGTTGTTTTCTTCAGTGGACTTCCCCCTCACCCAATTTGAACCATTCTATTTTTTAAAATGTTATTTTAGACTCAAACACCAGAACACAATTACAGAATAGAGAAAAGAAAAAAAATATCATTAACTTAAATATTAGAACTTAAATACAAAGTAAGAAAAGAAAAAAGCATGCCATGTGTATAGCAGAACATAAGAAAAGATTCAAAATATATAACAATGAATTTTCATTTCAAGAAAGGCTGTATGATAAATACTACACATTGTGTTGAGAGCTGTCCATTTTTTCTTTATTTCCTTGTAAGTTTTCTTTTGTTCTCTGCTTTGTACTTTTTACTTCCCTTCCTCCCTGCCCACTCCCCCTCAGAAGGTTGCAATTAAGTGTGGATATATTTCAATAAAGATATGTACATATATGTGCACATATACATAGATATATAGATATATACTTTCCTAAGGAATTCTATTCCTGATCTTTGTTTTTATGTTTGTACATATCTCTTGTTTCCTGTTCCCCCCAGACTCCTCTACTCTACTTCTACCCACTACTTGCCCTCCTATTGCTTGACTACCCCCTTCTAAGGATCCCTCCCCTATTGTTCCTTTCCCATAAATCTAAATACTCTTGTGTAGCCACCTATAACCTATTCCCTCACCCTTCCTTCTACAGATCCCTCCCTTGTTTTCTCCCTGTTCCCTAACTCCTTAACATTTTTTTCTTCTGAATTTAGAAGACTTTTATACTCTTCTAGATATATATGTTTTGTTCCTTCTTAAATCCATTCCCAATGAAAGTAGGTTACCAGAACTACAAGCCTTTACCCCCAACTAATTCCTCTTTATTAATTCTTCCTCTTGCACCACATTTGTATAAAATAATTACCCTTTTTAACTGTTCCTAAATGGTTTTGCTTTTTAAAGTCATATCAAACTCAGGCCTACTCCAATCTTTCTTATGAACTACCCCATTACTAATGAAAATCTTAGATGTATGTTTTGCATTTTACATATCTAAAAAGTAAAATAGTCTATCCTTATTGAATCCCTTGTAATCAGTCTTTGGCATATACCTTATGTTTTTCTTTGCTCTTATATGTCAAATCTATTAAGTTCAGTTTTTTTTTAATAACAAAATCTTGAAAGTCTGACAATTGATCAAATATCCATTTTTTTTCATCCAGGATCATGCTTAACTTTGCTGGGTGGCCTATTCTATATTTTAAGGAATTGTTTTCTTCAGTCAATTTTTATACTTCTTCTTGCAAGCTGTTGACTCTTTTCAAAATTCTCTTGCATAACAATCATTTTGTTTCATAATTTTTCTTCTATCTCTCTTACTTGATTTTTGAAATCCATTTTTAGCTCTTCCAAGAGGACTTTTGATCTTGAGACCAATTCATTTTCTTTTTTGAGGTTTCACATATAGGCATGTTGACATTGTCCTATTCTGAGTTTGTGTTTTGATCTTCCTTGTCTTTATAGTAGCTTTCTATGGGCAGGGCTCTTTTTGGTTTTTGCTCACTTTTAAAAGTTGAGCTCTGCTCCAGGGACACAGGACACATTATCCCAACCTTCTTGCACTGGGGGTTAGGGGATGGTCATTGGCTTTCTGTGCCAGCCTATGGGGGTCTCTGCCCACTGTGCTAGGGTGGCTTGGCCTAGTCATGCCTGTTGTACCTTGGTTTCCGGGGCTGGAAGTTTGCTTGCTGTTCTGAGGCCAGAGACCTCACAACTGGCCTGCTGTACCACTGGCCTGCTGAGTCAGGACTAGCCTTGGTTGCTGATTTGTGTAGTGGCTAAGAGCCTCCTTCTGGCTTACCCAGATACCACCTGTTCTGGGCTCTGTTGCCCTTTTATCCAAGTGAGACAGACCTTTCCTGAAGTCCTTCTAAGTAATCTTGGGTTAGAAAATTGTCCTACTCTGTCTTTTTGTGGATTCTTTTACTCCAGAAATCTGTTAGAGGCTAGATTTAATGTTGTTCCTGAGGGAAACTGGAGAGAGCTCAGGCAACTTCCTGGCTTCTCTCCACCATAGTGTCTCCTCCCTCCAATTATTTTCTTAAAATTTAAGTGCCAATCAATTTTGAGGCCTTAAAATAAAAGTTTCTTGAATATGCAGTTTTCCCTTTGTTCTATGGAGGCACTGGAAGGCCATATGTAGTATTACATAAGTATCGTAGTAATATCCAGCATCTATATATCACTCTGAGATTTGCAATATACTTTACATATGTTATTTCATTTGAGCCTCAGGAGAACTATGGGAAGTAGATGCTATTATTGCGCCCACCGAGAGTGAGAATGGTTAAACGATTTGCCCAGGCTCACACAGCTGGTAATTTTTTTGAGGCAGGATTTGAACTTAGATTTCCTAACTTCAAGTTTGATGTTCTGTCCACTATTGCAATCTAACTGCCTATTTATTGATGAAGTTTCTGAATTTACAGTGAAAAGAGAAAAGAAATTGATTAAATCAATTGGGGTTTCAAAAAGACTACTGGTAAAAATGAAGACATAGGAAAATATTTAGGCTGAAATGATCTATACGCTTGGCATTAAAATGGCAAGCTTATGTTAACTTTATCTTCAGCATTCCTCTACACCCTTAAAGGGTGTATACAGAGATACATAGACATATACTTTCCCCAGCTTGTAAATAAATTTTAACTCTTTATAGATATTTAATAAAAGGCAAGATAATTAATTGGAAATATGTGGTAATTGATCTTCCTAAAACATAAAACAAGCATTCCAATGTCATCATTTCAAGATTCACATCAAAAATGAAAATTAAAGAATTGAAGAGTGAAATTACATAAAATTTATAAGGCAAAATAGAATTAATGACTAATCTGTATTTCCAATAGACTGCACAGTGTTGGCTTCAGGGAAAAGCGTTGTTAGCAGCTGTAGATCCCAGGAATATCCTCTTACATGAGGTCAGATTTGGGCTGAGTTCTGAAGGAAGATGGGGAAACTAGGAGATGAAGGAGCAGAGCATTCCATGTAGGCATGAAGGTAAGGCTAGTAGTGAAAATAGGAAAAGAAATGTCATGTTAGAGGAACTGCAAATAGGCTAGTGTTGCTAGAACATTGATTTTGGAGAGAACAGAGTGTGAGAAGCCTATAAAGGTGGAGAGGGTTGCTTTATGAAGAACTTTAAATGCCAATGGAGCAATTTATACTTGCAATAATAAATGATAGATCTCGGTGAGAAATGGGAGGAGGAAATACAAGAAGGAGATGACATGGTCAGATAGAAAATCAGAAGAATATGGATTGGGACTGAGAGGACTTGAAGAAGGGGGACCACTTTGAAAACTATTGTGATATTCCAAGTGAAAGGTGATGAGAGTCTGAACTAGGGTTTTACTTATGTTATTGAAAAGGACACTAGAACTATGGAGTCTGAATGGAGATTGAAGCATACTGTTTTCCCTCTCTTTTTGTTTCTTCTTTCTTGTGGTTTTTCCCTTTGGTTCTAATTTTCTTTACAACATGACTAGTGTGGAAATATGTTTAATATGATTGTACATGTATAGCCTATATCAGATTGCATGCTGTCTTGGGGAGGAAGGAGTGGAGGGAGGGGGAGAAAATTTAGAAATCAAAATCTTATAAGAGTGAATGTTGAAAACTAAAAACAAATAAATAAAATTAAACAAAAGGAAACTATATAAAAGATTTTGTGAAGAGGAAAAACAGTAACATTTGTCAGCAGACTGGACATGTACAGTAAGAGTGAGGGTCAAAGGATGACTCCAAGACTATGACCCTGAGAGACTTGGAGGATTGTGGTTCCCTCTACAGTAATAGGGAAGTAAAGAAGAGAGAAAAAGTTGAAGTAGAAGGGAGAGGGATGTAATTAATGTTAGTTACTTTTTCTTACAAAACTTTTCCAGAGGTAACTGGTGAATTATGGAATTTTCTTAAGGTTAGTGAAATTAAACAATTTGACAACATATTCAAAGACTTTCAAGACCATAATTCATAATTCCAATTTTAACACAACCTAAATCTTAATTTTTCAGGTTATGCAATTCTGTCAAGATAGGAGATACAGGTCCATGAGCCATATTTTCTATTTGTCAGTTCATACAATACAATATAATACATTAACTAGTCTTTCCAGTCTTTTATATGGAGTAGACAGATACTGGTTTAGAACCTCATCTTTCATAAACTAATGACATGCCTATGGGACAGAAACATTTACAACCAATTTGTATCTGATGGGACAAAGAGTTATTTTTTTCTACCACTTTCCATTTCCTAATCTTCACTCTATCATTGCAAAGCCAGATACTTTCATGAATCTTTTCAGGGCAAAAACCATAAAGGGACTAGATTTTTAGATTCTACATTTTATATGGAAATGAGAAGTGGTCATGTAAAATGGAAAGTAAATCACTGATTAAAAAAGATGACGCCAAAGAAGAACATCTGATTTTCTGAACCAGATCGAGAATGACAAGCATTTGAATAAATGAAAGAAAGAAAGAATGAATGAATGAATGAATGAATGAAAAACATTTGTCTGTCATTTATAATGTGACAAGCATTGTGTTAAGCCCCAAGGATACAAGTACAAAAGTTAGACTATCTCTGTCCTCTAGCAGCTTATGCCCTAATGAGATAGGCAACATATATAGAGGAGTGAGACCAAGCAAGGATGTCTTGGTCTAGGAAGTCAGAGGCTTGGTGAGTAGAGCCATAGGGAAATTGACTGAGACTCCCTTTCCAGAAGGCATGGAAGTATTTCTGTGATTACAGTTTCTGTAGGAAGGAGTTCCAGTACAGAGCCATTGAAGAAAGATGGATGACAAGAAAATATCTTTGATGGTAGGGTGGAAGTAGAGGTCTGTTAACCTGGACCAGACCGCATATAATTGGCCAAATGCGTTTGTATTCCCTGAGCCACAAATAAAAATAAAAATACAAATACTTCCCCCCCTCCTATTTCAGTTCAAATGCCACTTAAAATATTTTCCCAGTTTAGGACACTTGCTCCAACTCATAAATATTTGCCATAAAGTGTAGTACGCAGATCTGAACACAATATTCTAGATGATGTCATACCAGAGAAGAGTGATGTAGTTCCATTTCCCCATGGGTCTTGCAAGCTAAATATGGCTTTTCTGGCTGTGATGTCAGACTGTTACCTCCAATTGACCTTGAGGTCCAATAAACTCAATTCCATTCAATGAGGATTTATTAAACAAGGTTCTGTGCTAGGGACTGGATTCAAAGACAAAAGATGGTTCCTAACTAAAAGGAACTACTGTTTAATGGAGAAATATCATATGTACACAGATAAGTAAATATGCATATACAACAAATAAAAACAGCTTCTTATGAGGAAAATCATTAACATCTGAAAGGATCAAGAAGGACCTTGTGGAGGACTTATGCTGCTGAACCTTGGTTTTTTTAGGCAAATAATAAATCATTCACATTTCCTTGTGGGTAGAGACTGTCTTTCTTTCTGCTTGTGTTTGTATCCTGAGCAATTAGCAGAATCCTGGCACATAGTAAGATCCAAATAAATACTTCTTAATTTGATTTAACGCACCCAAACCAGGCATATGACTCAAAAAGATCAAAGGAAGACAGACAGGATCCATATGCACAAAAAATATTTGTAGTAGCAGTCTTCATTGTAGAAAAGAAATAGAAATAAAGTAGGAACACACTGAGAAGTAGATAAATAAATTGTACACATGAACATAATGGACATGACAAATAAAGACAAAAATGGAGAGAAAAAAACTAAGAACATTTTTATGAACTGAGACAAAGTGAAATAAGAAAATTAAGAAAGTAATGTATGTACATCTACACACATTTATTATAAAAAAGTTCAAACATAACAACATGTATACATATTAAATACATACACTATACACACACACACACAGGTAGGTGTGTATACAAATACATTTGTGAGATATCTATATATACACCTACATACATACAAATACATACACACATACTGTTAAGGAATGTTAAGAGGTACCCTGAACCTGAATTGCTAAGTTTTCCAGAAACACTGAATCCAGAGTACACAAGACTCCCTGAATATGTCAAGGATGAGGACTTTCTACTTCCCCCCACCCCAGCTCACATAATTTGTTGTTTGCATCCCAAACTGGACTCCCTGAGAGTCAAGACAGGCACCAGACAGTTTGCACTATGTGAGAAACTGCTCACTCAGCTCAGATCCTTGTAGATAAGCAGACCAACTTATCTTCATAGTGTATGAATTCCTAAGGAAAAAGAATGGGGCTTTTACCATTGCATTGACCCTCCCCTTTGGGAGGGGTTTTGTCCTTTTCCCACTTTTACTGCACCTTTCCCCCTCCCATGCCACACACCTTCAGATGGAGATTTCTGTTTCCTCCTCCTTCCTTTCTTGTACTATCATAAATATGCGAACTTTTGTATGGATGACAAACTCTTTGAGTTCCATATACATGTCCATTTCTCTAGTAGTAAATTTAGTTTTCATGTAAGTTTTATGAAGTCGTGATTGCCTGTTGACAATACTACACAAAGATATATGTGCATATACATAGTATACATATATACAAACATATGCATAATGTACATATACCTATTTATAATATATACAGCATAGATGAATACTGTATATACATAATAAATATGTATACTATACATGTGTATATGTATACATACATATATGAGTATGTATATATGTAAAGATACAGTAGTATTATATATAATGCACATGCATTAATGCATGTGCATATACATATACATTGTAAGGGAAAATAACTTTCAAAACCTTAAGAATTGTGATCAAGGCAATGATCAACTATAGCTCCAAAAGACTGATAATGAAATATACTTCCCACCCCTTTGCAACAGAAATAAATGACTAAGTACAGAAATGAGACATCCATTTAGGACGTGATCAATGTGTGTGGAAAGTTTTTCCTTTATGATATCTATTTGTTACAATTCAGAGCTTCCATGCTGGGTTGAGAGAGATATATGGGCAGATTGCAAGGAAGATTGATGGCAATGAAAAAGAAGAAGAAAAGACAATCAATGGTGTATCTGGGTGCGTGCGTGTGTGTGTGTGTGTGTGTGCTTAATACATACAGCAGAGTAAAAAGATGTTCAGAAAGAATAAAGAGGGCAATACTGGTACTATCATGGTGAATTTAACTTATACTTTACAAATAAGATGTTACCTTTAAACTTTACTGTAAAAGTAATCATAAAAACCATTTGGCATTGGTTTTTTATTAGATTTTTTATTTTTAATTTACAACACTTAGTTCTACATGTTATTGAGTTTCAAATTTTTTCCCTTCCCTCCTCTTCCCCCTGGCCCCCCAAGATGACATGCAGTCTGTTATAGATTCTATATAAACCTTCACATTAAACTTATTTACACAATAGTCAATTTGCAAAGACAAATTACGACCCTTGGAATGAATCATGAGAGAACAAAAGCAAAACCAAAAGGAAGAGAAAAAAAAAAGATTGCAAATAGTTTGCCTCACTCTGCAACCATACTTCATAGTTCCTTCTCTGGATGTAGCTAGCTTTTTCCATTATGAGTGCTTTGGAGCTGTCTTTGAGCCTTGTATTGCTGAGGAGAGCCAATTCTATCAAAGTGAGTCATCACAGAATTAATATGTCTGTGGTTGTGTACAATGTTCTACTAGTTCTACTCTTCTCGCTCAGCATCTGTAGTAGGAAGGCTGAATTTATGATCTCAAATATAATCATGTATATGTTTGAATGGTCCGAAATCGCAAGGTATGAGAAATTCTCTAAGGAGAAAACAACAAGAAATTTATTTAGGCCCCACCGCAGCAAAAACTTGAACCAGCCTCCCCATTCCAACATCTTGACAAAAAGACTCCAGGCCCAGAAAGCCCATTTCACACGGGCAACTAGGAGGCCAAAGAAAAGCAAGAGAGTATTTAGCCAAATCATGTTCACTGGCCTCACGTTCCTGCTCACACTCAGGTAAGCCCCGCTTCCGCAGCTTATGGCTTCCACACCTTCCGCCGCCGCCGCCGCCGCTGAAGTCCGCAGCCTCCTGCCTCTGCAGCTTCTGGCCTCCACAGCTTCTGGCCTCCACAGCTTCTGCCCTCCACACCTTCCACTGAAGTTGTCTCCCGGCTCACCCCTCCTTGCAGCCGAGCTTCCGGCGTTCTCAAGCCCCACCTCAATGACCAGAGACCATTGGTTCCTGAGCTGGCCCCTCCTAAGTCACCAATCCACACCCACACAGGTTTCACACCTGACAGGGCCCTGGGCCTGGGGCTTAGCACTTAACAGCTGAAAGTACTTCCACTCAAAAGAAACAAAAGCCATGCTAATGAGACAATTTTGCTTAACA
>CM053622.1:741566363-741687123 GCA_028646595.1 Phalanger gymnotis
TAGGAAGGAGCAAAACATAGCTAATCTTTCACAACATGAGTATTGTGGAAGGGTTTTACATAATGATATGCATGAGGCCTATGTTGAATTACTTGCCTTCTTAGGGAGGGTGGGCGGGGAGGGGAGAGAATTTGGAACTCAAAGTTTTAAAAATAGACATTTGAAAACAACAACAAAAAAGAAGTTTTTGCATGCAACTAGGAAATAAGATACACAGTCAATGGGGCATAGAAGTTTATCTTGCCCTACAGGAGAAGAAGGGAAAGGGGGATAGGAGGGGAGTGGGGTAACAGAAGGGAGGGCTGACTGGGGAATGGGGCAACCAGAATATACACCATCTTGGACTGGGGGGGGGGTAGAAATGGGGAGAAAATTCATAATTCAAACTCTTGTGAAAATCAATGCTCAAAACTAAATATATTAATCAAATTAAATAAAAATAAAAATTCCAATTAAATAAAATGTTGTTGAAAATTTCAAAAAAAAATTGTCTTTAAATGTAATTGAAAAAATAAAATACCATTAAATATAATAAGAGTAAAGGAAAAATATGCCACTCTTCTCACTATATTTTGTTTTAGAAAATATAGCTATGTAGGTTAATGAGCACTATGTTTATTGTTTTTATTTTATTACTATTATTTTAATTAACACATTTTAAAAATGTTCATCAAATTAAATTTCTAGTGTAATAAATATTGATAGAAATACCTCTCATAAATGTCTTTGGGGTCATCAATAATTTTTTCAGGGGAAGCCTCAACAATGTTGAAAAATATAAAGGAATCTTGAGATCAAAAAGTTTGATAGCCACTCTTCTAGCTGAATTCCCTGAAAGAAGACTGATTGGTGGAACCAAGGGGTGGAAAGGGATGGCCTTAGCTTTGGCCTTGGCCTTTCCCCCCATCCCACTCCACTTTCTTTAATTAAGGGAAGACTTCACAAGTTTAGAAGGAGTTCAGAGGATTTGGGACTTTCCATCATCTCATCATCATCCTCCTCCTCCACCCGGCACACATACACACACACTTTTGACCACCAGGAACAGAATTAGGTGGCACTAGTGTCTGCACTGGGAACCAAGAATAGATTGGACTTAAAACTATGCAAGGGGACAAGAAAAGAAACTATTCCATGCCCAATGGAAGCTCGTTGAGTACTCTACAAATGGGAAAACAGAACTTCCAGCAACCAAGTGGCTGGTTATTATCCCTTTGCACATATGATTTCTAAGCTTGAGCCTACTTTCTCCTTGGATACTAATCTGGTCAACATTCGAGACATAAAATGTATATTTTTCCAGAGGTTGGTACATGGAGAGACAAGAGGGAAAACTAAAATAAGAGGTTTCCTTTTAAGAGAAAAAGAATGAGAAAATTAAAATTATAATTCAGGGTGGGGGGAGGGAGCAAACCTGTTAAAGCCTGTATTACAGATAAAGGCAACAATCACTGGGATGGTATGGTCTGTAATTATTCTCATGCTACATGTAAATTCTTGTTTATATATACTGCCTTCGAGATAATGTTATAAATTTGATTATCGAATGTCTGCTTATGGGAGATATGATACAAATGTTTAGGAGTTAGGGAATATTTTGTATCAACTGTTTCTATTTTACCACCTAAATGAAAACTCCTTTCTAAAGCTACTTGAAGCTAACTGACTAAATTTATTCTCAACTGATAATCTTATGGGGAAGCACACATACGGGATCCCCTGCAGATGATATTTGAGTATCACCCTCAACCCCTCGAGGATATTCTTAGAAATTTGAAAGGGAGATGTAATCAGCCTACATGTGGGAACCCATTGTCAATGGAGTGTGACAATTTTGATAAGGATTCTCAGGGTATACAGGGACTACCTAAAGAAGAACTTTCTAATAATTAGAATAGTACAAATACAGAAAGGGCTATTTCAGGAGGCTATGAGGTCGTAGATTTAAAGCTTAAAAGGAATTTACTGATGATCTGGTCCAAAGCCCTTATTTTAGAGATGAGGAAATCGAGTCTCAAAAACTTAAAATGACTTGCTCAGGGCCCACAGATTCAGGATTTGAACTAGTCATAGGATTCCAGACCCAGTATGTTTATCACCACACAGTGTGGGTTCTGCCTCACCGAAGCTCTTCAGATAGGAAGCACATGACCACTTCTTACTCACTGCCATCACATTACCCTGTGATCCACCAAGATTGGCCTCCATGCTGCTTCTCACACAAGCCTCTCCATCTCCTGACTCTGTATCTTCACTGGCTGTCTTCCATGACTGGAATTCTCTCCCTCCTCATTTCCATCTCCTGGTGGTTGTTGTATTTTTTTGGCTTCCTTCAGATCCCATCTAAAATCACCCTTTTTAAAGAAGCTTTTTTTTCTGACCTGTGTAAGATGCTCCTTGGAAGGAAAGGAAAAGGATTCATGGCTGGGACCCAAGCATAGGAGCAGAGTTTGGACACAGAAAACAGGACAAGACACCAGACACTGAACTAGGCAAGAAGCTCAGAGCAGCACCTGGAGCTCCTTAACCTCTCTCTAACTACAGTCAGGTTTAGAGAATTTGGGATGCAGATAATTTATGTATGGAGGTTAAGTCCTTAGCTGTGAGTGTTAGGATATAATGGCTGATAGCTTAGTAAATGCTTAATATCAGTTCTGGGTCAGTCAACTCAGGACAGTCTTCTAGTAGTTTCGGTTCAACAACAGAACAAAATGAGACAATCTTAGCTCATCCAACAATTTAAAAAATTAATATATATTTTCATAGCCATAGAAGGAGGTGAACATCAATAAAGATGAGCATCAAGGATGCTATAAGTTCTCCTGTCTTTGAGCTGCCCGTTGTGGTTTATAAGCCAAACCTCAGAGCAAGGATAAAGAATTCATGGATGTTTTCATCAGGGTGACCTATAAGTTATGTCAACCAATTGAGTCCTTTCTGTTAAGATGACCAAGTCTCAAGTATGGCCTCAATATCTTTTAGGGAAAAAAAAATCTAACACAAACCTACATAGGAAAAGCAATTTGGTTAATGGTCTCACCATATAATCTGACCCAACCTGTCTCACATTTTTCCCCATTTTGTACTCTAAATATTTAGCAATCTGGGTTTTTCACCAGCTTCAAATAAAAAAATTTATCAAGAGCTAGTTACTATGTACAAAATGCTGTGATAGCTTTTGGGGAGAATGAGAGAGAGAGAGGAAGAGAGAGAGACGGAGAGAGAGAGATGAGAGACAGGGACAGAGACAGAGAGAGACCAGGACAGAGACAGAGACAGAAACAGAGAGAATTTTACCCAAGGGAAAGTTCCTTGAAGTGTATATTAGCAAGCTAGGAATGGGGATATCATGGAGACTGCCAACTCCTCTTGGGTCAGCTTCTTCCAGGGTATTTTTTTCCTTCAACAGCTTGAAGTGAGATTGGCATCTTCCATCTTCAGTGTCTAAGCTGGAAGGTAGAAGTTCCCAAAGTCCAAAGAGATTTGAAGAATTCAGAATGACTCTTAAGAACTAAAAGGACTGAAGCCCTCCCGTCTCTCCTACTTTTGCACAGACACCCCAACCCATACAAGGCAGGGAATTCATACCTACCACTGGGAAGAGAGTCCCATCCCAATGGACTTTGAGATTGGAGTTATACAGATAAAGAACCTCAGTCTCAGAGAGGTTTAGCAACTTTCCTGTGGTCATAAACTAATAAGTTTCAGGACATGAACCCTGGTCTCCCTCACTTTAGATTCAGCACTACATCTATACTGGGACACAATGGGAATGACATGATCAAAAGAGGATCCTTCATTCTGCAAAAATAATAAATACAGTGCTATCAGGAGATTTGAGGAGGGAGTGAAAGCAGCAATCTGAATGGATCAACAAAGCCTCCAAGGAGACAATGACATCTGAGCTGAGCATTGAAGATAGATAAGTATTCTGAAAGTGGAGACATGCATAGAGGAAATATATTAAAAAAAATTATATGATAGCATGTTTGGGGAATAACTGGCTGTAAGGTGGTTTGGGGAGGGTTGTATAGTATTTTAAACCCTCTAAGTGTCTATGCTTGATCATTTTTGCTTTGTAGTTTAAAAAATTATTCAAGCTTATTAATATCTATTTAGACACCACCCAGGAACTACTTTACATATTGTTACAATTTTTTAGAAAGGGAGGGATAATCAACGATTTTCAAACCTTTCTTAGCAACGATGGTTTACTCCAGTGCTTTCTAGGACATGACTAACGATTGATAGTGTCCAACCTTCATAAGCAATTTATTTGATTGTTACTATGCTAAGCATTGATTGGTGTAGTGGAAAAGATACTAGATCTGCAGTTGGAAGACCTGGGCTCAAATTCTTGCTCTGTCACTACCTGCATGACCTAGGGTAATCATTTACCTTGATGTGAACCTGTTTCTTTGTATAAAAGGGAAGGCATAACTACTATGACCTCTGACCTCTCCTTACTTCCCATTTCATCTCTACCTATTGAAATCTTTCCCATTCTACAAAATTCAACTCATATGCTGCCACCTCTTGTAATAGAAATTTAGATTTGAAGATCTTTCCCATCCATTAATAGGCCATGTGTCCTGCTTACGTCACAGGAAGTCTAAGTCACATGTGGTGGGAGGAGCTTCCTGACAGGAAAAGGAAAATGTGTCACAGGAAATGCTGAGAGCAGTTACTACAGTTAGAGTGGAAGGAAAGAGCAGATGTGCTGTAGTGGCTGTGAGTGAGTTTTTGGGAAGGCTCCAGCGGGGGGTGGGGCAGATGGTTTTGGGATGCAGTGGTACTCGGCTGTGGTATTGTGTATCAAATTCTTTGCTACTGTGATGCATTGGGTGTATTGGTTATGGGATTGGGTTATTTGGCATCTGAATAAGTGTTTTATTTCTTCTACCTTCTATGCAGAGAGTGCTGTATATTTTGCAATACAGAACCACATAGGCATTATAACAATTATCATCTATATTTTGATTATTGCCTTGCTGATACACCTCTAAGAAACCTTTTTTTTATTTCCCAAGCTAGAAATGTATTTCCCTCATTGAAACTCTCCTACTATTCTGTTTGTGACTTTTTATCGACAATTTGCACACAGAAAAATTTTTATAGCTATTTGTTTACATGTCTTTGCTTTTCCTCTTAAAATAAAATATACTGGAGGACAGGCCAATGTCATACTCACTTTTCTCTCACCCCTGGTACCTATTACAGTGCCAGAACATAACACTGTGGTCATTAAAGTTATATATAGGAATTATGCAATAACAAAATCTCAGCAATAGTTACTGGGCACATGCAATGTAGGTTGAGAAGACCAGCCAGCCATCGCAGACTATTCATTAGTTATTTTAAATATGTTACTATATTATAAAACCCACACTGGGATAACTGTCACTGATTAGTTTGATGATTGATTGACAGCTGACTGGCCAGTGGCATTGGGAGGAAAAGGGTGAAAGGCTGGCCTTAGTCAACCAAATGTATATTAAACACCTGCTGCATAGTAGACATCGGGGTAGGCACTGGGGATACAAAGACAAAAATGAAACAATCCCTGCCTTCAAGGATCTTACATTCTTTCGTGGGAAGCAACACATTATATACAAATATATACAAAATAAATATAAAGTAATTTTGGCAGGAAGAAAGGCACCATCATCTGGGGAATGAATAGAAAAGGTTTCATTATATGTGAGCTGAGCTTTGAAATAAACTCTTGATATAATAGTCCTAAGCTTTTATGTGTCATGAACTCCTTTGGGAGTCTGCTGAAGGCTAAGGAAACCTCCTCAAAATTGTTTTAAATGAATAAATTAGTCTGTAAAGGAAACTAATAGTTTCTTTTTTAATAGTTCATGACAACTCCTGCTGTAGAGCAAAGGCAGAGAAGATGGAACCCTTCAGGCTGATGCTTCAGCACTTCGTATAACACTATGTAAGCAATTATGAGGAGGAAGAAGACTCTTAGTTGGAGCCCTAGGGTCCCCAGATTGCACAATGTCCCCAATTTCGTAAGTGTATGCACAGAGCTGGCCCTCAATGTATGTTTGTTGAATTAATGAGTCAACTGTCTTTTATTGATCAGTCTGAGTCTGCCCACACCATTTCTGATTGTTTCTTGCTAGCGTTCCCTGAGTCAGTGGCACGTTGTTTCAAATCTTGCAGTTTGTAGAATAAAGACTTCTCCTACCTATCTAACATAGAAATAGGGGTTGTTAATATCAGGCAATTAAATGGTAAACCAGAATGTGTGGGAAGGTTGGCCATGAAAGCTTCACAAGGCATGGTGCATCTGGACAGTCTGGTAGTGGTCATTACTCATAGGGAAATATCTGAGAGTTGACGAGCTTTATTTAACTTCTCCCTCCAAGTTGCTTCAGATTAGCTAAGCATTACCAGGTCCTTAGTATATAGACAAGGGCTCAACTACTTCCCACTCTAAACCCTCCTACTTATCCTTTGTCGTCATCAAAAGGAAAGACTGTGCAAGAAAAATAATTCTAAGAATTCCACCTTTTTCAACAGAAGAATTTCTTAGAAAAGGGCCATACGAATGCACTAATTTGGGCTTTTCTTCAAAAATACCGTTTTTTTAAATTTAGCAAATTATTGAACCTTTGCACTCGAGATGATAGCATAGTGGAAAGAGCTCTGGAGTGAGAATCAGAAGACATGAATTGTAAGCCTAGCCCCAACATTAACTAAATGCGAGACTGGGAACAAGTCACTTAACTTATCCCAGCTACTATCAGTTTCTTCATTCATAAAAAGGGGAAGGAAGGGTATAATAATAAATCTTCTGCTTAACTCATATGGTTGATGAGATACATATGCTGAATTCCTTTGTAAAGAATGTGTGACTTTTTAAAAGTTTGAAAGATATAATTTCTGGGTAATTAATCATTTTATCAATAATGCTAGCATTTTATTAAGAAAAGAAGTCAGTGGTACTCTCGAATCCCAAAGACCATCATGATGGCAGGCTCACAGCTTATATGCCCTTGGAAAAGTGAATGTTCAGAGGGTGGCAATCAACTCTGATTGGTTTACAATTAATGAGAGAATGAATATTGCAATGAGAGGTGGGCCCACTCCAAGGAGAGGCTGATTAGGAAATAGTAGAAGTAAGATTTAGACTTTCTTCTGTAACTGACTAATCAATTCCTCTTCCAAGACCTGTAAATTGAGGGGTTCAGACTAAATCATCTCTAAAGTCCTATCCAGTTCTAGTATCTATTTTAACTGTTTTGATGCCTCTAGTCCATCCTTATCCTAGTACCTCTAATTCTCCATCTTGCTTTGTGTTCAAAGACAAGAAATAAAAAGAAAGGAGACTTTTTTTCCTGCAATCTTTTTTTTTTCTTAGCAAATTAGTATGAGTTGGAATGCTCTGAGAAAGATCAATCTGACAAAAACAAAATGATGTCTTCTTTCAAAATATTATATGAATATCAAGTATTATTCATTGAGACAGTGTGGTATAATGGAAAAAGAGATGGCCTTGGAGCAAGAGATGGCCTTGGAGCCAGAAATGAATGAATGAATGAAGCATTTGTTAAGCACCAAGCACTATATTAAGTATGTAGGATACAAATAGAAATGTAAGACAGTCTCTGTTCTTAATAGCTTGCATTACAATGAGAGAAAAACACACATGGAAAATTACATCTGTAAATCAGATGGAAAAAGCCTGCAGTTCTTAGAGTAAAACAACAAAGCAGATGGTAATACCTCTTCTTTAATGTCATTTGTACTGATAAAATCACACTAATTTCTGATGTTTTCTAGGTAACTCGCAATGACTGTAACTTGCAGAGAAGAGGCCAACCTTCATCAATAGGCTTCCTTGCTGTTTCTTGAACAAGAAACTCCCACTGCCATACATTTCGACTAGCTGTGCCCCATGCCTAGAATACTGTCTCTCCTCATTTCTTCCTTCTGGCTTCCCTGACTTCCTTCAAGGTTTCTGCTAAAATCCCACATTCTATGGGAAGTCTTTTCTAACCCCACCCCTCCTTAATTCTAGCACCTTCCCCTCTGTTGATTATTTCCCATTTATCCTATACATAGCATGTTTGTACATATTTGTTTGCCTGTTTTCTCCCCTCTTAGACTGTAAGATTCTATGAGGGCTTCGAGTAACTATATTTTGCCTTTCTTTGTATCCCTAGCACTTAGCAAGGTACATGGCACAGAGTAAGCACTTAATAAATGTTTATTAATTGACTAGTAAGGAGAATTTCTTTATAAAGGAGTTCTTTTTATCTATAAAATCACAGGCCCTCTCTTTATCTTATGAATAATAGGATAAGATATATTAGCATATTACTATCCCATTATGAATAATAGGCAGGTAATATGGATACAGATAATAAGTATGATTTGTGCTAGAATTTGACAGTGGCAAAGAAGAGCCCCCAACCAAATGGTCTAGAAATATTTGAAGAGGGAGGGAAGATATTTTTCAGATAGGGAGCTTAAGGAAGAGCTCCAGGAAGGTGTGGCACCCAAGCCAGATTTTTAAGGAAGAAAACAAGTTCAACAGGTATGTTTCAGGAAATGTGAGGACAATCTGGACAATTTCATAGAGTGAGAAAGTATGAAAGATGAGACCAGGGAACAGCTATCAGGTCAGTTTGGTTAGAACATAATGAACACAAAGAGAATTGATATGCAAAATAAGACCTAAAAGATAAGTTGGAACCAGTTTGTTAATGACCTTAATCACTGTGACAAGTATTTTCTATTTTATTCTGTAGGTCTTAGGAAGCTCTTGAAAATTTTAGATTATGGAAATAATATAGTCATATTTTGCATTAAAAATTAATTTTATAGTTAAGTAAAGGATAGTTGGGAATCAAAAGGACAAGTTGGATGGCAAACTATCCAGATGAGAGGTGCTGTGGGCTTGGACTAGGTTACTGACAGTGTTGCTGGAGATGAAAGAATGGATGTAAGCATTATTGTGATGGTAAACTTAAAAAGAATTGTTACCAGCTTGGGTGTACAGGATGAGGGAGAAGGAAGAGGGAAAGTTAATTCTTTGAGTTAACACCAGGATGACTGGGAAGGATAATGGTTCCCTAAACAGAAATAAGAAAATTGGAAGAGGAAGAAAGCTTGGGGGGGAAATATAGTGAAATCAAATTAAAATGAGTTTGAGGTGTTGATGCAACATCCATGTGGAGGAACATGTACAGCAAGCGATTGGAAATGTGAAACTGAAATACAGGGAAAAGGTCAAAACTGAATATATAGATTTCAGATTCATCTGTGATAATTGAAGTTTACCCTAGCTAGCCTACTGTACATGAATGAGTACACATACAGTTCTGTAATATTTTTAAATAATCTCCTTAATTGATCATTGCCTCTCCCACTCTCTATACTATTTCATTATCCCTACAATGCAGATGCTAACTCGTATCAGCTTGCCAGCCATCAGGGCAATATGCTAACAACAATTGTATTTCCTTCTTGCAATTTTACTTAGGTTCACCTATTAAGATCTTGCTAATTATTTGGTGAACAATACTGTTTTCTCCCATACAATGTTGATTGTGAATGATAATACAAAATTAATCATAATATTCAGATGGAGAGAAACAATTATTTCTCATTACATTTAGTAATCAATTATTGAATTAGGACCAAGGCTTTTTACCCTTTTCTACTTTCTCTATCAGAAATCCGCCCTGTAGGTTACTTAGGCAAGCCTTCAAAGTACAGGGCTGGTACTGAGAGGGAGAACTCAGATTTGTTCAAGAAGTAAAGTTTGGTGAATGGATGGATTCCTGCCCATTGTGTTTTAATTAGGTCTAAGAAAATGTGGATTCTCCCTTTCATCAGATGGTGATATGAATATAGATAATTCTCTTTGACCAAAACTGAGTGATTGGATCAATATCATTACAAAATCTCATTATAATAAATTAACCAATCAGAGTTGATTTCTGCCCTCAGGAACATCTATTATTCCAAGGACATATAAACGTTGAGTGAGTTCCATTAGGGGTCTTTGGTCTAAGAAAGACAGTCAAATGACCCTCCTTTTATTAATAATATGCTAGCATTATTAATAAAATGATTAATTACCCAGAAACTGTATCTCTCAAACTTCTTATACATCTCTCAAATTTCTTATACATCACAGGGTTATGTGTCTATAACACACTTATGTATAAACATACATGTGCATGTACATGAACATGAACATACATGCACACACATATACATATACATAAATTGCATATGTGTGCATTATTAATGTGTATATATTTATAGATAAGTATAGGTATATATGTGTGTTATGTCTCAAGACTAACCTCGGGGAAAGAACTATCCCCAGTGCCTGCGATTGTCCCCTTCCTCACCTCTGTGTTTTGAATCATTAATGTCTTTCAGGGTTCAGTTTAAATTTCACTTCCTACACAAGGCCTTTCCTGCTTCTCCTAATTGTTAATACTCCTCTACTCTTGGAAATCACTTTGAATTTATTTAGGTATATACATATTGCTTCTGCCCAATAGAATGTCAGCTGCTTGAGGTAATGGATTGTTTTTGTCTCATCAGTCCCGCTTGCCTATCACATGTCCTGGTGCAAAATGCATGCTTTTTTTAAAATACTTATTGAATTGAATTAAATTGAGCTGAAATAGAAATCTGGCTAAAGTTTTGTCTAAGACAGAGATTGGCAAAAGTAATAAAGAAACTATTTGTCCAAACCCAGTGTTATTCTCCTTTTATTTTTCAATCAGTGCTGTGCTCATACATGAAAAGAAGGTCTAGGAAAACTAGAAGACAGAATCTCTATATATGGGAAAGAGCAGTAAATGGCATTTCCTCTACTGCAGGCTATTTCTGGACTGCTAACTACTAAGCGGTCCCCAGGATCTGGGGGGTTGCGGTAAGTACAGAAAGAGACAAAGGAGTAGTTCTTATTTTTCTCCCTTTTTCTGACCAAAGAACACACATGTCTGGGGAATAAAGAGAACTGAAGTCATTGTTTTGTTTATGATACTGAAATAGTACTTAATTTTCAAAGACTTTGTATAACATATACTAAAAAATACAGATGTATTTTTTGGAACATTGTGATGATCTACCAAATGCCAACTTAATTTGCACACTTAGAGTAGATAGTGAATTGGAACAAGAGTAAAACCAAACACTAATGATAACCATATTTTTAAAAATGTAGTTTTAGAATAAAATGGTTAGCCTATATAGTTTTCTTTATTTAAGTAAATTAATCACTTTGAGTTTTGATATGACATATGTTTGTGCTTCATATTATGCACAAATGAAAATGACTGCTTAGCCGCCAGCTAAATCATACAAATATGATGGTTAAAACTTCATTTAGTAAAACCTTGGAAGAAAGTTTGTTTAAGATCATTTGGCCTTTAAAACATGCATTGTTCCCGTTTGGAAATGACATTTCCTAGCCTTTCTGCCTTTACATAGCTGTCTTTGTTCTTTTTTATCCCCTTCTGGTATATAAAGAGAACAGAATCACATATTTTTAAAAAATTTATTTATTTTCAGTTTTTAACATTCACTTCCATAAGATTTTGAGCTCCAAATTTTCTCTCATCTCTCCCCTCCCCCCACCCCAATACAGTGAGTATTCTGATTACCCCTTCCCTGAATCTGCTCTCCCTTCTATCACCTCTCCCCCTTTCTCTAATCCCCTTCCCATCTACTTTCCTGTAGGGCAAGATAGATTTCTATACACCATTGCCTGTATATCTTATTTCCCAGTTGCACGTAAAAACAATTTTTAACATTCGTTTTTAAAACTTTTAGTTCTACATTCTCTCCCTTCTCCCCTCTCCATCTAACCTCATTGAGAAGGCAAGCAATTTGACGTAGGTTATATATGTGCAGTCATGAAAAACACTTCCATAATAGCCATGTTGTGAAAGACTAACTATATTTCCCTCCATTATATCCTGCCCCCTATTTATTCAATTCTCTCCTTTGACCCTGCCCCACCTCAAAAGTGTTTGCTTCCGATTACCCCTCTCCCCATTTGCCCTCTTTTCTAACACCACCCCCCCAACCCTTTCTGCTCTACTTTCCTGTAGGGTAAGATAGATTTCCATACCCAATTGAGTGTGCATGCTATTCCCTCCTTAAGCCAAACTTGATGGGAGTAAGGTTCACTCATTCTCTCTCACCTCTCCCCTCTTCCCCACCACTGTAAAAGCTTTTACTTAGCTCTGTTATGTGAGATAATTTACCCCATTCTACTTCTCTCTTTCTCCTCCCAGTACACTCCTCTCTCACCTCTTAATTTTATTTTTTTGGATATCATCCTTTCATATTCAACTCACCCTGTGCCTTCTGTCTATATCCACGTCTATTCCTTCCAACTACCCCAATACTGAGAAAGGTCTCATGAGTAACAAATATCATCTTTCCACGTTGGAATGTAAACAGTTGAACTTTAATAAGTCCCTTATGATTTCTTCTTCTTGTTTCTCTTTTCATGCTTCTCTTGAATCTTGTATTTGAAAGTTAAATTTTCTATTTAGCTCTGCTCTTTTCATCAAGAATGCTTTAAAGTCCTCTATTTCATTGAATATCCATTTTTCTGTCTGAAGGATTATACTCAGTTTTGCTGGGTAGGTGATTCTTGGTTGTAATTCTAGCTCCTCTGCAATATCATTATCCAAGCCCTACCATCCCTAATGTAGAAGCTGCTAAATCTTGTGTTATCCTGATTGTATTTCCATAATACTTGAATTCTTCCTTTCTGACTGCTTGCAATATTTTCTCTTTGACCTGGGAACTCTGAAATTTAAGTACAATATTCCTAGGAGTTTTCCTTCTGGGATCTCTTTCAGGAGGTGATTGGTAGATTCTTTCAATTTCTATTTTTTTCTCTCTGGTTCTAGAATATCAGGGCGGTTTTCTTTGATAATTTCTTGAAAGATGATATCTAGGCTCTTTTTTGATCATGGCTCTCAGGTAGTCCAATAATTTTTAAGTTATCTCTCCTGGATCTATTTTCTAGCTCACTTGTTTTTCCAATGAGATATTTCACACAGTCATCTACTTTTTCATTCTTTTGGTTTTGTTTTATAAGTTCTTAATTTCTCCTAGAGTCATTAGCTTCTATTTGCTCCATTCTAATTTTTAAGGAATTATTTTCTTCAGTGAGCTTTTGAACTTCCTTTTCCATTTGGCCAATTCTGCTGTTGGCTTTTTGGACCTCTTGCCAGTTGGATTGGTCTCTTTTTAAGGTGTTATTTTCTTCAGCATTTTGGGGGTCTCCTTTAACAAGCTGTTGACTCATTTGTCATGATTCTCTTGCATCACTCTCATTTCTCTACCCAATTTTTTCCTTTACTTCTCTTAATTGATTTTCAAAATCTTTTTTGAGCTCTTCCATTTCCTGAGACCAATTCATATATATAAGTTTTGGAGAATTTGGATGTAGGAGCTTTGATTTTGTTGTCTTCTTCTGGTTGTATGTTTTGATCTTCCTTGTCTCCAAAGTAAGATTCTATAGTCTGATTTTTATTACTATTTACTCATTTTCCCAGTCAATTACTTGACTTCTCAGCTCTTCATTAAGGTAAGATTCTGCTTCCAGTGTGGAGGGCATACTGTCCCAAGATTCAAGGGTTTTGTGCAGTTGTTTTCAGAGATATTTTTAGGGATCTGTAAATTTTTGGTTCTTCCAAAGTTGTGTGATCAAAGGGGAGGTGTTTACTCCTCTCCTGGTTTGTGCTCTGGTCTGTGAGTGACCAGAAGCACTCTTCTCTGCCTTGGAACTGTGAGGAAGATTCCCTCTCCACTGCTGCCACAAGCTTTGCCATGCTAACGCTCTTCCTTGCCCCAGGACTGCCATCCAGGACTACAACCCAGATCCAAGCAAGGAAAAAGCTGAGGAAAGTGATGTAACCATTACCTATATGTAGTCTGCCTTGGTCAAAATGTTTCCAGAGTATTGCATCGAATTTTGAGTGCCAGATTTTAGAAGAGACATTGGCTTACTAGAATATATTTATAGGAGATTGACATGAATATTGAAAGCCTTTAAAGAGCAGAAGAAACTAAGGATATGTTACCTAGAACAGAATAAAAGTAGGAGGTCACAGAATCTTTATAAAGTTGAAAGGTACTTAGAGATCATAGAATTTTAGACTTGGAAGAAATGTTGGTGATTATCTAGTACAAAGTCTGAATTTTACAAATGAGGAAAGAGAGATTAAATGACTTGCCCAAGTTCACACAAATAAAATTAGTATGAAAGAAGGTGGGCTAGTCATACTATTAGAATCAGAGACAATAGATGAGAAGCCCAATTCCTACATTGGAACCTTTGAAGAAACTACTGCACCATGGCTAAAGATACAATGAAAGTGAATGACAACTCCCTAGGTCACTATACTATGACTAGGGAAAATGGTGATGCTGGCCGAAGTTAGTGAGTCACTATGGGTGATGTGGTAGAAAGAGGAAGAACGGAGTCTGTGGTCATAATTAAGCTATGGAGTCTTTTTTGAAGATTTTGTAGTTTTAGAGGGTCTCTAAGGCCCACAAAAGGCACTCAGGTGCCACTAAGGCACAAGACGGTAATAGTAACACCATTTGGTATTCCTAAGAGATTTTCTTAATGTGGATCTATTTCTATGCATCTCTACTGCAACAATAGGTGGGAAGACAAACAAAGTTCCTCTAGATTATGTCTATTTCCCTTCCCCGGTATCTCTGGACAATAGTAACATTTGGTCTCACTCTGTTGATTGGGTGGTGTGCTTTCCATTACAAATGAGCCTGTGATTATAGGCTTTTCTGAGACATCCTTGGATGCACCTCTTAGATGGCAATTATCTAAGATTTTACCCAATCTACTTCAAGACATGTTTGAAAGCTGAAGACTAACACAGAGGGAGACTTAAAATCAATGCTAGTGAAATGACTGTTAAGGGTGGGGAACCTGCAGCCTCAAGGCCACATGTGACCTCTAGTCCTCAGTCATGGCCCTTTGACTGAACCCAAACTTCACAGAACAGATCCCCAATAATTTGTTCTGTGAAGTTTGGATTCAGTCAAAGAGCCACACTTGAGGCCTAGAGGCCACATGTAGCCCTAAGGCTGCAAGTCTTCCACCCCTGGGTCACTAAACAAATGAGAGAATAGATTTTACAAAGCACTGTGTCCCATGTGTTAGACATACAAAGATGAAATAAGCCATAGTCCCTGGCTTCAGGAAACTTTTAATCTAACTGGGGTTGGCGGCAGTGGGAGGGGGAGTCTAAACATACATGAATAAATGAAAAGAGGAGATCCAAAGTTTTGTGTGAAATTTGAGGCAGATGAAATTGGTTTCATTGTGAAGTCCATAAATAAAGGCACTGGGGTAAGGAGAGAGCAGGATGAGAGATGATGAGTAGCCCAGTTTGACTAGAATGTAGAGCATGTGAAGGGAAATAGTGGGAAATAAAATTTGCAGTCAAGCTCATTCCCTTGAATGTTGGGATGAGTTTATATTTTATTCCATAGGCAATAGGTAACTAGTAAGAGACAGAGCAGCATCATGGATGGGGCAATAGACTTAGATCTGAAAGACCTGGATTAGAATTCTACTTCTGAAATTTATGAGCAGTCAGTATGTGAAAATCACTTAATTGCATAGCCTGTTTGCTCGTGTATAAATGTGACAATACCAGTATTTATCTCAAATGGTTATGGTGAGGTTCTTCTCTGAATGTGAAAGGGTCTCTACCCTGCTACTACATTACCCTCCACCCTCCAAACCCAACTAGGAGAAAATGACTGGGAGGAGTGAAGCCACTCAATTAAGCATTCCTCGGGACTATGCTCTTCAATGGACATTTTACATCTGCTTTTTCACTTGTTTCCACAGGGCCCTCTGTCCTCTAAACCAGACCTCCAACCATGTCAGAGAGGAGGTAAGCCACTTAGCAAGTGATTCGGTGAGCCTATGCAGCCTCCTATTCATTTCTGCCTCACCACTACTACTCTCCTATACTTTTTACCTCTTAGACTAAAAATTGTAATTAAATCGACATTTCTATTGCCTCTGGCAAGGGTGTATCATCTGGCTTCTCTATTATTCTGCTCACGATATTTGTGATTGTCCAGGCCATAATTACTTTCCATGGCCACTACTTGCATGTTTGTCTTTTCTCT
This sequence comes from Phalanger gymnotis, assembly GCA_028646595.1. Lineage (NCBI taxonomy): Eukaryota > Metazoa > Chordata > Mammalia > Diprotodontia > Phalangeridae > Phalanger > Phalanger gymnotis. Next base: position 741,582,543 of record CM053622.1, read on the forward strand.
TCCATTAGAATGTAAGCTTCCCGAAGGTAGGGATTGTCAAACTTTTACTTTTATCTCCAACTCTTAGCATAGTACTTGGCACATATTAAATGCTTTTCATTCATTCATATATTGGGAATGACATAAAACAGTATACTAACAAATGCTCAGTTTGAACAAACAGCAAGAGTTTTTAGGAGTTCAGAGGAGGGAGGCATATTTAATGTGCCACTTAAAATAGCTAAGGGGGGCTTTGAGGAGGAGATGGTTTTGATTTGATCCTTGAAGGAAGGATAGGATTTGGAGAAGAAAAGAGGAAGTGGGGTTTCCAGTAGCATTTGAGGTAATGGATGCAATGATTTGGGGTAGAAAAGTGGCATGGCAGGTGTTGGAGAATAGCAAATCAAAAATGGGAATGGGTATGGTATGTGATGACCACAAGTAGTAGACTTGCTTGAGGATGTAATGTTGATGAGTAATGAGAAATAAGTTTGGATAGGTGATGAAAGGGTTGGATTATTGAATCCAATTAATTGAACAAGCATTCATTGAGTAATTACTTTGTACAAAATAGCATGTTACACACTAGGGGGGCAGAGAAAGATTAGATAAAACAGTGTTCTTGGCCCTAATGGAGCTTATTGTTTAAGAAGGGGCCAAGATGCAAATAGGCAACCATAACACAGGTCATGATAAACCTTGAAAGAAATGCTGATCAAAAAGGCCAGAGACAGGAGCCTATATGAAGACAGCCTCAGTAAGGGCCACAGCAATAGTGGACATTGCCACAGGCTGTGCGGGTGTCTCATGACAGCAATGGCAAGTTGCATCCCAATATTTACATCCCATACTCAAAGGGATTTTTCTTTTTGTGCCCTCAGTGGCAGAATATTTGACAGCAAAAATCCAGGGCATAAAAACATACCCATGGCTGCTTTCTCCGGTGATTTCACATTCCACTCTAATCTTGTGAGTCTCACAAGCCTTACCTACTACTTAACAAGAGCCATGTGTTTATTATATCTGGAGGCAGAAATTTGATTCCAAGAGCATCTTCCTTTGTTCTCAATATTGCCAACAACAAGTAAAAGTTGGTGTAAGCTCTCCCTGAAGACCTCAAATTCCTGTGCTGTTCCCTAATCCCCCTCTGATATGGAACATTACCCCCATGGCTGTTAAGTAGTAATATGCACAGAAAAAAAAACAAGACTTCAGAAGTTCTTAGGAAACTGAGGTATGGGTGTGGTAGAAGAGAACACAGCCTTTTGGAACCTTGAGAAGATTTTATCAAAAGGCCCACAGGCTGCACTCAGTATATAATCAGAGTCTTGCTGTAAAAGGGGTGTGTTCCCCATAAATTAAATGAGAAAATCAAAGTAAATGCCAATTCTGTTTGCATTTGTGTACATGTTGAAGAAAAACCTCATATGATGGTTCCATATGGATGGAATATATGTATTCTCTGTACATGGTCTAACATACCCTATATCCAAATGGGATTGTTTTTAAAAGGGAGGTTGTCTTATAAGGAAGAAACACTTAAGCTGTGATTTTTTAAAAGTATAATGTGGAAGAAGACCTCTAAAAAGGGAGATTCTGCCCAGCAGTTTCTTGTGAAAAAAAATAAGCCATGGGTATAAGATGACATGCAAGATTAATTTATTGATCTCAGAATGTAGTTTATAGCCAAGTGAAAAAGTTAAGGCTTGAATTTTGTGAGTATATGGGGAGCTTAATGACTCACTTCTACTACATTTCCCCATAACCTACCACCTTAGGCTATAGATGATTGGCAAGTGATATAGTAATAAATTCTCAGGAAGAGGCTGAAAGGGAATACATGCAATTGAACAAATATTTGTTAAGTACCTACTATGATTCCCAGCATTGTTCAAGACCCTGTGAGGCACTTGGGAGATGCCCTGCGTAGGTCATAAAATGTGAAGAATCTCATAGCATACATACCCCAGCACATTTTGAACATCTTTGTTAAATTCTCTTGACTAGTATGCTCACAACTAGAAAACCTTGGGGAAATTCTGTATCGCATTATCCACATGACTAACAATAACTGCCTAATTGCAACCATATCTACTTCAACGAATCTGATCTCATCAGCGAGGGTTTTAGCTACAATGGTCTCCAACCCATCCCACCCATGCCTGTAATATTCTGTGCAACTTATGTCAATGTCCTCCCTAACATTCATCTCAAAAGGGTATACTCACTGATGTGGGGACATTCCTCACATTTTTATTCTTCATAAAGGTGCTACTGAAACACATAGACTATTCATTAATTAACCCTTGCTCCTGTTAACTGACCAGTGGTCCATTTTTTCCTATATTATCTTTCTTTGATGACCTTCTCATATGTATGTCCTAGCTTGTAGTGTGTTGGGGCCTAATCATGCCAGTCATGAACCTTCCCTTTCCCCTCTGGGTGATCTTTGACTTTAATTCTTCAGACAAAGCAGTATTCTATTTCTCACAGTCGCACAACATCATTGCAAAAATACCGATGTAAAAAATTGAGTATTTGTTCAAGGAGATGTTTGGTGTTATTAAATGAGTTTTGCAATTTTTCAAAGGCAAATCAGCTTTTTTTTCTCCTCTTGTTCATTCTGGGTCCAATTCATCATCTATTTGCAGTATCTGGACAAGACTTTGGTACAATTATTCAATCACCTAAATATGTTAAGAAATCTCCACAAGTGCCAGTCCTTGTGTCTAGGACCTTTAACAGGTCCAAAGACCTACTTCTGCGGTCACTACTATTCTACTAAGTCATTTCAATGGATGAGGGGAAAGAAGAAACATAATGGGATAGGCTTTCTCTCTCTCTCTGCATATATATATATATAATATATGCAAACAATAGAGCATAGATATATAAAATATGTACATATATCATATATATGTAATGTTTATATACATTTACCTGAATATGTGCATATTTCCATGTTTATACACACACATACACACACACAAATACATGATGAGAGGTAAGTGATTTATGTTGTCTGTTCAAGCTGATTATTTTAGATTTAATTACCATGCTGCCAACTCAGCCTTGGATATTCTATGCCTCTCCACCTCCTTCAACCTCTTTTCCCATCTGGTTGGAGGACTGCAGGGTAGAGTGCTAAACTTCCAAACCTTCCTTTATAAGGGGCAAAAATTGGACTTCCAGCTCCCTTCACTCTCTATCTGCAGGGGAAGGGACTATTTTTCTTATTTGTATCCCAAGAGATTAGCACAATGTTTGGTACATAAGAAGAGCTTAATATATGTTTATTGAATTGAATTGGAAAATAGCCATTCTTTATCGACTTTTTTCCTTTGTGGATAAATAAGGCAATTTCTTTTTAGAATACTTCAAAATATTCTAGAAGAACATTTTATTAAAAGAAAGAGAAAATGGAAAGTCTGAAATGCTTGAATGAGAAATCTGTCTTCCTCCCAATCCCAGTTAGAAAGAAGCATAGTCAAAGTAAGCTAACTAGAACTTTTCCCCAGAACACTGAAATTTAAAGGATAAAAACATTTACAATGAATCAGGTTCTATCCACTCAGAGAAATGACTTACTCTGTATCTGACCTAACACATCCTGTATCCAACTGGGATTGTTTTTTAAAGGGGGCTGTCTTAACAAGGCAAAAATACCACAGATCTAAATAAATTGAAAAACATCTTCCATACCAATCAAACTACCAAAAATTATTTCATAGAACTAGATAAAATAATAACAAAATTCATCTGGAAGAACAAAGGATCCAGAATATCAAGGGAACTAATGAAAAGAAATGCTAGGGCAAGTGGCCTCGCCATACCAGATATTAAACTGTATTATTAAGTAGCAATCATCAAAGCTACTTGGTACTGGTTAAGAAATAGAGTGGTGGATCAATGGAATAGGTTAAATACACAAGATGCAGTAGTCAATGAATATGGTAATCTACTCTTTGATAAACCCAAAGATTCCAGCTTCTGGGATAAGAACTCAGTATCTCACAAAAACTGCTGGGGTAACTGGAAAATAGTAATGGCAGAAATTGAGCATAGGCCAATATCTTACTCCATATAACAAAATAAAATCAAAATGGCTTCATGACTTAGATATAAAGGCTGATACTATAAGCAATTTGGGAGAGAAGGGAATAGTTTACCTATAAGACTTATGGAGAAGAATTTATGACTAAACAAGAGATAGAGTGCATCACAAAATGCAAAATGGATAATTTTGGTTACATTAAATTGAAAAGCTTTTGTACAAACAAAGCCAATGCAACCAAAATCAGGAAGGAAGCAGAAAATTGGGAATTTTTACAACCACTTTCTCTGACTAAGGCCTCATTTCTAAAATATACAGGGAACTGGGTCAAATTTATAAGAATACAAGTCATTCCCCAATTGATAAGTAGTCAAACGACATGAACAGGCAATTTTCAGAGGAAGAAATTAAAGATATCTATAGTCATATGAAAAAATGCTCTAAATTACTATTGATTAGAGAAATGCTAATCAAAACAACTCTCAGGTACTACATCTCTCCTGTCAGATTGGCTAACATGTCAAAACAGGAAAATGATAAATGCTGGAGAGGATGTGGGAAAATTGGAACACTATTGCATTGTTGGTGTAATTGTGAACTGACCCAACCATTCTGGAGAACAATTTGGAACTATGCCCAAAGGGTTATAAAAATGTGCATACCCTTTGACCCAGCAAGACCACTTCTAGGGCTGTATCCCAAAGAGATCATACAAGGGGGAAAAGGACCCATATGAACAAAAATACTTATAGCAGCTCTTTTTGTGGTGGCAAAGAATTGGAAATGAAGAGGATGCCCATCAATTGGAGAATGGCTAAACAAATTTTGGTATATGAATGTAATGGAATACTACTGTGCTATAAGAAATGAGGAGCAAATGGATTTCATAAGAACCTGGAGAGTCTTATATGATCTGATGATGAGTGAAGGGAGCAGAACCAGGAGAACATTGTACACAATCACAGATACATTGCTTCTGTGATGACTAACTTTGATAGACTTGGCTCTTCCAAACAACGCAAGGTTCTAAGACAACTCCAAAAGATTCATGATGGAAAAGGCTATCCACATCCAAAGAGAGAATTATGAAATTTGAATGCAGATTGTAGCAAACTATTTGCTCTCTCTCTCTTTTTTTTTCTTTTTTCTTTTATTTTCTTTTATTTTTGGTTTTGTTACATCTTTCTCATGGTTCATTTCATTGGTTATAATTCTTCTTTGCAACTTGATTATTAGGTAAATAACTTTAATGTGAAGGTCTATGTAGAACCTATATCAGATTACATGCCATGTTGGGGGAGGGAAAAGGAAAGTGGGAGAAAATTTGGAACTAAAATCTTGTGGAACTGAGTGTTGTAAACTAAAAAAAAAATTAATTAATAATAAAAAAGGATCCACTGATTACTACTTGAAAAATATCCCCAAAAGAAAAACTCCTAGGAATATTGTAGCCAAATTACAGAGTTCCCAGGTCAAGGAGAAAATATTGCAAGCAGCCAGAAAGAAACAATTCGAGTATTGTGGTAACACAATTAGAATAACACAAGATCTAGCGGCTTCTACATTAAGGGATCGAAGGGCTTGGAATATGATATTCCTGAGGGCAAAGGAGCTAGGATTAAAACCAAGAATTTCCTACCCAGCAAAACTGAGTATAATCCTTCAGGGGAAAATGGATATTCAACGAAATAGAGGACTTTCAAGCATTCTCAATGAAAAGACCAGAGCTGAATAGAAAATTTGACTTTCAAATGCAAGATTCAAGAGAAGCATGAAAAGGGAAATAGGAAAGAAAAATCATAAAGTATTTCTTAAAGTTGAACTGTTTATATTCCTACATGGAAACATGATATTGTAACTCATAAGACCTTTCTCAGTATTAGGGTAGTTGAAGGGAATAGATAGATAGATGGATAGATACATATATACATAAGAGATATAGATATAGAAATAAAGACATGTAGATAGACATATAGATAGATAGATAGATAGATAGATAGATAGATAGATAGATAGATAGATAGATAGATAGATAGATGGAGGGCACAGGGTGAGTTGAATATGAAGGGACGATATCTAAAAAATAAAATTAAGAGGTGAGAGAGGAATATATTGGGAGAAGGAGAAAGGGAGAGATCAAATGTGGTAGATTATCTCTCATAAAATAGACAAGATAAAGCTGTTATAATGGAAGGGAAGGGGGGGAGGTGAAAAGGAATGAATGAACCTTGCTCTCATTGGATTTGGCTTAAGGAGGGAATAACATACACACTCAATTGGGTATCTTACCCTACAAGAAAGTAGGGGGGAAGGGGATAAGAGAAGAGTGATGATAGAAGGGAGGGTAGATTGGGGAAGAGGATAGTCAGAAGCAAATACTTTTGAAAAGGGACAGGGTCAAAGGAGAAAATAGAATAAATGGGGGTATGGGTTAGGATGCAGGTAAATATAATTACAACATAACTGTTGTGGAAGTGTTTTGCATAACAACACATGTACCAATCGATATTGAATTGCTTACCTTCTCAATGTGGGTGGGTGGGGAGGGAAGAAGGGTGAGAATTTGGAACTCAAAGTTTTAAAAACAAATGTTAGAAATTGTTTTTACATGCAACTGGGAAATAAGATATATAGGCAATGGGGTATTGAAATCTATCTTGCCCTACAAGAAAGGAGATAAGGAGGGTATGGTGATACAAGGGAGGGAAGACTGGGAGAAGGGGTAATCAGAATACATACCATCTTGGGGTGGGGGGGGAAGGGGGATGTGGGGAGAAAATTTGTAACTCAAAATCTTGTGGATATGAATGTTGACAGCTAAAAATAATTTTTTTAAAAAGGAAGCCTCATTAGAATCTTAATGACTGTTCAGGTTTCCTCTGAGGCCTGAACCTATGCTTAAGCATAATAATAAATAGATTTTTACCTCTTTAAAAAAAAGAAGACACAATTGCCCCTAGGTCCTGATTGGTCTTAGCTTCCCTAATCCTAGATAAGTGTCATTGTGTCTTTGTTGAATATCCTTGTTGTGCTAGGGCAAAGTATATCTCCATTTGTAAATGTTCAATAACTTACAAATGTCTCATGTCCTCCCAACATGGAACCTGAACTAAGAGGGTGTGAGCATTAGACCCAGGCCTCTGAAGGATGCCAAGAAAATAAAAATGTAGAAAAGAATGTCATCAAATTTTTTTTTAAATGCACACAAGATAAGGAATGTCAGAATGAATCGCAGACAAGCAGGACAACTTTGAAAGCCATAGATTGAATTTATTACCTATTTCAAAAGAAAATAAAGCCATATATGATAGAAAAAACTATATAAAGGTCTTTCAGGCCATGGCCTTTAGCAGAACAACTGCTTTCTCTTGGAGATTCCATGGTGTGGCTCACCTTCTCTGTCCTCCTGTTTCTAGATGGTGTCTCTAGCACCTTCTCTCTGCCTCCTTTTTGCCCTCGCCTATTGATCTCTTGGAACTTTTCTAATTCACTGACTGGTTTGAGGTTCCACAGTTACCTTCAACTTGATTTAGCCCATTTGCTGAAGTGGTTTACCAGGATGTGGCCTCTGCATATGCTACAGCTTCTTGGAGCCACAGGTGAGAGTTGGGAATCCGGTGGATATCACAGGTAGACGAGCAGTCCTGAAAAGGACTTGGCAGCTTTCACACCAGAGCGAGTGGTCTTCCTTCAACACCCATTCCCCCCGAGTATGTTGAGTATAGTCCTAGGAATTATAAAGGGGCAAAGTTTAGGTGAGATCTTCCCACCTTGCAGTTGTACTTCCAAATAAAACGAGCCCTTTTGCTACCCTGAACTATAGTTATTTGCATGGCTATATCAATTCTAGCAAAAATATTTATTTTTCTTTCCTTTAATTTCAGTTTATCTCCTCTCCTTTTCTACTTTCTACTTCAAAATTTTATAATTGCTATGATCTATAAAAAATATCTCTCTCATATTAAAAGCTATTTATCAAACTCCTCATTGAGGTGATTCTCTACCAGTGCAGAAGAGAGTTACTTAGAGTATTGAGATGTTCAGTAATTTGCCCAAGGTCATACAGACACTGTAAGCCAGAGTTGGGACAGGAACCTAGGACTCTTAGTTCCAAGGCTGGCTCTTTATCCATACACCATGTTGCCTCTGATATATACATGTACTTATATGCATGTATGTATGCATACATACGTATGTGTATTCATGTGTAAAACAGACATGTATATGTACGCACATACATGGATGTATGGATATAGCTACATATTTGTGTGTATACATAATATATATGCATACATGAATACTCCCTATTATTTTATATAGATAAATATGTGAGTGTGTGTGTGTGTGTATGCCTATATATGTAAAGGGAATATATATATATATATATATGTATATATATATAAATATACACACATATACAGAGAAAACATATTCACATGTATGTAAATGTGTGCATACGCATTCAAAAAATTTCACCAAACTGCTTGAGGAAATAGGAGAATAATTGGTAATTTACCTGTTCCTTGAAGTTGGGGAATGGTCACATGGGTGGCCAACACCTATGTCAGAGAGATAAAGAAGATGAAGATATTTGATTTTCATATCAGAGACTGAAGGGTCTCAAAATTGTTGGTCAGTTAGAGGGATATCTACCCTAAGCATGTGAAGACTTCCCCCTGCAGAAAGGGCAAATAAGGACAATTTATTCCAACAGTCATAAAGGTGGCTGAAACAGACACTGTGGAGCACTTAGAACTTGGCTAGACATCAAAGGTGCCATAGGCATCCACTGCATCCCGAGCCATTGCCAGTTGTTTTTACTTTTGTGTTGCCACTGGATTCCAATGACTGGAAGAATTAAAGAAAGGCTGATGACTTTGTGCCAGTCTGCCTCATTTAAATTCAATTTATGCGTGAGTCAAAAGACATCACCCATATAATTTTACCATCTACTTACCTCAAAGTCCTGTGGTCAGAGGCAAGTGACAAGGCAGCAGGTACAGAACTGAGAGCTATAGTCACAACCTGCCTAGAGGTGGCTGAGGCCATAGAGTTGTCTTCAAACTGGACTAAAGTAGTAGTGGGATTTGGCAGACACTTCCTGGCATGAGGAAGGGGCTAGAAAATGGGCATTAAATATTATCTGCTTCATTTAACCTTGGCCTGATTACCCAGTCAGGGAAAAATCCCATCCTGTTGTCAAAACACGCAAAACAAATGTACAAAAATTTTTCTACTTTTCTACTCATACATAGGCAAGATGGCAGAGTAACGGCAGGGACTTGCCTGAGCTCTCTCCGAACCCCTTACAAATACCTTTAAATAATGGCTTTAAACAAATTCTAGAGTGGAAGAACCCACAAAAAGACATAGTGAAAAAATTTTCCAGCCCAAGACAACTTAGAAGATCAGCAGGAAAGGTTTGTTGCACCAGGGCGAGGGAGGAGTGCAGTCCAGCACAGGCCAGTGTTTACCAAGCCCCAGCAAACCATGAGCAGGCCTCAGAGCAACTGAATTGGTGGCAGCAGTTGTGGTTTCCAAACCTCTCAAGCCACAGATGGTAAGGGGATTGGACAGAGGGGCAGAAAGAGATTTATAAGGATCCCTTCATTGTTACATTGCCTATACTTGTATCTGGGTCACAGTCCTGAGTCTTAGTCCCATTGTGAGGAGGGATATTAGCACAGCAGAATTTGTGGCCAGAGAGGAGCAGGGACCATGGTCACAGATCCAAGGTTGAAAAGAGTGCTTATGGTAGCTCACAAACTAGTGCACGGTACAGAAGAGTAGTAATCACACCTCTCCCTAGATCATGACACTTTGGAAGGGCCAAAAACTTATAGGTCTCCAGAATTACTTCTGAAAATAGCTACACAAAAAAGCTGAATCTTGGGATAGTGTCCCTTCCATTTGGGAAGCAGAGGCCCACTTTAGCATAGAATTAAAAGTTGAGAAATAGGTTAGAAAATGACAAACAATACAGAAAAATTCTGATCATAGAAAGTTATTATGGTGACAAGTAAGATCAAAACGCACACTCAGAAGTCACACACAAAGTCAAAATTCCTACATCCCAAACCTCGAAGAAAACTATAGCTTAGTCTCAAGCCATGGAAGAGCTCAAAAAGGATTTTAAAAAATAAAGTAAAAGAGGTAGAGGAAAAATTCTGAAAAGAAATGAGTGATTCAAGAAAACCATGAGAAAAAAAAAGTCAACAGCTTGAGATACAGAAAAATACTGAAGAAAATAACACCTTAAAAACAGAATAAGCCAATTGGTAAAAGAGGCACAAAAATCCAATGAAGAGAAGAATGCCTTAAAAAGCAGAATTGGCTGAATGGAAAAAGAAATACAAAAATTCACTGAAGAGAACTCTTTACAAAGTAGAATTGGCTAAATGGAAAAGGAAGTACCAAAGCTCACTGACAAAAATAATTCCTTAAAAGTTAGAATCAGGCAAGTGAAGCTAATGACTTTATGAGACATCAAAAAAAATCACACAAAAAATCAAAAGAATGAAAAATACAAGACAACATGAAATATCTCATTAGAAAAACTGACCTGGAAAATACATCCAAGAGAGATAATTTAAGAATTATTGGATTACCTGAAAGTCATGAGGGAAAAAAAAAACCTAGACATCATCTTTCAAGAAATTATCAAGGAAAACTGCCCTGATATTCTAGAGCCAGAGGGTAAAATAGAAATTGAAAAAAAAAATCCACTCATCACCTCCTGAAAGAGATCCCAAAATGAAAACTTCCAGGAATATTATAGATAAATTCCAGACTTCTCAGATGAAGGAGAAAATACTGCAAGCAGCCAAAAAGAAACAATTCAAATATCATGAAGCCACAGTCAGGATAACATAAAATTTAGCCGCTTTTACATTAAAGTACCAGAGGGCTTGGAATATGATATTCCAGAGGGCAAAGCAGCTAGGATTGCAACCAAGAATCACCTGCCAACAAAACTGAGTATAATCCTTCAGACAGAAAAATGAACATTCAATGAAACAATGAGGACTTTCAAATATTCCTGATGAAAAGAGTAGAGTTGAATAGAAAATTTTACTTTCAAATAACAGATGCAAAAGAAGCATAAAAAGGTAAACAGGAAAGAGAAATCATAAGAGATTCAATAAAGTTAAACTGTTTATATTCCTACGTGGGAAAATGATATTTATAACTCTTAAAAACTTACAGTACACATTGATATTTAACACTCTATGTCATTGTAAAGAAAAGAGACAGACATAATATGAGAGTGACCAAGGCAACATGTGGCACAGAGTGCTGGATAGATCATAGACTTATCCTCTCCAAGCTAAACATTCACATTAAACAAAAGCAGAGGCCCAAGGCAAGACAAATACCAGAAGACTCAATGTCAACAGATTAGAGTATTTCTATGACCATAAACAGTTTATTGCTAACTTAGAGGGAAAACTGAGCCAACATATGTTTGGCAACAGTGGAAAAGGAGTGGGTAGCTTTCAGAGATTTGGTGTGCAGTACCACATTTACTCATCTGGGTCAAAACACTTGCAAATATCTAAATTGGTTTGATGAAAATGATGGGGAAATTAAGAAGCTGCTAATGGAAAAATGAAAACTCCACAGGTTTATCAGCAGGATAGTTTGTCTCTAAAAAAATTGGCATTTAACTCCATCAAAAGTAAAGCACAGGCAAGAGAGAAGCAGGATTCTTGGCTCAGTAAGAAGGCAGATGCAATACAGTTTTATGCTGATAGTAACAATCTGAAGTGTTTTTATGGTGTTCTAATGGCTACTTATGGCCAAAGACCTATGGTGAATTTTAACTACTCAGTACTATCAGATGGAGCAACATTGATTAGTGATAAGAACATGATCCTGGAGAGATGGACTGAACACTTCCATAGTGGTTTCAATGGATCATCATCAAGCAACACTGAAGCCATTGACCATTTACCTCAGGTTGAAGTCTATCTCTCCCTAGTTCTCCAACGGAAGAAGGGGTTTTCGGTGCCATTAGGCTCCTCTCATGTGGCAAAAGCACCTGGTGTGATTCTATTCCAGCTGAGATTTACAAGATGGGGGCATTGCTCATACAAAAGAGGACTGAAAATTTTCAGGTTATATGGCAAGAAGAGGTTATTCCCCAGGAGTTCAAGGATGCCTTCATTTTCTATCTCTATAAAAGAAAGAGAAATAGATTGTTCTGTAACAGTAAAAGAGGGGTCACTCTCTTAGTCACTGACTGCAAGATTCTTGCCAAAGTCTTCCTTAATAGGCTGATCCTTTATCTAGAAGAAGATTATCAACCTGAAAGCCAATGTGTCTTCAGAAAGGGCCAAGGAATGCTGGATATGGTGTTTGCTGCCCTACAATTCCAAATGCCAGGAGCATAACAGATGTCTTTACACAACATTTGCCCATCTATCTGACCAAAGCCTGTGATATTATTAGTCGTGAGAGTTTGTGGAAGATCATGGCAAAATTTGGTTGCCAAGAGAAGTTCACCAATATTGTATGCAAGTTTCAGGACAGCATGCTTACAGGAGTTCTGGAAAATGGATTATGCTCCCACACTTTCCTATTCACCAAGGGAGTGAAGCAGGGCTATGCGCTTGCTCCTGTGACTTTTAGAGTGATATTTTCAGTGATGTTATCAGATGTCTTCAATGAGGATAAAAATGGGATCAAGGTAAGCTGCCACACTGATGGTGAATTATTTAACTTGAAAAGGCTACAAGTTAAACACTAAAGTATAAAGAGTGTTGGCATGTGACTTTTTGTCTACAGATGATTGTACACTCAATGCCGCCTCTGAGGCTGAGATGCAACAGGATACAGATCACTTCTTTGCCATCTGTGCTAATTTTGGAATGACAATTAATACCAAGAAAACAGAGGGTCTTCACCAGCCAGCACCATGTTATCCATATGTGGAACTATCAGTTATAACAAATGAAGAAAATTTTAATTCTTCGGATAAGTTCACTTAACTTGGCAGTATACTTTCTGGAGATATCCACATAGATTATGAAGTTGATGAATGCATTGCCAGATCTAGCTCAGTGTTTGGAAGGCTCTGAAGGGAAGTATGGTAGAGAAGTATTAGCCTGCCTACCAAACTGAGGGTCTACAGAGCCATTGTGCTGACTTCATTGTTGCATGCCTATGAAACCTGGACAGTCTACCAGTGCCATTCCAGGAAACTTAATCACTTCCATTTGAATTGTTTTAGGAAGATACTGAAGGTCAGCTGGCAAGATAAGGTACTACTAGACACTGAAGTCCTTTCCTAAGCTGAAATGTCAAGCATTCAAACTCTAATGTAGAGAGCACAACTCTGATGGGCTGACCAAGTCGTTTGAATGAAAACATTCGTTTGCCTAAAAGACTATTTTATAGAGAACTCACACAAGACAAGCACTCACATGGAAGTTAGAAGAATCAATATAAGGATATTCTCTGAAGAACTTCGAAATTGATTGTGGGACATGAGAGACACTGGCATGGGACTGCCAGCATGGAATGCTTGTATCAAAGAAGATGTGATACTCTATGAGCAAAGTAGAATTGCAGTAGCTCAAAGGAAATGTGAGAAGCACAAGTTTAGCAATATCTTCACTCCAAATATTTACATGGATTATTTGTGCCTTATGTTTGGTAGAGCCCTCTGAGTTCATATTGTTCTGATTAGCCACAGTTGGAAACATCGTACCTCGAACCCAACAAAGTGATGCCATTTTGGTCCTCTTCAAGCAGGAATGACAACAACCAACTCTACACACTGTACACAGCTCATAAATGTTTTTTGAACAAATATATGAATGAAAGAACATGAGATAGTCCCATACAGGATGATAGGGTTATAGATTGAGAGCTAGAAGGGACCTTGGAGGACATTTTACAGATGAAGAACTAAGGCCCAGAGTGTTGAAATGACTTGCCCAAATTCATACAGGAAGTAATTAGCAGAGCCAGAATTTGAACCCAAGTCTTCTTACTCCAAATCTAGTGCTCTATTCACTGTCAATCAATCAGTTAACAAACATTCGTTAAGTGCTTGCTATGTCCCAAGCACTGTGCCAAACACTGGGCTTACTAATATATGTGAAAAGAAAGACAAGCCCTGCTTTTAAGGAGCTTATATTCTCATGCAGAAAGACAACACATAACAGGAAACTGAAAAGAGGATATAAAGAAAAATGTACCCATCACAAGGGCATGGCAGAGAAAGTTTGAAGAGGAATAAAGTCTGGAGAGGAATAAGATAATGGCTAGTATGAGTGCCTTCTCTAAAAGGAGAGAGAGAACTCAGGGACAGAGCGTACTTGTAATATGTGAATGCCAGGGCTGGGCTGAGGCTTTAAGATGAAGAGCTAGGGAATGGCAGAGAGTCTGGAGTGCCACCTGGAGAGGAATGAGGCACTGTAACAATCTGCCTCTTTGTACTTAACAATAATCCATCTTCAGGACAATAATCCACCTAATTCCCATTATTGACTTCGAATTCTAAAAAATATTTAATACATAGGCTGAGAATAAATATGAAATATTACAAATATATTGAATGTTTGAAATGAGACTAAATTATATTTATTCCTCAAGATTACTCTTCAGCTCTCCTTGGAGAGACAACATGGTGCTGTAGGAAGAACAACAGATTTCAAGTCAGAAGACCTGGGTTCAATTTCTGTCTCTGTCAATATCTACCTTTGTGACCTTCTCTGGACTCAGTCTGCCTCTTTGAAGAGAGGAAACTAGATTAGATTGCCTCTGATGTCCCTTCTATCTCTAGATCTATGATCTTATGATGACAAAGTAAAGCCAGTGTGTACTTCATTCTATATGCCTCATGCAAAGATCCTCAAATATAACTTTAGACTTTCTCCTTCAGGACTACAGAATACTCTGTGCTTGGAACACTCTGTCTTTTACTTTTCATTCCCAGTTGTGTTTCTTTGGCAGTTAGCACAGAAGGAATCAAGACTCATTTACTTTGTTTAAATTGAGGTCAATCACTTCTATCTTCATTTATTTTTTGTCCTTTTTGTGTTTACCTCTCTTGGATTGCATTTTACCTTTTCAAAATTAGTAATGGTTATTTTAGTTGTCCTGTTTAATGTTAAATCATAGAGTGATTTGATTTCCTGTGCTTTAGGGATTTAAGAATAATCATGTTTTTAAAGGTTGAAAGTACTCTAACCGTAGAGGATTATATAATATTCAAGCAAAAAATGGTAAAATTACGTACTTAAAATTGGCTTTATGCAGAAGATTTCTCCTGAGGTAAAAGACTATTAAGAGGATTCATTGATTTAAGTTTTGAAGATATAGATCAAATATTGAAAAACATGAACCTGTCATCCAACAAGTTAGAGGCCTCCCTTGTTTTAACAATTCAGTTATGTATTTGTTGTCTATAGTGTTCAAAACACTTTGCTGGGCATAAGAAGAGATACAAAAGTAGTAAACAACAGCTTGCCTTGAGGAGCTTTAGCCCAGAGAGGAGAAAAGGCCTATGCAAAAATAATGAACAGAAGTTATACTAGGAATAAATAATAAGAGAAGCTAAGCAGTAAGAGATGAAAGATTCAGCAAGAGAGGAATAACCTATTAACTATTTCATGGAAGAGGAAACACTGAACTACTCCTTGGAGGAAGGAACAGATTTCAACTGACAGATATGAGGAAACACATGGCAGTCATGGAGGAAGGTCTTTATAAATGAAAGAATGTAGGAGTAGACTGGAAAAGACCATAGAAAGAATAGTAGTCACACAGTTCAACTGGAAGATAGAGAGTATGATAGAAACTAAAAGGAGCATATCAATTGTAACCACAAAAGATCAGGGGTCTAAGTCTCAATGCCAGGGCCAAAAGGAGCAATAGAACTTGCAGATGCAGAGGAGCGGGAGTTCTGGTCACAGTTCCAGGGCAGAAAAGAATGCTTATGTTCACTCACAAGGGAATAGGGGACCTTGTCACAGTTCTAAGACCAACGGGAGTTCTAGCACTTGTAGATACAGGGGAACAAGGTCCTTTCCTGGGTAAAGATGAGAGCACAAGCCAGAAGAACAATGATCACAGCTCTCCTTAGATTATAATGTCTTGAATGCACTGAAAACTTATAGAAGACCAGAATTAGCTCTGAAAAGAACAGTGCAAAAAACATGAATCTTGAGATAGTGCCTTCTCCATCCCAGGGGCAAAGCCCTACTTTGACATCAAGTTTTAAAAGTCAAGAAATAGGTGGAAAAATTTGACAAACATCAATAACAGAAAAGAATTTAACCATAAAAAGTTATTATGGTGACAATGAGGATCAAGACACAAACTCAGAAAAAGACAAAGAAGTCAAAAAAGCCACAAGCCAAGCCTCAAAGGAAAAAAAAAGTGAATTAGACACATGCCCAATAAGAATTCCTTAAAGAGCTCTAAAAGGATTTTTAAAATCAAAGAAGAGAGGAAGAGGAAAATATGAGAAAAGAAAAGAAAGTGACACAAGAAAATTATGGAAACTCAATGACTTGGTAAAAAAAAAAAGGCACAAAAAATGAAGAAAATAACACCTTAACAAAGAGAATTGACCAAATGGTAAAAGAGGAACAAAAATCCACTGAAGATAAGAACTCCTTAAAAAAGAGAATTGGCCATGTGGGAAAAGAAAACCAAAAATTCACTGATAAAAAAGAACTCCTTAAAAAGTAGAATTGGCCAAACGGAAAAAGGTACAAAAGTTCACTGAAGAAAATAATCCCTAAAAAAATAGAATCTAATGTCTCCATGAGATGACAAGAAACAACAAAAGTCAAAAGGATTAAAAAATAGAAGAAAATGTGAAGTATCTCAGTAAAAAAATAACTGACCAGGAAAATAGATCAAGGAGAGATAACTCAAAAATTATTGAACTTGCTGAAAGCCATGATATAAAAAAAGAGCCTAGATATCATATTTCAAGAAAATTTTAAGGAAAATTGCCCTACTATTCTAGAATCAGAGGGCAAAATGCAAAATGAAATACTCTGCATATCACCATCTGAAAGAGATCCAAGACAAAAACTTCTAAGAATATTATAACCAAATTCCAGAGGTCCCAGGTCAATGAGAATGTATTGCAAGCAGTCAGAAAGAAACTATTCAAATATCATAAAGCCATAGTAAGATTGAGCAGCTTTCACATTAAATAATTGAAGGAGTTAAAATATGATATCCTGGATGGCAACATGGGGATAAGAGAAAGAGAGATGACATGATAAAGGGAAGTGGGAATTGAGGGAGGCAATAGCCAGAAGCAAAACAGAATTTTAAGTAGGGACAGGATAAAACAAGACAGAAGAAAATGGATGGAGGGAAATATACAGTTAGTAATCATTCCTGTGAAAGTGAATGGGATGAGCTCACCCCTAAAACAGAAGCAGATAGCAGAATAGATTAGAATTTAACAATGTGTTTTGTTTGTTTAAAAGAGACACTTGAAACAGAAAGATACACACAGAGTTAAAATAAAGTGCTAGAGTAGAATCTATTATACTTCAACTGAAGTAAAAAAAAAAAGTCAGGGGTAGCAATCATGATCAACTGCGAAAGATTTGGCTATTCTGATCAATACGATGATCCAAGAAAATTCCAAAGGATTAAAATGCTATCCACCTCCAGAGAGAGAACTGATGTTCAGTAAGTGCAAATTGAAGTATAATTTTCCCTTTATTTTAATTGCTTTTTTGTGATATTGATAATGCAAAAATATTTTACATGAATTCACATGTATAATTGATCATATTCCTTGCCTTCTCATTGGGGAGGGGTAAAAGGGAGAGAGAGAATTTGGAATTCAAAATTTTAAAAAATAAAATAAGTTTAGAAAACAAAGTAAAAAGAGGAGAATCAGATCAGATGGCTTCCGTAGTTCCTTCAATCTCTAAGTGTTTGCTTTTTAAAAGTTAGGCTAAAAATAAAGGTTCTTTAGTGTGAAAAGTATCCAAAATCCCTTGTAAATTCATCTTCCAATTAAATGACTCAAATCCTAGCTAATTCATCTCAATAAAAAAGTCATGAAAAAAGGTTCAAATTAGACACCATAAATTTCAATAAAAGTTGTACATACTTAAATACATTCATGAAGTTCAAAATATATACTAGATGAAACATCCAAAAAAGAAAAGGAACATATTGATAGAACGAGATTCTGCAGGTTTTGCTCACCCAATAGAGAAACATAAAATGAGCACTGGGGTATGGGAGTATGTACAGATCCACAACTAGTGGTTATGAGAGACACAAAAAAAAGGAAGACTATTAACTAAATAAGCAATTTTTGTTTATTTTGGCAAGACTTGGAGGGAATTTCCAGTGTAGGTACTCCTAACACTGATGAAGATTAATCAATTCATCCATGAACAAAAATGATTTGAGCCCTTACCATGTGCTTACCACTGTACTACACTCCAAGGAAACAAACATAAAAGCAAAAACAGTCCCTACCTTCAAGGAGTTTATATTCTTATAGTGGAGATAACATATATAAATCAGAATATACAAAAACAAATAGATGAAATAGAAGGTAGCCTTATGGTAAATGAAAGTGGGTGGGTCTTGGGAGATGCTGGGCAATACCTACATGGGCTAAGGGGAAGGTGGTGCTTGAGCTGATCATCAACTCTAACAAATTACAATATTAGAGAGCTTCCTAGGGGCAATGGGAGGTTAAGCAATGCATACATGGTCATACGATATGTATCAGAGATAAAACTTGAACCCACATCTTCCTTACTCAAGGCTGGTCCTCTATCCACTAGATGAGGATGCCTCTTAAGCATATGATTCCAATTAACTTGACACAGGTTTTTACCCAGTGCTAATCCTAGTCAAACAATGAACAAAATTTCTCTTGGGCATCTCTATTCCAATTCTATCACTTGCCTTTCCTTCTCTAATTATTCGCACCTCCAAGTATGTACCATTCTTGCTCCTGGCTGACTATAAATAAATTCTGCTGAAGTTTTAATTGATAATTGATATTTTATTTTACAATGGTCTTAGGGGTGACTACTTGAGGACAGAAAGCCTACAAGACTCAAAATTATGAAATTAGAAGGATGAGATCTTGAGGGGAGACATATTGTTTTTATTCTTAGTCTTTGTATTCTCAAAATAGTTTCTGGAATAATGTAGGCCCTTATTAAATATTTGCTGATTGATTGATATAATGACAGATAAGGGGGTTGATGCCTTGAAGAAGAGGGCACTGCCTCATAATCCCTCAATGTATACTACATATGTGGCCAGCTATTTTTCTGTTGTCTCTGCCTCGTGTTTGACACATATCTGCCATATCTTTTTTAAAAGCCTCTTCTCATTTCATTCACATAATCGGTGTTCCCAATGATCCTAGGCTAGGAGGATAAAGATTCCTATTTTTCCCAAAATCTCACATTATAATTAAAAGCACAAAAAACAATTAATTAATAGCACTAGATATATACCTAGCAGAACATCATTGCAATATTTAAAGATAAAGTTAAATGAGTAAGAGGAAAGAATGAACAAAAAAATTATAAAATGAGGAAACTCAATGTACCCCATTTAGAGGTAGAAAAATCTAAACAAAAATTAAATAAGTTAAAGACTTGAATAGAATTTTAGAAAAGTTAGATGTGGTAAATCTTCCTGATAATGAAATGAGATTAGTGGGGAGTATATTTTTTCATAACTAAACAATACATTTACAATATTAATCAATTTTTAGACCATAAAAGCCTCAAAAAATTGTAAAAGCATAAATATTAACTATATCTTCTACTGTTCACAGTGTACTAATATTTTATTGAATAAAATAATTTTAACTGAGAATCTTTGAAATTTTTAAAATATTCTGATAATATAATTTATTAAATTGAATTACCTTTGTACTCCTACGTATTTAATTTTTTTCCATTTAAAATATTATTTTTCTATCACACTATAAGAAATGATGAGGATGATGGTTTCAGAAAAACCTGAGAAAACTTTAAAAAAGAGAATAGAAAGAAGTACAAAAGTAATCACAGACAAGCAGCATAACCTTAAAATTTGCATGTTGGGTTTATTATATACTTACAAAGCAAAGCAAGATCTACATAAATGTTTATAGTTCTCTATATAAAATCCCCTACTGTTCTACAATGTATACAGCAAAGCTTATTTTATATGATGATTGATGTTTATTATATTCAGAATTTTTTTAAACTATGAAAATAAAAAATATTTCTTGAGCCAGTGGGTTTTGAAGGGGGGAGGAAATGATTTTCCCCTCCCTTCACAGTATATACTGTGAAGCAGAGTAAAGATTTAGGCAATTGTTCTAATAATTGAAGTCAAAATAATCCAACCACATACTCATCTGAAATATCCTAGTATTTTAATCAGGAATTTTTTCCCTCATTTGACATTAATTTGTCTGAAACATGGTCTTATAAATGATATATAGTGCTTGGGCCTTGATCATCAAAATAAGCCTGGTCACCATATGTGTTATTACTAGCCAGAAGTTCCTTGGGCTAAATCCTTCATATCTCTGTGCCTCAGTTTTCTCAATTGTAAAATGACGTGAACAGATCATATGACCTCTGAGGTCTCTTCCATCTTTAAATTCTATGAACAATAAAGAGCACCTGCCATTTAGTGAAAATTTCAACAGATAGATTTTGATATGCATTGTTACTTTGATAGCTCAAATTTCTGTTTCTTTTACAACCCAATAATTTACTCCTGCTGGCAAAGGAACAGATTTAAACATGCCTTTATTTGTTTTAACTGGCATCCTCTGGATGTTACTAGAGTGACTTTGTTTTATGCCATACTTGATCGACTTTAAACAAGAGTAACCTTTGCAAAGAATTTAGACATCTATCTTATGATAATACCTCAAAGAATAAACTTCTTTCATAGACGTAATTTGTTCCATAGCTCTGTACCATGTTATGCAGAAGTATGAAGAACATTTTGTCCCTAGAATCAGCCTAAGCCATGAAATAGATCTATTTATAAATATTTTAACTTCATTATCAAGTGTATTTTACTCTTCTACAATGTAGTCAGACTACTTCTATAGGACAGTAGACAGTTGGTAATTATTCAATTAATTGAATCAATGTAGATGGCCAGATTGGATTTTATGCCAAGAGACAGAATACAACAGAAAGTTCTCGAGTGATATCTTGAGTAATATAGTTTATAACACTTTTATTGATCAAATTAATTAATTGATCAAACTACATCCCTGACATTTTGCTATATACATGCATATCCATTTGCTCAAAAATTTTTCATAAGAAAACTTGTTTTGTTCTCAATTCAAAATTTCCATGGTAAGCAATATTTACATTGTCATTATTTTGTGATAGGAGACATGGTCAAAACATTTACAAAAATATCCATTTAAACAAATTCTCTGTTGCTGAAGATTTAGGGGAATTCAATCATGGAAGTTCTGGGCAATATTTAACTCATAACACTCATGTAGGAATTGGTTTATAATAGTAGGAAAAAAATCTATTAAAATTTCTGGCAAGTGTCACAACATAGATCTGACTCTAGAACAAGGTGTTCCAACTGGAGACTAGAAATCTAACCAATTTTACTGATTAAATCTTCCTAGAGAACACTTCATATTGCAACACTAAGCCAGAATCTCCTTGGTAGGACAAACCAGTGGGATGCTGGAGCCTGCTCAAACTATTACAAGAGTCAATTGTTAAATTTTCAGTGTGATCATTTTCACTTTGGAATTTGGTAAATGCTACAAATCAGGACTTGATTTATTATTTTCTTGATTGTCTAAAGTTGAGAAAGTGATCAGAGACAAGTTAACAATACAGATTAAATTTTAAAAATGTGCCATATGTACTTTTTTCCAGACAGCCAGTTATTAAACATTTACTAGCATACCTCTAAGCATATCTCACTTAAAATGTTTAGGGAAATATTTATCAGAGAGAAAATTCTCCACTGTTTATAATCATGAGTTAGTGGAAAGAATGCTAGATTTGGAATCAGAGGAACTATATTTGAATCCTTGCTCTGCCACTTACTGCCTGAATGACAATGAGTCAGTCACATAATTTCTGTGGGTCTCTGTTTCCTTATCCATAAAACGAAGAGGTTAAACTTGATGACCTTGAAGGACCATTCCAAGACCAAATCTGTGGCCCTATGTGCCCTATAATCATCACAGAGCAAGTTCCACTGTAGTCCTCGGATCCTCCCTTTGAATTTTGCTGTTTTCAAGAACACAAAAATGATTGCTTTTCTTTATTATCCAAATTCAACTTTCATTGATAGTGATGAGTGTCCCAGAATCACTTTGTGAATTAATCAAATGTCAAATGTAACAGAGCTCTGGGGTACTAGGGGTCAAGTTTAATACATATGCAGAGAGTGCATTATACCTAGATTTTACTATATGTAACTATGTTTCAATCCTAATTTGGTTTGTGGAATACTCTAACCCTTATATTTTCTAATAGTACTCCATGTTATCATGGGGAATGTATTTTGGTCTTATCAAATCAACATATAGACTACCTATTCTGTGCTCAGCACAATTTAGATATCATTTCTTCTATGAAAACTTCCCTAGCTGGTAGTCAATAAGTGGCTTCCCTACTTGAGATATCCCATAGCACTTTGCTTGTATTTGTTTTCTACATGCATCATATATTATATTTTTATAATACTTATTTGTAGAAATATATTTCCATACTACTACTGACAATAACAATAGCTAGCATTGATAAAATACTTTAAGATTTGCATAACATTTTACTTATGTTTTATTATTTGGCCCTCACAGCAAAGCAAAAAGTTAGGTGATATTACTTCCATTTTTGCAAATGAGGTAACCGAGGCTCATAGAAGCTGTATGACTTGCCCCTGATCATACAGCTTATAAATGTTAGTAGTAGAATTTGAATTCATGCCTTCCTAACTGCCAATTTTAGCACTCTACTTCCTGCCCCTTGTGGTCTCCAATTTAGTAGACTGAAAACTCTATGAGAACAAGGTTAATATTATATTTTATCAATCAGTCATTTCAGTCATGCCTGACTCTTTGTGAGCCCATTTTTGGGCTTTTGTTGTCAAAGATACTAGAGTGATTTGCCATTTCCCTCTCCAGCTCATTTTAGAGTGGAGGAACAAAGTCAAACAGGATCACAGAGCTAGTAAGTTTCTCAGGCCATATTTGAACTCATGAAGATTCCTGATTCCATGCCCAGTTATCTATTCATGGTGCAACCTAGCTGTCCAAACAATATTAAATAGTTCATACAAATTAGATAATGTATACAAAATACTTTGCAAAACTTAAAATGCTATGTAAATATCTATAATTCTCTAAACTTTGGAGAGAACCAAATGCAATATAGGAAGCATTAAATAAATGTCCATCTCCAACACAAAAAAAACTTTCAGTGTCTCCATATTAGCTATCCAGACAAAGAAAACATCACTGTTTAACTTTAACATCTTCTATCTCTCAATTAGAATAACGGGCATAGGCAGCAGTGTGGACAGAGTGATGAGGCAGAGCTCTGTGCCCAGAGGAGTGCCAGACAGATATCAGTTTATATTCTGGGAGTCCACATATTAAGCTTATTTAATCTAAGATTGGGTCCTTGGTTGCTAAAAGGAAGTATAACTAAAAATTATCTCAGCGAACAATTTTAGGATTAGACATATCTGCCTCTATTCACCCATATTGTTCCTACAAAGAAGGTAGCGATGGCTGAGATGGGAAAGTGAGAATAAGTTTCTTTGGCTCCTATTGAACAACCTGTTGGTCAATGGTATCATTGGAGCAGCAGGTCAAGGAACTCAAGAGAAGGCTGAGGTATACACTGACATGCCAAAGCACACATCTCAATTCAGGGGTTGGTAAACTGATGCTAGGATAGTGGCCTTTTGGGTTCATGGTACTCCATGTCAGAGCACCAAAGCCAGCCCAAAGATAGTTTTCATTTATGGGCTTAGAGGATAGTGGTAATGTGTCCACTATTAGGTGAACAACAAAATAGGGAGAGAATAGTGGAGATTATTAATATCCAATATGAGGCCCTGCCCAGAAGGCTAATGCATGAGGCTAGGAAGTCAGACTTTTACTGTAAACTGTGGTCAAAAGCAGACCAAGGTTTATCCATCAAGGGGAGGAAGAATAATCACATCTCAAAAGTCGAGACAAGCAATGACTGGAAGGGCCATAGAACAAGTCATTTAAAGCCATAAGAGTGTGACTGTCCTCATTTACAGAGAAGGAACCTATAACTGAGAGATGAGAAGGTACTTCCTTGTAGTCACACAGCTAGTAAATGTCAAGTGCAGACTAAAAAGTTGAACATGAGAGTGGGAGGAAAGTGGTTGTTCACTGCTGTGTTATTGGGATCTCTTCTTTCACATTATAATTTTATAGAAACCAAGGTGTCATAGTAACCTAAATCACAAATCCCTACAAAGTGAGACATTTTTTAAAAAGTATATATATAACATATATATGTATAGAACAATAATTGTACAAACTAGTATAAAAGTATATATATATATATATATATATACATATACACATATAGTTATTTATTCACAACATTTTTAACTATGTAGAGCTATCTCTTCCACATCATGACTTATCCCATCAGGTATCAATAAATTATTGCAAGTCAGCATAAGAAATTACCACCAACCTGGGAGTGACTGCACTTCTACTGCCAGAGGCATAGCTCTCTGCAAGTTCACTCCCTCTTCCTCCTCCAGTGTGCTTTTAATTTTCATATTTATTTTGTACTTCTTTTCCCTTTTCATATAGAATTTTTACTTAACATTGACCTACATATAGCCTATGATCAAATACTTAACCCAAATTTTACAATAAGGTACTCTAAACACCCAATAAAAAAAGAAAAAATTCAGACAGTGAAGTGAGGGCCAAAATATTTTACAGATTTCCCAGATGGGGGGCGAGGCTGGCCTCCTGCCCCTAACTCCTGCAATGTGGCAGGGATAAGTATAACTATACGTATACATATGTACGTATGCATATATAAGTTGTGTGTATATATACAGACACATGTCTATATGTGTGTACATGTGTGTATATATATACATATACACACACATATGTGTAGTTATTTATCAATTTGGAAATGTTTTATTTCTGAAGACAGGGCTGGGGGTATTTGCATAGCCTGACAAGGCAATGCCAAGGTGAGTAGACCCTGACATAGATAGTAGCAGCAGCAAGCAGAGACTGTTGGCAAGTCAGAGTCCTGAGTTTAGATGATACGGTTAAAAAGAGGCTTAGAGAAGGTCGTTAGAAATTCTGCACTCAGTTCTTAATTCTTAATTCAGGAACCTAGAAGTAGGGTGATCAAAAGTCAATTAGAGAGCAATTACAGAATAAGAAAGAGATTTAAAAAAAAGCAGTAATAGAGGTAAATATAGTAAATATTGGTATCAATGATGGATCTAAATATGAATGTATTAAGCAATTCAGTAAAACAAAAGTGACATAAGGGATAAGAAAGCCACATTCAACAATCTATTCTACAGGGTGTTCCTAAACTCTGAACACCTAGGCAAAAATGCATATTTTCAAGAAATGAAATGAATGAAATTTTCAACAACATTTTGCTTAATTGGAATATTAACAAATAACATCTTCAATATGATTTCCATCCTTTGTGATGCAAAGGTTGATGCGCTTTTCAAGATTCACGTGAACCCAGTGTAATAACTCCACATTGCCATCAATTTTAGCACATTCACTCTCTATACTTTCTATCAAGTGTGTTGTGTCTGTGATTTTCATTAAGTACCCCTTCTCCTTTAGCATACCCCAGAAAAAGAAGTCGCTGAACAACACAGAATTTTTGGTGAAATGGTTGATGAGATGTTAATGAAATTTCCTATGTGTCCAGACTTTAGGGACACCCTGAATATAAGAAAACCCCTATATAATTAAGAAAGATACAGAATGAAAATGAAGGATGAAACAAATTTTATTAGACATCAAGTGAATCCCAAAAAACTTGAGTTTCAAGCAAGTTAGTAGACAAAAAAGAAATATAAAAATTGTCAATGTCAAGAGATTTTAAACAGGAAGGATAGAACAGGTATTACAGGTAATGAATCAATATGAATACCATATATGTATATGTATATAATGTATACATATGGGTATATGTATATGTGTGTATACACACATACTAAAAACATAGAATCTAAAAATTCTTAGATAAAAGCTCATTGAATTGCAAAAGACATAAAACTACAATAATTATAGAAACCTTTAATATTTCTCACTCAGAGATCAATACATCTAACAAAAACCATAAAGAAAAACATAAACTTGAAAAAATTGGTATAGAACTTAGAAATGAAAGACTTGTATCTACTTATGAATGGAAATGTAAAGATATACATATATATGTACATAGAACATATATGTATAGATGTATATTTATGTGTTTATATGTATTTCTCAGTGCCACATGGTATCACTAGAGAAACATACAGTATTAGAACAAATAGAAATGATGAATAATGGCAAAAAAGTAGAAATAATAAATATATTTTGTGGGCCACAGTATGATAAAAATAGTAATTAACATAAGAAACACAAGGAAAAAATATAGACTTGAAGGGAGTCTTAATGATGTTATCCTTAATAAACAATATGTCAAAGAACAAATCACAGAAATAACTAAAAAGTATATTTGAAATAACGCTGAAAGCATCAAGATGACAGAGTAAAAGTGAGCATTTTGGTTTGGCTTGTCTAACACACCTCCTTCACAACAATGTAGAAAATGTGTCAGGCTGCATTCTAATTGGAAAATCAAAGAAAAATACCAAAGGGTAAAGTAGAAATAAAAAAAAATCCATTGATCCCCTCCTAAAAGAAACCCTGAAATAAGAACTCTCAGGAATATTATAGCCAAAATCCAGAACTTCCAGGTCAAGGAGAAAATATTGCAAAGAGCAAGGAAGAAAATGATTCAAGTACTGTGGAACCACAGTCAGGTTCACAGAACAGTTAGTAGCCCCTTACTATAAAGAAACGGGGCATTTAGAATATGATATTCTAGAAGGCAATGTATATAGGATTACGAACAAAAATAAAGGAATAAATGTTTATTTAATGCAATAGAATACTTTTAAGTATTCCTGATGAGAAGACAAGTTTATCCTCAATTTTTCTAGATAGAATCTCATTTCCAATATAAACATACATAAACCTGAGTCAAATTTACAAGAAAAAAATCATCCAGTTGATAAATGGGCGTATAAAAATATACTAAATCACTAATAATTAGAAAAATGCAAACTAAAACCACTCTGAGGTACAATGTATATCCATCAAAATAGTTACAATGAAAAAAATGTAAAATGACAAATGCCAGAAGAGATATAAATGCACTGTTGGTGGAGCTGTGAACTAGTCCAACCATTCTAGAAAACAATTTGAAATCATGCCCCAAAGACTATCAATCTGTGCATACCTCTTGGCCCAGCAATACTATTATAAGGACTATAGTCACCCCCTCCCCAAAGAGATCAAAGAAAAAGGAAAAGTACATGTAGGTATAAAAACATAGCAGCTCCTTTAGTCAGGGCAAAGAACTGCAAACTGAGGCAATACTCATAAATTATGGAATGACTGAGCAAGTTATGGTATATGAAGTGATGAAATACTATTGTGCTGTAATAATGATGAAGACAATGATTTCAGAAAAATCTGGCAAGATCTGTATCAATTGATGTAAAGTGAAGTGAACAGAAGCAAGAGAAAAATCTACATAGCAATACAAAATTGTAAAGATAATCAACTATGAAAAATTTAGTAGCTCTAATCAATGCAATTACCTGCCATAATTTTCAAGGACTCATGACAAAACATAATGATAGAGTAAGATATATATATGACTGACTACACATATTTGTAATAGGTTTTGACTTTCTTGCTCTCTCATTGGATGGGGAAGGAGTATGTGGAGGGGAAAGCATTTTGACCTGAAAAAAGAGATTTAGAAAGTTTCTCTGTTTAAAAATAGTTAATTAAATTAATTTTTCAAAGGGAATGTTAATGATGAGTTGGCATTCCAACATTTCTTGACAATAATCAAAGCAGTACTTCAAGGAAAATTTTCTCTCTCTGAGAGAAAAAACTAAAGATTAAATTTTTTAAAATTAGAAAATCAACACATACAAAATAAGCATAAAAAGTAAAATCTTTAAAAATAGAAGAGGAATAAATTTGAAGACAAAAAGATTATAAAGTTGATAAACAAAACTAAAACTCTGTTCTTTGAAAAAAGATCAACCGAATAGTGTGATGATAAAATGTAGTCAGGTTTTTTAATAGAGAACTTTTGGGGGCAGGAGGAGGTGTACTGGGTTGATGGAATTTGAACATTGCTTAAATTCATAAGCCATACTATATATCATATACTAATGCCATATTACAATATGCATTATTAAAGGGATTGCTGTCATTATAGAGAGGTTTATGGAAAGGCTATGTGGGTGAGTTCTTAAAGTGAGGATTTGTAGGATTGTGTTCTATACTCATATTGTTTATTTAATATTTCATTCTGTCTACTCAAACTATTTCATATGTTTTATTTACATAGAATGTAATTACCCATGAACTTAATATGAAACAAATAAAACTATGAATAACTAATGGATAATACCAGTTCACTCTTTTTTTCTTTAGAATATTAAGATAACATTTTCTAAGTGGAGTTATTTGGGATCGCATAATCATTTTTACTATAATTTAAGGCATTAAATAAAGTAGGCCACATATGCAGAACAGTTGCAACTCCCAGAAATTGTTTTTGTTTGTTTTTTTGTTTTGTTTCGTTTCTTGTTCTAGGGGGGACTCATGTAATAGACAAAACACCAACTCTGGCATCTGAAGCCAACTATTCAAATACTAGCTCTGCCACATACTACTTATGTGATTTTGGACAAGTCACTTAACTTTTCTGGGCCTCAGTTTCCTCTTTTATAAAATAAGAGAGCTTCACTCAATGGTCTCTAAGGTCCTTTCAAGCTCTAAACCTATGATCTGTATGATTTGATGATCGCGTACTTTGTATTTCTGATGCCATGAAGCACATAGTTCATTCTCTTAACTAAGGGTGAGGGGTTCCCCTTTTTTCTCTGCAAAGACAGTACTTTGTATTTTTAGTTATTTAATTTAATCTACTTGAAGGAAACTCTATTTCTACTGGCTATCTTTCCCCTTATTCTCAATGCACATTACTCCTCCTATTTGTTATCCCTTTCCTTAGCTTTGGAGTTTTGCTTAACTTATTAGTTCCATTTTGTTTCTTCCTTTTAAATGGTTGTTTAATTCCCCCACCTAAATTTTTTTTCTCTAAATTAAGAAGACAAGTAAAATTCACTCCCCCTTCCTTTTGTTCTCATCAACTTCTTTTGTTTGTTTTTTCATTTCATTTTCTGCACATTTTTCTAAAAAGGACTACTTTTTCAATTTATTTTTTTATCCTCCCTTCCTATTTCAGACATTTAATCTTTGGTTGGATAGTCCTTTTTAGTTCTTTAGTATCTGTATTTCTCATGATATGAAAGTTTCTAAGGTAAACTTCTCTCTTTTTTGCTTATTAGTTTATTTTTATTTTTTGAATTTTTATTAATTTGTTCATTTTTAGTTTTCAACATTCATTTCCACAAGATTTTGAGTTCCAAATTTTTTCCCCATCTCTCTCCTCCTCTCACCCCCAGATGGCATTCATTCTGATTATCTTTTCACCCAATCTGCCCTCCTTTCTATCACTCACCCTTCTCATATCTCCTTCCCTTCTATTTTCCTGTAGGGCAGGATAGATTTCTATACCCCATTGCTTGCATATCTTATTTCCCAGTTGAATGTAAAAACAACTTTTAACATTCATTTTTAAAACCTTGAGTTCCACATTCTCTCCCTTCCTCCCTCCCTACTCACCCTCATTGAGAAGGCAAGAAATTCTATATAGGTTATACATGTCTAGTCATGCAAAACACTTCCATAACAGTCATATTCTGAAAGACTAACTACATTTCCCTGTATCCTATCCCTCCCTCATTTATTCTATTCTCTCCTTTGACCCTGTCCCTCCTCAAAAATGTTGACTTCGGATTACCCCTCCCCTCATTTGCCCTCTTTTCTATCACCCCCCCCATCCCCTTCCCCCTACTTTCCTGTAAAGTCAGATAGATTTTCATACCCAATTGAGTGTGCATGTTTTTCAATCTTTACACCAAATCCAATGAGAGTAAGGTTTACTCATTCCCTCTCACCTTCCCCCTCTTCCCCTCCATTGTAAAAGATTTTGCTTGCCTCTTTTATGTGAGATAGTTTACCTCTCCCTTTCTCCTTCTCCTAGTACATTTCTCTCTCACTCCTTAATTTTATTTTTTAGATATCATCCCTTCATATTCAACTCACTCTATGCCCTCTATCTATACACACACACACACACACGCACACACACACACACACACACACGCAAGCACACATATATTCCCTTCAACTACCCTAATACTGAGAAAGGTCTCATGAGTTACAAATACCATCTTTCCATGTAGGAATGTAAACAGTTCAACTTTAATAAGTCCCTATGATTTCTCTTTCGTGTTTACCTTTTCATGCTTCTTTTGAATCTTGTATTGGAAATCAAATTTTCTATTCAGCTCTGGTCTTTTCATCAAGAATGCTTGAAAGTCCTCTATTTCATTGAATGTCTATTTTTTTTTCCCCTGAAGTATTATACTTAGTTTTGCTGGGTAGGTGATTCTTGGTTGTAATCCTAGCTCTTTGACCTCCAAAATACCATATTCCAAGGCCTCTGATCCCTTAACGTAGAAGCTGCTAAATATCGTGTTATATTGATTGTGTTTCCACAATACTTGAATTATTTCTTTCTAGCTGATTGCAAAATTTTCTCCTTGACCTGGGAACTCTGGAATTTGCCTGCAATATTCCTCAAAGTTTTCCTTTTGGGATCTCTTTTAGGAGGTCATTGGGAGATTCTTTTAATTTCTATTTTCCTCTCTGGTTCTAGACTATTAGGGCAGTTTTCCTTGATAATTTCTTGAAAGATGATGTCTAGGCTCTTTTTTTTGATCATGGCTTTCAGGTAGTCCAATAATTTTTAAATTATTTCTCTTGGATCTATTTTCCAGGTCAGTGGTTTTCCCAATGAGATATTTCACATTGTCTTCTATTTTTTCATTCTTTTGGTTTTGTTTTTACAATTTCTTGATTTGTCATAGAGTCATTTGCTTCCATTTGCTCCATTCTGATTTTTAAGGAATTATTTTCTTCAGTGAGATTTTGGAACTCCTTTGCCTTTTGTTCAATTCTGCTTTTTAAGGCATTCTTTTCCTCTTTGGCTTTTTGGATCTCTTTTGTCATTTGGGTTAGTTTATTTTTTAAGGGGCTATTTTCTTCAGCATTTTGGGGGGTCTGTTTTAGCAAGCTGTTGACTTGTTTTTCATGATTTTCTTGCATCACTCTCATTTATCTTCCCAATTTTTTTTCTACTTGTCTTACTAGATTTTCCAAATCCTTTTTGAGCTCTTCCATGGCCTGAGACCAATTCATATTTTTTCTTTGAGGCTTGGGATGTAGGAGCTTTGACTTTGTTATCTTCTGGTTGTATGTCTTGGTCTTCCTTGTCACCAAAGTAAGTTTCTATGGTCTGATTTTTTTCCCTCAGTTTGCTCATTTTCCCAGCCAATTACTTGATTTTGTAGCCATTTGTTAAGGTAGGACTCTGCTTCCAGTGTGGAGGGTATACTGTCCCAAACTTCACTGGTTTTGTGCAGCTGTTTTCAGAGACATTTTTAGGGACTTGTAAGTTTTCAGTTGTTCTGAGGTGGTATGATGAAATGAGAGGTGTTTATTCCTCTCCTGGCCTGTACTCTGGTCTGTGAGTGACCACAAGCACTCTTTTCTACTTTGGAACTGTGAGGAGGATTCCCTCTCCACTGCCACCACAAGGTCTACCATACCAGTGTTCCTCCTTGCCCCAGGACCACCACCCAGATCTGCAACCCAGATCCTAGCACAGGAAAAACAAGAGAATCCTGCCTCAGTGCCAGCAAAGAGATCCCTGCAATTCTTTTCTGATCAAGTGCTTAATCCCCACACTTTCTGTGGGCTGAGAGCTCCAGATGCACCCACTGCCACCACTCCAGGGCTGGGTCTGTGGCCAGAACTTGTTCTTCTCTTACCCAGGTCCTGACAGACCTTTCCTGCTGACCTTCTAAGTTTTCTTTGGCATTTGTGGATTGAGAAGCCTGGAAACTGCCACAGCTGCCAGTGATTCAGTCCTCTTAGGCCTGCTCCAGGTTTGCTGGGGCATAGTCTGTGCCAGTGTGGCCCAAGCTGGACTGTACTCTTCTCTCAGACTGGTGCAAAAGACCTTTCCTGTCAATCTTCCAGGTTGTCTTGGGCTAAGAATTTGTTTCACTCTGTCACTTTGTGGGTTCTGCTGTTCTAGAATTTGTTTAACATCACTTTTTACAGGTATTTGGAGGGGTTTGGGAGAGAGCTCAAGCAAGTCCCTGCTTTCAGTCTGCCATCTTGGCTCCACCCCTAAGGTAAACTTCTAAGGGAGTTATTTGGAAATTCTTTTCTCTGAACAGTTTCTGGTTTTGCCTTGTATATCTGGTCCCTTGCCTCCTTTCTCCATCCCCTTTTTTCTATTGTATTTTAGTCTTAGAAATATCAATGCTCCTGTAAGTGATTAAAAAAAACAGTATTGCACCATGTTAAGAATTTAACTATGTTCCTGATCATGTTATTCATGACTGCCCTTTCCTCTCCCCCGTTATCATTTTCTCACTTGCCGTGAAATCTCGTCTCTGAGCTTATGCCTTCCCAGTTTTCTGAGTATTAGTTGCCTTCAAGATCTCTGATTTCCCCTCTCCTGAAGCAGGAGGCATTTACTTCCTCAGCCATTCTCTTCTATACCCTCTTCGTCCTGAGAGACTAAAAGCGTTATTTTCTATTCATATTTAAATTTTCAGTTAATTATGGTACAACATACTCTCCTCTACCTTCTTCCTCCCCCCTCTTCTTTTAAATTCTCTCCCATTTTATACTTTAGCCCTAAGAAAAATATTGGTTCACCTGTAAGTAGGATATTGTTATGTTTAGTCCATAGTTGTAAGGTGGATTGGAAGGAATTAGAGAAGGCAGAGTAAATGAAAATGCATAATTAAGGGAGTTCTTGGATAGAGTCCTGATTTAAATTGAATTCTTCTCCATCCCAAACAGCATTAAAGTGAGGTTTTAGAGGGCAAGCGTTGGAGTGAGAAGACCTAGGTTTAAATCCTGTCTCAGACACATAATGGCTATGTGACTTTAGACTTAACATCTCAGTGCCCCTAACAACTATCAAAGCCTCTAAATTGCTGACCTGTAACTAATGTGTACTGATTGAGGGAGTTTTTTCACTGAGAGTACTCTCTACACGTCCTACACAATCCAACAGAAACAGATAAAAACTCACAAGCAAATGTTTGCATTTCTACTAAGAGTAAAAGCTTCCTTTTAGTCACATTCCTTAGAAGCATTGATCCAACCTGAGAGCTAACTTCGTGATTCTTCTGTATCCCCTATTTCCTGTGAAGCATTCATGTGTTTTTTCCAATAGCTGAAAAAATCCTGAAAACTTGGCTGATGTCCCAAATTTTTACATATGAAAAGTCCCAATATGTGCATGTGGGAAAAAATGCCGGCCAGTCCCTCCAAGGTGCCTGATTTACAATGTGCTCTAAGAATAACTTTTATCTGACCTCTTGTTCTAACTCAGTTCTCTATTTCTGCCACAGGACTATATCAGGACCTGCCCTATATTTTGGAGTTCCACTGCTCAGAAGAAGATGGGCATGGGGTTGGGAGTGGAAGGACTGACACTGCTCCTTTTCCACTACAGAGCTCCAGAAAGAGTCCCTAAGGCCAAAGAAAATTGAGCTATTTGTTCTCAAAAAAAAGAATCTTTTTACAAAGTACATAGTGTGTACCAGACAACTGGAAATACAAAGATAAAATGAAAAGCAGCCCTTAAGCTCAGGGAGACAGCAATCTGTCAGGGTGGCTGTGGGTTATAAAATTTATACAGATAAGTAAAGACGATATCATTTGAAAAGAATAAAAGTATACTAACAACTAAAGGGCTCAGGAGACACTAGCTTCCTGAAAAATTTTGAAGGAAAAGAGGGATTTTTAGAGGCAAAGTTTAGGAAGAAATTTGACTAAAGAGTTCGGGAAACCAGAAATAAGCCAGCATGATCATTATCCCATGCACAGAGTACAAGGGATAATGTAAAATAAGTCTGTAAAGGTAGGCTGGAGTCATACTATAAATAGCTTTAAATGCCAAGATAAGTTTATATTTTATCCTGTTCATAGTAGAGAGCCAATTAAATTTCTCGAGGTTAGACCCCTGTAGTTTAGGAAATTTATTTTGGCAGCTATGTGCAAGATGGATTAGAAGAGGGAACAGCTATAAGATGGAGACCATCTGTGAGGCTATTTCCACAGTCTACATGTAAAATGATAAAGGCCTGAATTAGGGTGGTAGTGGAGTAAAGGTAAAATTAGCAATGTATTTGGATAAGGGAATGGAGAGGAAGATACAATGGAAAGAATGCTGGATTTGAGATCAGAGGACCTAGGTTCAGATAAAGGTTTTGTCCAGGAATGGGGAACCTGTGGACCTCTAGGTCCTCAAGTGTGGCCCTTTGACTGAGTCCAAACTTTGCAGAATGAATCCCTTTAATGAAGGATTTGTTCTATAAAACTTGGATTTATTCAAAATGTTGTTCCCAAGGACCTAGAAGCCAATCTAAAAGACCTCAAGGCCGTGAGTTCCTCACCCTTGGTTGTCACTTAGTAACTGTGTGCCTTTGGCCCTAAGTTTCTTTAACTGAAAGATGAGGAGATTAGGCTAGGATATTGTCACTAAATGATCTCTCGGATCTCTTTCAATCCTAAATCCTATGACCTATTTATGAAACTACTTGATTCAGATGATGGCATCCACAATCAGGATGGTAGACTAGATATTTCTGCCATTATGGAGAAGACAATGTAAATATATTATATTTCTCTTTCAAGTTTCCAGAAGTCAGTAATTCTTGGAGGTAGCTTTTAAAGAAAATAATAGTTTTATTTTTCTCACATGGAAGGAATTCCAGGCTCAACATATAATTAGCTGTCATCATGTTTTCTGATTCAGTCACTATTTGGGCACAGGATCATCCAAAAGGGAATAGGACCTTAGTGGGTGATATGGGGAAAAAAAATCACTTTCTTCTTTTGTCCTTTCCAGTCCATCTTAATTTTATACCTAACAGATCTGCAGGTTTTTGCTATTGTAAAATTTTTGAAAAGTCATACAGGAGGTTTCAGACATATAGAAAGTTTAGCTGGAGAGAATGGTAGGAAATTTCCTTCTTCTTGATTTGGAATCAGATGACTGCCCTTTTCAGAACAGTTATGGGGTTTGATTTCTAGATTAAGCTATCCTACTATTGTAATGCAACCACACTGGCATACCCAGGATGGCTGCTAGAGCAGGTTCTTTTATCTGCTTTATAAGGGAAGACAGCTGTTTCAGGGGTCAGCAATCCTCTTTAATTAAGCAGAAAAAATACAGAGAAGAGAAATAAAGATGAACAGACAGGGCTCTACTGACTGAATCAAAGCAAAACCACTATACACACACACACACACACACACATATGCTTTATATTCACCACTGGATTGAGAGAGCCTTTACATCTGAGCAGTTGGAGAGCTCTGAACATATGGCTACTCAGTGTCTCAACCAGGGAATCACAACATCTTTCTCATAAGTGAGCCCCCAAAGCAAATCTCACCTCTCAGAATATACATTCTTTTAGCTAATAGGCTCAGTGCCTAATTAGAAATTTAACAAAAAATGTGTAAGCCTTCCTACAAGCAAGCAAGCTTCCCTTAATGGGTTCCACATGAGGCCTGTTGATGGGCAGGGAAGATCTTATTTCACATTAACCTTACAAATATATAAAGACACATAGAGCTATGTTCTTCCATTCAAATTCAAATCTGTTGTGTTTTTATTCACAAATTAATAAAGTACTCTAGTTGATAGAAATTATATCCTATTTTCTGTCCTGATCTAATCCAGGGGATACCCAAACAAGTAAAAGAGGAGGAGTGTAGAGTATACTTTACAAAATAAATTCCTTTGTTAAAAGCAAAAATGTGAGAATCTAGATCATTGACTATCAAAGCTGTTTGGTCTTGAAGATGCCTCCAAGATGGGCTATGAAAACTATTGGTAGGAAGAAAATAGAAAACAAATTTACAAAGGTGAGAATTTATGATGGCACTCGACATTTGGATAGATGTGTCTGGTTCTATGCATTTGCTCTAAAAATTATGTCCTTCATATAGGAAGAACTTGTGCCATTAAAAAGGTGCAAATCCACTTTAGAGGAAGGTAAAGGGGCAAAGGATAAGTTTAAACTCTGGACTGGCTTGCCCTGAAACACCACAAATTCCATCTAGCCATACTTGGCTACCAGATGAGAGTGTGTAGTGTTTGAGATTGCAATGACAGTAACTGGTGTTTCTATCCCAGAGTTTATTGGCTAAACATTCAAATGATTTCTGTGTGTTCAATGAATGGATTTTTTCCCAATCTACTCCACCCAAAGTATGGAATTTTGGAGATGTTATTCCACCCACATAATCTAAACTGGCTTGGCACTGAAATAAAGGTATGGGCTTTCTTCTACCCTTGCCTTTCTGTTAGATCTTGAGATTTTTTTCTCCTAGGATTATAGGATCCAATATCTAAAGCTGAAAGGAAACTTAAAGGGCATTGAGTCCAACCTCTTCATTTTAAAAATGAGGAAACTGAGGCTAAAGGAAGCTAAGTGACTTGTGCACAGTGACACCAGAATTGGGATTTGGATGCATAACTCTGACTCTAATTAGTACTCTTTCCACAACACTATGCTTGAAAATCACCACTTTAAAGGACAGTTGAACATCCCTAAGAAAGGGTTCCAAATCTTTCTATACTACCCTGTCATTGTTGTCATTTGTCCTTCATTCTCGAAGAGGACAAATTAGGTATAGGGGAAAAGCCACAATAAAAGAACATTGAGTTCTTCTTCTGTGTCCCTCCTAATTTTATCTTATATTTTTATAATTTTGGAAGTTATCAATTCAAACAACATGTCCACCTCTGAATCAATAATCAGCAAACATTTACTGATGCTTGTTACATGCAAGGCAATATACTATTATCCATGGTTCTATGAATTACCTCACATCCCCTCAGCTACCTCCTTACTGAGCTCAAGGAGGTAACTTCCCTCATTGGTAAGATCTTCTTTGAACCTCTATTTTAGGGAAGGGCCCAGAGTAGCCATCCTTCATTATCCAGACTTAGCCATCATGGCCCCCATGTAATGACCTGGCATCACAGAAACATATGCAATTGACCAAGCAACAGTAGTCGTGTGTGTGTGTGTGTGTGTGTGTGTGTGTATCCTTTGACAATTCTTGAAAATAAATTTCACTATAGAGTTTTTAGCATTAGAATGAAACATTTGTCCAACCAATATGTTGCTTTATAAGAAGGCATAGTAAACTGCATCACAGAGATTCATTCATTGGTTGATTCTGTAAGTCTTTATGACTCACTCTGTCAAGGGTTCTTTTTTTTATGTCATGGACCCTTTTGACAGTCTGAGGAAGCGTATGGATTCCTTCTCAGAATTATATTTGTAAATACATAAAAATAATATACCTGTGATTACAAAGGAAGTTGGTTGGTTGTTGTCTTTCAACCCTGAAGAGGATCAAAATGACATCACTACACTTGAGTCAAGATTCAATGTGTCCAACTGTTGCTGATCAGGCCAGTACAAGCTTGGAATGCTCTACCACTGGTCAGGCATAAGTAGTCCTCATGAATATTTGGAGTAGATACTCCAAACTTGTGCATTCTGTGTTTCCTTCAAGCTTTTTCAATTCTGCTTTTGCTCTGATGTGGGCACACCACGCTGAGTAGTCCTATGCCAATGCCTCCGATGTCACACAATCAATTCCAAAGTTCTTGAGAGAGACCTTGAGAATGTCCTTGTATTGCTTCTTCTGACCACCATGTGAACGCTTGCTCTGTATGAGTTCTCCATAAAATAGTCTTTTTGGCAAGCATATGTTTTGCATTTTAACAATGTGGACAGCCCATCGAAGTTGCACTCTCTGAAGCAGAGTTTGAATGCTTCACAGTTTAGTTCGAGTAAGGACCTCTGTGTCTCCTACCTTATCCTGCCAGGTGATCTTCAGAATCCCCCTAAGACAATTCAAATGGAACCGATGCAGTTTCCTGGCATGGCGCTGATAGACTGTCCAGGTTTCACAGGCAATATACAAAGGAAGTAAATTCTATTAAAATACTGCTATGAATTTTTTTAAGTTCATAGAGCCAAGGTTAAGATGGCTTTGTGTTATATTTATGTTATTACAGTACATATTTTGGAGAATATAGAAGGAATTATATATGTCATCCCTGCCCTCAAGGAGTTTTTAATAATAGTTTTTTTTACTTTTGGGGCATTTTACATAAACTGTTGCATTCATTAAGTACCTACTATGTGCCATGCACTGTGCTAAGTGCTTGGGATGCAAGGAAAGGAAAAAGACATTAACCTTGCCCTTGAGGAGCTCAGCATCTAATGGAGGAGACAAAAAAATGTACAAATATGCTATATACAGGATAAATACAAAATAATTAATAGAAGGAAGACCATAGAATTAAGAGGAATTGGGAAAACCTTCTTGCAGAAGGTAAGAATTTAGTTGGGACTTAAAAGGAAGCCAGGGAAACCAAGAGGCAGAAGTGAGGAGTGAAAGTGTTCCAGGTATGGCAGATGGCCAGAAAAAAATTCCCAAAGCCAAGAGATAGTGTCTTCTTCTTGGAACAACAGGGAGGATAGTGTCATTGGATTGAAAAATTCATGGGGAGTTGGTGGAATGTAAAATAAGAAGAGTGGAAAGATGGGAGAAGTGGGATAGGTTATGAAGGACTTTGAATGACAAATAGATTTTCTATCTGATCCTAGATAGACACTCTATTGAATAAGGGGGTGACAAAATACTTTGATGGGCATTTCTGCAATGACTGTGGTGGAACAGTGCTGTGCTATGAGAAATTATGAGCTCAATGATTTTAGAAAAACATGAAAAGACTTGCGTGAAATAACGAAGAGCAAAATGAGCAGAACGAAGAGAACATTGTATATGATAATAGCAATATTGTTTTAAGAACAACTTTGATTGAATAAGTTATTTTGACTATTATAAGTACCCAAATTAACTATAAAGGACATATGAAGAAATATGCTATCCGTGTCTAGAAAAGGAACTGATAAATAGAAGTATGCATAGGATAATTTTACACACACACACACACACACACACACACACACACACACACACACACACACACACACACCTATTTGTTTCTGATGGTAGCCATCTCTAGGGCTGGAAGGGGAGAAAAAAAAGAAATTTGCATAATAATCTTATTGTATATTTTAAAGGAATAGAAAGTTGTACATAGTAGATTCACAGTTTCATGCATAATCATCCTTTTTATTGTACTCTGTTATGGAAATGCTTGTTTTATTCCACAAACTAAAAATAAAGAGAAAAAAGAAAATCACTTTAGTGGCTGAATTCTAACATAAGATTAAATTACTAAAATGGATCCAGATAGTGTCTCTATTAATTCTCAGCACTTTTATCTATTTCCATGTATACAGTCTGTACTGATACATGCTCCTCTTGTATGTAGTAAAATTGTTTTAAAATATTTCAACTGCTATTAGTGATTAACAGGATCAGAATATCAGAATTGGGAAGGTCTACCAAGTCAGAGAATCATAGATCTAGATCTACTTGGAAGGCCAGGGCATCTTATTCAATCACTTCATTTTTACAAATGAGGAAATTAAGAACCAGGGAAGTAAAATGATTTGACCCCCACGTTCTCACTGCAAAGGCATGATAAAGCTAGAACTGGAAACCAACTCTTTTGATTACATAGACAACAATTTGTTCCATCACCTGTATCTGAATCCCTTTGCTAATGTCCCTTCCCACTGAAGACCTGAACATCTGTGGAATTCACTGCCTCCCAAAGAAACTGTGACGCTCTTATTCTTGGTTCTTTCTGCCCTTTGAGACCCTAAAAAGTATGTTTCATTGTACTTCTTCATGATAGCCCTTCAAATATGTATTTTCATTTATTTTAAACCATTTTTATTGATGCCCATTATTTTTACATCATATTATTTCTGGAAATACTCCCTTCCACCTTCCAAATTGAACAGTCCCTTGTAACAAAGGAAAACAGTTAAGTGAAAAACATCTAATGCAGTTACCATATCAGATAATATAGACATGATTCTACCCTAGCATTCTCCTGGTTCTCTGCCAAGAAGAGGGGGTATATTTTGTTATTTCATTAACTGTTCTCTAGGCTCATTATTAGTTTTCAGTTACTCAGAGTTTGGCTTTCATCCCTGGGATCCCAGTCATTTCCTCTTCTTTAGTGGGAGGCAGGCAGTCAGGAGAAGCACAACACTTAGGTTGGAGAAGATATTCTCCTAAAGTTTCCAAACCTTCCGCAACAGAGTTGCCTGAGACCACTGCCATCCCTTCCTAACTTTGTGGAATCATTTTGTGATGATTCCAGTGTTCCTTTTCTGTTATTGAGAACCAACTCCCACTTCTTTTTTTGTGATCTGCCTGGAAATATTCTGTCCTAAATCTTTCACTAACTCAAAGGCAAGGGCTATGGAAAGAGGCTCCTCCTCCTCCTCTCTCAAGTCCTCTTCATAAAATCTGCTGCCTGCCTTGTCTCTCCTCACCTAAGAGGAATTGTTGTATATCATTCCCCAACCATTAATATTGACTCGTGACTGAAGCAGCAAGCTTTTATGGTGTCTAAAATATGAATTCTATTCCTCCTCTTACCTTCTTCTTGATCTCTGCACCCCTCCCCTCTTCCCATCCTTAGCTGCTTAGAATCTTTTGCTCAGCCCCAGTTTTTACCCTTTCTTTGATTCTTTAACTGCAGCCAGAGCAGAAGCCACATTGGTCACTCTGGGTATGGCTTTAATCCAGGCATAGCCACACTCTCCTTTCCTTTCTGAGGGGTGGGGAGCAAGGGAGGGGGTAGAGTAGATGGAAAGTGGTGGCCCAGCTGCAGAACTCTCCCTCTTGGTCTGGCAGCCTGCCAGGGCAGACCACAATATTTCCCCTACCCTGCTTTGTTTGGAACTGGTAGGCCATGTGACTTCATATAAAGTAAGCCTGCCAAACAGGGCCCTAGGAGAAGTACTGATGTGTTCTCTAATTCCATTGTATTTGCATAAATCTCTATGTTTGTTTCTGTGGGCTTATTGTTAAGAATAATAATTGCTTATTATAGAAGTCAGTTTTCATGGACTTATGTGTTTATATTGAGGCAAATATTTCTCCAAGAGTCCATATGCTCACAAATCCTCATTAAATGCCTTCTATATAGAATGTGTATATAGAAATGTTTCTGTTTTATTGTGTGAGATTCAGTGATACAATGCTCCATTGGACAATTATTAAAAAGACTCAAGGATTGCTGGTTGGGAAGGGGAGACATTTCCCTGAGGTCACAGCAGACTGGCAAAGTAATTGGGAGTAATACTGACAATGACACAAAGCATGTAATAGATACAGTTTCGATAGCCATTAGGTATAGTGTTGCAATGACTTGCAATGACCAAGGCACAAAACAATACTGACAAGGATTGTTAAGCAGAGAGGGCCCTTTCTTCCCTAGTTATTTCTTACCCAACTGTCTAATTTCCTTATTCAGACTGAAATTTCCTTGAGGGCAAGCACCATTTCAAAATTATGATTATTTCTATTATAATGGAGGATGACTCCATTATATCTAGTACTGTTAAGGAATACCATAATGCTATGCACCTTGGAGATTTAAAAGTTATTCATGAATGTTAGGTTCAAGGGAATCCAATATATTCTCAACCATATTTTGTTTCTAAAAGTTAAAATATGTAATATAGTGGCTAATTCAAACTATGGTTATTATTAACTATAGAGTCCTATGTGGCCAGAAAATCCAGTCTTGAAAAATAATAAATAAATTCATAGGATCACAGGATTTAGGCCTACAATGAAATAGAAGATTTCTAGTCCATATATCTCATTTTATAGGTGGGGGAGAGAGGACAAGCTTTCTTTCTCTCTTCCTTTCTTTCTTCCTCTCTCTCTCTGTCTCTCTTTGTCTCTCTTTCTTTCTTTCCTTCTTTCACAAAACCTTAAATCCAGTTCACTTTGAGGCTCACATATTGGACCACAATAGGTCCCTGCCCAAGGTCCACTTAATGGCTGTATTTTGGGTCCTCTGTGCCTTAAAGTGAATGTCAGTGGTAACTGTTTCTCTTTGGAACAGCAACCCTGAGGGTCTTCCCCTCTCAGATTGATTTTTTAAATTCTTTTTTCTAATTAAAGGGGCCATCCCTTGACTCACTTCTTAAAGAGGTCTGTTTACTAAATGGGCCTTACCTCACTCTAAGCGAGTACATGAAAAGGACTTAGTTTAAAAGGGCCAGGGTCTCCCATTGCATCCTGGTTCATCTCCAGTCCTCCTGATGAATATCTGGTTACTGGATCCAGATGGCTCTGGAGGAGAAAGCAAGGGTGGGGACCTTGCACAGCCCTCCCTCACTCAAATTAAAGTCAACTGCAAGTCATGTCATCATTTCCCTGTTGTCATGGTCTTCTTTGAAAATGAAAGACAAACACAACAATAGATGAAGAGACTGCATCTCTGAGGGGGGAAAATGGCTTGCTCAAAGTCCCAGAACTGATAAACAAAAAGGCTAGCATTAGAACCCAGATTCTCCAACTCTGAATCTACCACACCATACTGGCTTTAATGAAATTCACTTAAATATAGTCACTTAGTGTGGCAATATGGCAGAGTGACATGAGTAATAGATTTGGAGAGAAGACCTAGTTTGGGCAAGATAATTATTTTTCCTATGTCTTAATTTCCTTATCTATAAAATGTGAGAGTTGAACTATGTGGCTTTTAAGCTTCCTTCCAGCTCTGTATCTATGATCCTATGAAAAAGTATACTCTTCCAGTGCAATATTCTAGTCATGCATTTCATCCTGCTAAGTCTCATTGCTATCTTCCTATCTTAAACTCACTTCATTATAGTGATCATAGATAGGATCATAGACTTGAAGGTAAAAAGAACCTTAGACACTGTCTGGGCCAACTCTTTTATTCTATAGATGGAGAAATTGAGTTCCAGAGTCACAAACGTAATAAATATAAGCTAAAATTTAATGAAATTTGTTGGTCAGTCATCTAATCATGTCTGACTCTTCAGAACCTCATGGACCATAGCATGCCAGGCCCTTCTATCCTCCATGATCACCTGAAGCCTGTCCAAGTTCATGTTTCTTGCTTCCATGAAACTATCCATCTCATCCTCTATTGTCCCCTTCTCCTGTTACCTTCGATCTTTCCCGACATCAAGGTCTATTTGATGTAATTTGATTTAATGAAGGAAAGACACCTTATTGTGCTGATGAAAACAGACATAGAGCAGGAAAGGACCTCAGAGACCATCTATGCCAAATCTTTCACTTTACAAACGAGGAGACTGAGGCCCAGAGAAGTTAAACATTTTGTCCATGGTCACAGAAGTCATTAAGTAAAACCCAGTCCTCTGACTCCGGAGCCACTGCTCTTTCTATTCTCCCATATCACCTCTTCCACTATACTATGCTGACCTCTTAGAAGCTTCTGGTTCCTAGAACAATGCTATGGACACAGTAGGCACATAACTGTTTCCTGAATGAACATCTGAGGCTTTGGCGGTTATTCTGGACCCCTTATGAGTTATTTATTTCCATGTGAAAATGGCAGTCTCTATCACTGATTCACTCCTTTTTATATCATACATAATATTAAGTTTTAGTTTCATCTGGGATTTTTTTCTACCTTGCCTTCTATTTTTCAGGAACAGCTTTTCACCTTTAGCCAGCAAGGAATGATCAAAGAACTCACATTTACATAGTCTGTTATCAAAGCATGTTCTTCACCAACAACACTGAGAAGGAAGACACAGTATTTCTGTGCCCATTTTACAGATGAGAAAAGTAAAACTCAAGAGAAGTTACAGGGCTTTTCCCATGACCACTCAGCTAGCAAGTGTTGGTGCTGGCATTGAAATTTACATATTCCTATTCCAAGTCCATTGTTCTTTTCTCTACAAAATAGAAAGAGCATAAGAGATTAAAAGGTAAATTCGCAAGTAAGAATTTTGAGATAGAAATGAGGAAATAAGAAAGAATTGTTAAAATAGGAGCCCAGGTCAATATTTTGAAGTAATCAAATTTCAAACATGAGGATATTTTAACCTGACAATATTTTGTCCCAAATTTTAAAATTCAAATACAATTTATATAAAATTTAATCCACATGCTCCTAATTTGCTTGTGCTTATTTCACCCAAAATTCTACAAATTGAGGGCTGGGAAATGTTCGAGTTTTTGCTTAAATCAAATGTCCATGTTTTTCCTAGAAGAGGAGACATCACAAGGCACAAGAATTTAAAAAGTCAAGAGCCAAAAGTTGAGTCTAAGTCTCTGGCCCAATGAATTTTTGGGCTGGTTTCAAATTTGGCAAGCAATTCTCCCACATCTGTAGCCTCATCTCACACCAAGTCACAGACTTTACTGGGTGTGAGAAAGTTC
Source organism: Phalanger gymnotis (assembly GCA_028646595.1). NCBI lineage: Eukaryota > Metazoa > Chordata > Mammalia > Diprotodontia > Phalangeridae > Phalanger > Phalanger gymnotis. The sequence continues at coordinate 741,627,467 of CM053622.1, forward strand.
GCCCTCCATTACAGTACAGAACGCAAATTGACTTATCCCAAAAGTATTTTATGTTTCTAATTTGGGAAATTGCTTTGTTTTACTGAGCCTTCACATTTTGCTTGTTCCCAAAAAAGGAATTGGCATTGCAATGGGGATTAGATAAAAGCAGAGAGTCACAATGTTATTAGAAACATTTTAAAATATATCATCAGTTTAAAGTAACTTTGGAGATTGAGATCTTCTTTAAGACATCTAGGACATTTCAGATGTTAAGCATGTAGAATGATGGTTGGAAAAAAATAATTAAAATCCAAAATAAAACTGAACATTGAGCAATAAAAGAATGCATTCAAAAACAAATGGGAAAATCTTTGAAAACCAGGAGGGTACTGATCATCTCCTTTGCCTGCTTTCATCTGAATGAAACAATGAATTTAATATATTTATTGATTACCTACTAAAAGACAATGTGGGGGAATACAAATCAATCAACCAACATATGTTTATTAAGCTTTGCACTAGATGCTAGTGAAACAAAGAAAAAAATGAAGCAGACCCTCCTTTCAGAAGTATACATTTTAATAGAAGAGACAACAGTACATATGTAAGTATATACATAACAAATGCAAGGTAATTGAGGGGAGGGTGAAGGCAGGAGGAGTATTAGCTCTCAAAGAGCTTACATTCAAATTGTCTAACACATATACATAATAAAGGTAATGGTGTGGTTAGCTAACAATAAGTGCCAAATTGAATGGGATGGGAAATAAGTAATAAGGAAAAGGTTGGATTTGAGATAGGTCCTGAAGGATGGGTACCACTGAGAGAGAGAGAGAGAGAGAGAGAGAGAGAGAGAGAGACAGAGACAGAGACAGAGACAGAGACAGAGACAGAGAGAGACAGAGAATATATGTGTGTGCACGAAATATTACCCATTTGTAAATATATCTATATAGATGCAGATATATCTATCTAAATGTCATCCATCTATATATAATATATAAATCCATTTTTACATACCCCTCCACATGTATATATGTGTACATATAAATATATATAATTTTTATATATGGATGGGTAACATTATATATATATATGTATATACATATATAAAGATTTGTGTGTATATATACATATATAAAATATTACTCATCCATATATAAATATATTATTAGAGACAGAGAGAGAGAGAGACAGAGACAGAGAGAGAGAAGGGAGGGAAGGAAGAAAGACATTGCAGGCAAGAGGAATGATGTGTACAAAGGAGGCAGTGAACGATATACAAGCTACGTTTAGGAAAACTTAAGTAAATTGGTGAGCCTGGAATAGACAGTTTGTGTAGAGTAGTGGGATTTAGGGTGAGAGGTAGTTGGGAATAGACTGTGATGGTGCTTCCTTAAAAATTATCTTTTTTTTCCTTAATTATATGTTAAAACAGTTTTCACATTTTGTTTTTTTATGAGATGGTTAACAGTCCAATATAGGTTATACATGTGTAATCATGTAAAACATTTCAATATTATTCATTTTGTACAAGAAGTCTCTAATAAAGAAATAAATAAGGTGAAAAATAGCATGCTTTGATCTAAATTCAGACAGGCAGATAGCATGTTTCATCATGAGTCCTTTGGGATTGTCTTGAATCATTGTATTGCTGAGAATAGCTAAATCATTCTTCATATTACAATATTGCTGTTGCTTGTGTACAGTGTTTTCCTGGTTCTGCTCACTTCGCTTTGTATCAATTCACATAAGTCTTTCCAGGTTTTTCTGAAATCATCCCACTTGTCATTTCTTATAGCATAATGATATTTCACCACAATCACATACCACAGCTTATTCAGCCATTTCCAGTTTTTAGCCACCACAAAAAGAACTGCAATAAACATTTTTGTACAAATAGGTCCTTCTTTTTTTATTTAAATCTTCTTGGCATATGGACCCAGCAATGGGATTGCTGGATCTAAGGGTATGCACAGTTTTATAGCCCTTTGGCCATAGTTCAGAATTGCTCTCCAGACTGGATGAGTTTACAACTTCACCAACAGTACCTTAGTATCCCAATTTTTCCACATTTCTCACATTTTCCTTTTTTGGTCATTTGCATTTCTCTAATCCATAGTAATTATGACTATGGATAGCTTTGATTTCTTTGTCTGAAAACTGCCACTTCATATCCTTTGACCACTTATAAATTGGGGAATGACTTACATTCTTATAAATTTGACTCATTTCTCATATTTGAGAAATTTCTCATATTTGAGAAATGAGGCCTTTATCAGAAACACTTGGAAAAATGTTTTCCCAGTTTTCTACTTTCTTTCTAATTTTGGTTGCATTAGCTCTGTTTGTGAAAACTTTTTCAGTTTTATATAATGTGGTGGTGCTTCCACACTAGTAGGCATAAAGAGTTTGGGTTTTATTTTCTACAGGGACAACAATCCCTGATTCTACCACTCTATATCCTTAAAAATGAAAAAAAAACTTCATATACTATTCATGGAAATGAATATTCTTTGTTCTATTCATTAATTATTATAAGTCCTGTAGTACTTGAAATGTAGAGTCCAGCATATTCCACCCAGAAAGAATCAACAATGGCACAGATATTTTAAAATCTAAGAATCTCCAATCACTCTCAGTCAATGACAGAAATAAGAACTAACATTTGCATGACAGTTAAAGGTTTTCAAAAGATTTCTTTTTAAAAAAAATTTTTCTTGATGAATTTTATCTTTGCGTTATTTATATTTACATCATTTCCCCACTGCCTTTTGACTGAATGCTACATCGGGACAAAGAAAGAAAAATAAGCAGCAATAACCAATGCAGAAACTTAAACTGACAAAATACACAATGTTCCAGATTCTTAGTATTCCCTCTCTGCCATGACCCAGGATGCATTTTCCATAACTATCCAGTGAAGTAGATTATAAAAATATTATTTTCCTCATTTTACTGATGAGGTAAATAAGGCTTAGCAACCTGTTTAAAATTCTTTCAAAGCATTTCAAAGGGTTTTTGCCAAAAATGTTAAAGTGTAATAACTTCTGTTTAGTTTGTAAGAACTACTGATGTTATAGAAAGCTGAAATCTACTACATAATTTAAAAAAATCTTTGCATAATTATTGGATAGGATTTTCAAAACATGAGTATCACTACTTTTAGAAAATACATCCAAGAAAGCATTCTTTCAATATTGGCTCTAAGTATCTTTGGGAAGTTTCTCTTTTAGCTATAACTAACATTAAAACAAGTATGGAAAGAATTGAACTTGGACTGCAACCTTGGAACTGCTGCATCACAAAGTACCAAAGTAATATTTTCAAAAATTCTGAAGCATATCTATCATGTTACTCTAAATAAAATAGCATTATGATTAATAACTTTAAATGAGAGCAAAAGGTTTTACATCACCAAACAAAATATTTTCAAGATATTTCTTTACCTCCTTTTGATTTTTGTTTTATAATATAGCTAATTATTAACATAGTAGTATATGTATATGATTTATAAATAAGCAATTATATGCAAATATAATTATGTATACTCAAAAATTATTTATGGGTGGGATATGCAATCCAAAAACTTCAGAGCCTATTGAGTTAAGTAAGTAAGACTTACAAGAAAATATGCCCAGAAATTTAGTGTTAGATTGACCCACACACATATCTCAAAATGACAACAACAATGGCTATACAAACTATTAGAAAAAGGCTCTTTATTGTTCAATGACTGTTAGGAAAACCAGATTTTTGATAGAAAAATAATTTGGAACATCTTACATAATATGGAAATTTTAAAAATCTAAACAGTTGAATGACTTAAATATTAAAAAATAAGTTTATTTTTAGTAGAAATAGGTTCTATGTCTCAATACTGTGGAAAGAGGAAGAATTTACAACTGTGGGGTGGAGAATATTATTTTTAAATAGCCAATTTTCATCACATAAAATTTTTAAAGCTTTACAAAAACAAAATCAATGTGGCTATAATAATGAGCAAAGATAATTTCAGAAAGAATATTTGTAGTAAACATGTTTTAAATGTCTGACATAAAAGAGAGATTTGACATAAATCTACATGATTAAGAGCTATTCTTTGATAGTCATATTGTCAAAGAAGATATAACTTTTAAAAGAAGAAATGTAAATAATAAAAAACATTCAGAATCACAAATTATCAGAGAAATGGAAATTAAAACAACTCTGAGGTTGGCCTCATATCTAACAAGTTGAAGAATATGTCTTTTTTAAATTAATGTTAGAGGGCTTTGGGGAAGAAAAGTATCCTAATTTAGTGATGGTGGAATTGTGAAATGGTCAATCTATACAGGAAAATAATTTGGAATTATGTAAGAATAATTATTAAATTGTTCATACCCTCTGAAGCAACTTCCTATTTTGGGGCTTATATCCCCAAGGAAATTATTATGACAAGAAGAGAACTTCATATACAACAAATGATGATAATAATAATTATTATTTCCTAGAGATACAATTTTCAACAACAAAATAGCTAAAAATTTATGGGTATTTTCAAATAATGGAACGTTATTGAATTGTATGAAAAGGAGGACTGGATAATTCATAGAAATGCAAAGGCTTAATTGTAGTGCCATGATGTGCAGAAAACAGAATCAAAATATGATATACACTATGACTACAACGATACATTACATTAAATGTCATCTAAGTAGTAAAGAACAACATGATTACTAATTTGATTTAGTTAAAAAATATGATATTTCTATTAACAAGCTGCTAGCTATAAACATCAAATGTGAGAGAATCTATTACACATTTATCTTCATTTTGAGGAATATACTATGATGAGGAAGGGCACAGGACAGTCGGTCATATTTTGAGAAGTGTCAAAATAATATGTATCAATCCATTGACTACTTGGTTGTGTATTCTTTTGATCAATCCTTTTACAGAATAAACACTGAAAGTTTACTTATTTTCATGCCCTACTTTCATTCTGTTTTAATCTTTATAATTTAAAGATCCCATTTATCCTATCAGATGGCATTTGGCCAGAAGGAAAAATCTTCAGATCTGGCCAAAGGTTGTCATTGTACATTTTTGAAGGTAACAAGAAGAAAATCTTTATCACCATTAGTCTAGGTGCACCATATAGAATAGATTGGAGTGGGAGTTCTCAGGGGAGAATAGAGGAGTTCTTAACCTTTTTTGTACCATGGACCCTTTGGCAGTGTGGTTAAGTCTGGTGACTCTGCATAACCTTCTCTCACTTAAATCCAATCCACTTGCAAGTCATGGCATAACTTTCCCAATGTCATGATCCTCTTCGAGAACAAAAGACAAAACAGCAACAATAACATGGACCCATTCTTAGAATAATATTTTAATGCATGACACAAAATATATAATTTTACAAAGGAAATGAATTACATCTAAATACAGTCATCAAAATATTTTTTTTAAATGTTCCTGATTGATTGTTGCAGGTGGCAGGCTCACGGTTGTGCACAGGGCCACGTTCGTATGGATTCTTCATCGTCCATTGCGAGGCTGGGCTCCATGGAGCCGCAGGTGCAGCACTTCATTGAGGTAGAAACTCAGACACAGTGGTGTCAGAAGCTGGTGCACCAAATGACTGAACTGCACTGGGAAAAGTACCTGGACAATCCCAGCCCAAGTTGGACAGTTGAGCTGAAACCTGTTTCATGAACTGTATTGAGCGATTTACTGGCACAAGCTAGTTCATCCTGAGCCTATTGGAGAAGACACAAAAGTCCAGGCCAGCCTTCTCAGAAAGCTCGTCTGACTGAACTCAGCACAACTCTCTCTGTTCCATTTTCAAAAGAACTTTATAGTTCAAGAAAAGAAAAACTGTGATGGGATGGTTGTAAAAGAAAAAGCAGTAGGTAGATTGACTTACATCTTTTATCCCAGCCTTCAAAACTCTCTGTCACCTGAATGAGCAAAGAACAGTTTTGTAAGTATCGGTGTTGTGAAAATTACAGACAGTTGAATGGAAGACTATCAGATACACTTAAACTGTACACAGGGCTATGTACTTAACATCCCATTGGCTTCTTTGTAGGGATTCAAACAGGGAAGGTGTAGGTAGACTCTCTTATCTGTACTTGTTAATTTCAAACCTGTGGGAGCTTTGGGTTGAGATAACACATTTACTTATCTAGCAAAAGGAAGGGAGAAGCCACTTGGTACTGCAATTTCAGGCCTCCTTATTCATTTTGTGACTTATCGGGATGGAGCAGATCTGTAATACAGATCCCTTCCAATGGTATCCATCTTCCCTCCTTTCCTGTGACTTATTTTAAATATCTATATACAGTGAGTCTCAGTAGACAATGCTGAGAGGTTAGAGGCCTTTGGATACAAAGAAACATAGCTTTATTATCTAGTGAACATAACTTTTGCCTTTCTCTTGGTGGTCTCAAAATAAGAATAATTTGCCCTGAGTTTCAGGGTATTAAGTGATGGAAAAGATGTGCCTGAATTAATGTAAAGTTTTAAACCAGCTGCCACCCCAGTCAGCCATAGTTTCAGGTAAAGGTGCATACTTAATGCATTGATTCATTGTTCCATTTACTGCAAATCTTCTGATCACTGAAACAAAAATCTTTGCCTCAGGTTGAAAAAAAAGTTCCTGGACCCTATGTTAAGAACCTGAATTAGAAGCAAGATTAACAAGGCTGTTGCAATATTTTAATATGCAAATAATCTCGCTGATATGTTCGTCAGTTAAAGTGTTCATTTGTCTCATCTCCCCAGACACATGGGCCCCAATCTCCGTGTCATAAGTTCTGTGAAAGAAAGATGATGTCTTCTTTCTTTCATGCCCTCCCCGTTGAACCAAGTCCTTTGCACACAATTAGCAATAAAAGTTATCATTTTAAGAGAATTCTTAAAAATTTATTTTGACAATAAAAACTTGTGTTGTTCCACCTCATCTGTGGAGCATGAAGAATACTACTTTGGTGTAAAGGAGTGATGGAACTGATCAAAATTAACCTAACATTCTAAGATTTGTGATCTCCCATTAGGTCTATAAATGTGGTATGCTTGTCCAAGGTAAAATAGGGGGAAAATAGAAATGTGAGACCAAGAAGAAGAGAAAGGATAGGCATAAATTTGATGCAGAAGACAATGTGGTATACAGAAAGGAGGTAATAAGGGGACCAAGTGCAGGAGAGGAGAAACCCAAGAATAGGAGTAATTCATTCAAAGGCTAGTTTTTATACTGGATATAAGCCCAGATGGCACTAGCTTGTTTCATTGCTTTCTTCTGCTAGTAAAGTTCAAGCAATGTCTGTTCTTCACCTCCTGTTTTCAGTAAAAAATGAAAAACTTTGTAACAAAACCACAATTTAATTTTAACTTTAAAATCATATCTTCTTATCTCTTGAAGGAAAAGATGAAAAAAATTCTCGTGTTTTCCCAAACATTACTCAGTGTCTTGTTTAAATTTGTCACAACGCAGGAAATTCCTTCTTACTTTCTTTTGTCCATGATGGTTAAAAACCAAACAAAAAAACCTCCTTCCTGAAAATTGATTAAAAGAATATTTTAAAAAGCCAATAGGTTAAATTTACTTAGAAGTTAATGAATGAGTTATATGTGGTTGTGAATATACCTAGTCAATGACACAACTAATTTAATGTAGAACTTTGGAGGATCTTAACATAAAAAGGGAAAGTGAAATTAGGCATTTCATTTAAAAAAATATGTGTTTTCCTGGAACCTTGAAAAATCTAATGAAAAAATCTTTTGGAGGGAGGCAGAGTCAAGAGGGCAGATTAGGGGCAGCTAACTCCTCTGAATTCTCTCAACATTTCCCTGTAAACAACTTTAATATAACACTTCAAATCAAATATTGGAATGGTAGAGCCAACAAAAGGTCAGGGCAAGACATTTTTCCAGCCTAATAAAATTTAGGAGGTCATCAGGGGAAGTTGGTGACATCTAGGTGGAAGCAGGGCAGTGGCAACAATAGCCAAAGTAGCAACAGCAGCAGCAGCTTCAGGACCCCTCAGCCCAGAGAAAGTAAGAGTTTCAGACTACTCATCAGATAGAAATTACAAGGGACCCTTTGCTGGCACTGAGTACAACTGGCACTGAATGGCAACTCTATTGCCCATCACATTTCTGGGTCCCAGTTCCAGAGAGGAGAGGAGCATTGGGGGTCAGTCAAAAGGGAGCAGTCACTCTGATCAGTTTCAAAGTAAAGAGGAGTGCTATCACTTGCAGCTGCAGAGAACTAGGTTAACCTTGGTAAAGGCCAGTGTGCAACCTGGAGAGCAGTTACCATACCCCTCCCAGGATTCTACTGCCTTGGAAGCACCAGAAACTTGTAGACTCCAAGAACTAGCTCTGAAAATAGCAGCACACAAAAGCCTCAAGCTTTGGACAGGGTTTCCCCAGCCTCGGGTAGAAGAACCCCATTTTAACATAGTTAAAAGCCTAGAAATAGGATGGGAAAATGAGCAAATAAGAACAACAACAAAATAATTTGACCATAAAACTCTACTATGGTGGCAGTAAAGACCAAGAGAGAAATTCTGGGCATTTTCTCTGACAGTCTACCCAGTCTGAAATACTCTTTTCTCCATGTCCACCTATTGCCTTTGCTGGCTTCCTTCAAGTCCCAACTAAAATCTCATCTTCTAGAGGATATAGGAAGCCTTTCCCAAACTCTCTTAACTCTAATGCCTTCCCTCTGTTAATTATTTCTTATCTGGTACGTAGCTTGTTTGTATCTACTTGTTTGCTTGTCGTCTCCCTCATTTAAATTATGAGCTTCTTGGGGGCAGAGACTGTCTTTTGCCTCTTTTTGTATCATCAGAGTATAGCACGGTACCTGGCACACAGTAGGTGCTTAACTGACTGAGAGAGCAAGATCTTAACAGATGCTTACTGACTAAATGAATGTGATCTGACATTTTCTGATTAGAGCAAACCAGGTATTTGAATATCAATTAAACAAACTCTAACTCCTAGTTTAATGCTCTCTACATAATTGATCTATGTTCTTTTTTCAACATATTGCTGGACTTTCAAGGAGTCAACTTAAGTTTTACCAGACTTTGGTAAAGAATACATATTGTAGGTTGTACCTCCATATTTCCAAAAGAATCAGGAATAAACCCCTTCTCGTTTTACTATGCAATAAAACTAAACAGTTTTTTACAGCTCTTGGGAGCTGCTCACTTGTATCAACACAATAAATCATGGCAGGAGAGACAATGTGTTCAGGCAGGCATGATTCTTGGGTTTTGAAGCGTTAAGGAGGATCACTAAGCAAGACAGAAGTTATTCCCAAATTATACCTGCCCAACACAGGCAATAAGTTGAAAAAACAGAAATTTAGCTAAAGCATTTTATCTGCCAAATGTCACACTACCTGTGTTGTAGATTCTTTTTCATGGAATCAAGCAAATGTTTTGACACTCTATAGACACAGTTTCAGAGTAAGAGAAATAAGCCAGCTGAGCCAAAGAAGTAGGAAGATACCCTGACAGCCAAGAAGCAGGACGTGCTGGACAAGTCAGACCACCAACAAAACCACCTTGACTACCACCTCCTTTTAATCTCTTATTGAGATAGCCTTGGAACCTCAGGTCAAGAACTTTGGGAATGGTATGGTCCCCAGACCATACGCCCTGATTACTAGTTAGATGTATAAACATACCTGAAGGGAGCAATCATTGCGGAGAAGGAGCCCATTTTACTCACCACTACCACCACCAACTGACATACTACATTGATGTGCGTGTAGGCCCAAGAACATCAGCATTCCCAGACAACCAGCCTTGTTTCTGGCCACCATCCCATCTCCCTTATCAGACATCATCCAAGGAAAGCAGCTCACCCATCAATTGCTTCTTTGGATGCTTAAATTCTCTCTCATCAATAGTTACAGCTACTAAAGTCCCAGAAAAGAAATTCCTCAACAGCAAACTCCTTGGTTCTGTCGAATTTTTCAACATCAGAAACAGATAAGGTTTTGTCAGTGCAAATGACATTTAAAAGATGCATTATCACCTGTTTTGTTGTATCATATTAAAAACCACGGTACTTTTCCAGCTGACTTGCAGATGAAACTTCTTGTATGTATTGTCTTCCCCATTAGAATATGAGCTCCTTGAGAGCAGGGACTACTTTACTTTTCTACTTGAATTCCCAGCATTTAGTATCATGTTTTATACATACTAATATTTAAGAAATGCTTTGGCACCCATTCATTCAAAAAGACTTCAAATAATGCCCATATACTAACTCCCACTAAACAATATAGTTATCACTTCAACATCATAGGGGTTGGAGGCACAGTGCCTGTGTGATCTGGAAAATCTACACAAAATTTTTTGGCACTCCCTTTATACAAGAGAAGATGCCTAACTTTTTTTTCTTTTTCTTTTATGGGGTGTTTAAATACCTTATTCTAAAATTTGGGTTAAGTATTTGGTAATGGGCTATATTATATAATACTATACATATATTTTATGCCTTTTTGAGTTTCTAAACTTTTTCTGTGTCATCTGTGGCTTCCACAAAACTCTCCAAAAATTCTCATTTAATTTTTTATGCTGATTTTTGATATTTCAAAACCATGATGGGGAAAATCATGATATGGAAGGGATAATTGTATGATAACGTGTGTTATTTAAGTCAGTTGAAGTGAATCATTAACAGAAAAGTCTCCTGAACCAGAAACCTCATAGTGTTGTTTATTCTGTTTTAACACACTTTAGCCAACTTTACACCAAAACACACACATACACACATACATTATGTACATATAATAAACATGAAGGATTATCCTAGTGTGTTCATTGTCTTGCTGTTATGAAAATAGAAAAATGAGATGGAAAAAGAAGTTAAAAATTATAGAAATTTCTCCATCAGCCTTTGGTAATTTACTTTAGTATATTAAAAATGGGGGTTAACCTAAAGCAGGAGTCTTTAACCTTTTCTGTGTCACAGACCCTTCTGACATTTTAGTAAGACTTATGAACCCTGTCACACAATATTTGTTATTTACATTCATAATTAAAGGAAAAGGTATAGTTCAGTTAGAGGCTAGTGAAAATAAAGATGTATTTTTTTTTCCCATCAAAGTTAATAGACCCCCTGAAATCTACCCAAGGACAAGTTAAGAAACCTTCACCTAAAGGTAGCTGAGATATATTTTAAACTACAAATTGTGAATAAGGTGGCATCCTTCTCCAGGGATGCTCGCAAATGAATTCTCAGATGAGGCCATTCCTTCATTGAAGGCTGACATTGTAGATGACCTCTTAGCAGGCAATTTAACAAACTGTTGTTTTTAGAAGTTAGAAGGAATATGATGTGGTAGAAAGAATGCCAGATGTGGAGTTAGAAGGACTGGATGCAATTCCTGATTCTGTTATTTATATGATCTGAAGGTATTTGTATTACCTTCAGCAAATCACTTTACCTCTCTTCTTCTTCATTTCCACATTTGAAAAATGAGAGGATTAGAAGAGATGCTCTCTAAGGTCCCTTACAGCTCTAAATCTTGTCAGGCAATGACTATGGTTCCTTCCTTATGTCTAGTTTTTCTTAAAAAAAAAAACAACAACTCCTATTTGTTCTATTCCAATTCTAGCTCATGGGAATTGCATATAGGTAACTGGAGCATATGGCCTCCAGTACTATTTATCTGGGTCCAGATTCTTCTCCTAGCTCATGACAAAGTAATTTAAAAGTTGATGATACAAACTTGATCCATCTTAAATGGGAAATTAATAGAGTTGCAAAAGACCTTAGCATGTTGTACGAATTCAGCTTCTATTTAGCAGATGATGGTTCAGTTGGCGAACATATCAGGGAAACTTGGAATCTACACTGCCTATAATGGTGTTTTTTTTCCAAATCTGAGCTTTCACCATTTTATATGCACAATAGTATCATATCCTTAGGAGAAGAGTTGAACCTAAGTGGGAAAACATCTGCAAACACCCTTTAATACTATCTTGACATTTCAGAGAGCTCGCATAACAAAACCACCTAGTCATAAAGGAATCACATGATTTTTTTTCTTAAACCCCAGCCAAAACAAACATTCACTAGATTAGTCATTTGTCTATGCCTAAAACAAAATCAAGATGTATGGCTATCATTTAAAGCCAAGAAATGGGGATCACAGTCATTTGTCATTGCCCAGAGGGATCACACCTTCTTCATGTCTTATTTCCTCATACTAAGCTCCTTTTGAGCTTCAGGCTATTTCTACATCTCATCCAAGGCTTACTTCTACCACCACCCTAGCATCCCTCTCTAATTCACTTTTCCTTCATGATTTATTCTCAGAGCACTTTAATTCATTCTGTTCTCCATTACTTTACTGGTACTGACACAAACTCAGAAGCACAGGGAAGATTTCACAGTATCTGCCTGAAGCTGTAAACCCTTAGAGGGAAAAGTATCGTTAAACTCACTGAGGATGGGACCTAGCAAATGTCATGTGCATTGAAGAGCTCAATAAGTGGTTTAGAGAATGTAGTTATTTTTTTCTTCCATATTTTTGTTAAGTTGGAATTTAGAGAGGGTGGCATTGTTTTTGGATGGCATTGTTAAGAGACAGCTTGGAGTAGTGGAATGTACTCTGAACATAGACTCAGAAGACCTGGCTTTGTGGTCCAGCGCTAGTACACATATGTGAACCTGGACAAAACATTTTACCCTTTTGAGAAGCAGTTTTCTCATCAGTAGAATGTGTATAATACTTGTACTCACTAATTGAGCTGCTTTAAAGAAAGCTTTGTGGAAACCTTAAAACACCATAGAAATGTAAAAAGTGATCAAGGTTTAGAAGAAACATACTTAGGAAGAAGGTAGAGGAAAGATTTTAAAAAACACTAGTCTGTATCCATTATATCATTTCCTGAAAGAAAAAAGAGAGATTGTTTTTATATATTAAATGTCAAAATATTTAATATTTTCAGATATTAAACTTAATAGCAAACAGGCCAAAAGACTTCTTGGATAGCCTTCGACATCTACCATCTTCATTCTTCAGACAGTGACAATTAGTAGACAATTAGGGCCTTCTTTTGGTAGTGTGATGCTTAAAAAGTTCAAGAGACATCATTTCTAGGTAATTAATCATTTTCTTAATAATGCTAGCATATTACCAATAATATGGGTCATTTAGACTCTACAATACCAAAGACATATCATGGTGGTGGGCTCACAATTCAAATCATCCTGCCATCCTGAGGATGGCAATCAACTCTGATTAATGAGAGAGAATGAATATTATAATGGGGGGACAGTACATAATTTTGATCTAGTCGTTTATTTCCAAATCATCCCCAGGATCTATATCCCTCACCCAAGCCACACAATGGGCCACTTTAAATTCCTTGTAAAGTTTTGGTGGGGTAGCAATATCTAGTTAGAAGAGAATGTTAATCCTATCTGCTATCATCAGTCCTGTCCTTCAGTGGCTGACCTTCAAAAAAAGGACTTTAGAAAAAGTGGAGAACTCTGGATATCCCCAAATCATTGGCTGTTAATAATCATTTCTCTCAGTAGCATATTTTCAATCACATTCAATGCTGACTCTGATTATCTAGTCTCTTTCCAAAAAAATCCCTGAAGGAAAATAAAATGGACTTCAGCAAACACACAGCACAAAAGATCCAGGATAAAGTAGGAAAAAAAAAATATTTCCACTGGTCCTACTCACAGATTCTTGGGGTTGGATTCAACATCAAAGGGTATCTAAATTGGTGCATTATTTCATTGTTTCATCATAGCTTGATGGTGACCCTGAACTCTGGAAAGTTATTCCAGCAGTATTTAAGTTCTAGAAGGTCCTAAGTATTCCCAAGATGGGAATACTGCAAGTACAGGCCATACAACGTGCTGTATATCTGTTATAAGAGGGGCAACCTAGGTAAGTTCAGAGAGACTCATTACCACCAGGTTGGCCCACAGGTGATGCATTTTTTGGCCATGACTACTCATTAAATCTTCTAGGAAGGCACAGAAGGGTTCTGATCTGTATCTTGAAAGAAAGTAACCATACAGATGAAATTATAGCTCCTTGAAGAATGAAAGTCATTAGAATGATGGTAATAGCTAGTGATTTAAGGTTTAGAAAGTCCTGTGTCTGAACAAGATCCTTACACTTTGGAGAAGAATGAAATGTTAAGTCAGGCTGAGACTTTTCTCATGGGCAAAGGGTACATAATATTCCACGTTGAAAGGAACAGATATCCACAAGGCCAAAAGAATGAAGAAACAAACAAACCATTCACCTCCAAAAAGAGAAGAGATAAATTTATGATACATAAAGAGATACATATTTTCAGAAATGGATAATGTAGGAATTTATTTTACTGGATAGTGAAGGTTGTGTTGAGAGCTCAATTTTATTTTTATTATTTTTAAAATTTGTTCAATGGAGGAAATTATAGGAGGGATAGATTAATAAGTCAGAAAAAGAATTGCATAGGAAACTAAATTTGAGAACCATGTTTCCATCATTTCCAAAGTATCTTCCACATCCCCCTCTCTCACCCAAACATATACAATTGCCTGGATTAAATTGTTTTCATTTTAACTAAGGAAAAATTGCTGGAGAAAAAGCAAATCATTAGCTATAGATTCCAAACAGCTTTGCAAACTGCACCCAGGAGAGTTACTATTCTTTAGTAAATGGGGAATTGATGCTTAAAAACTAGCCAATGTTTTCAAGGATGGCAGCAGACGAGGGCCCAGGTGCTCTTTTAATTGTTCCCTTTCCTTCCATTCTCCATCTCTTACCAATTTAGGGTGAAGATAATCTGGGAAAGTATGTGAATAAATATGGCATGTTGTTTTAAAACTAATTACTCAGTCTCACCTCAAAGGACAAATAACCCAGTCCAAAGTGATGTTTTTGCTTCTTACTCCAAGAGTGTCAATTGTTTCCATGGTATATCCAGTGAAGACATCCTTTCTCTAGGCCTCATTACTTTCACTGGAGTTTCACTAATTGGTCTTTGTTTTTGTTTTATTTTAGAAGTCCCTAATTAACTAGAATTAGGCCCTTGGTCATTTTGGGAGAAAGACTTTATTCTTTCACAAGTGAATTTGTTTATCGATGAAATCTCTAGTTTCTTCCAGCAGGGTAAGCATCATATCATATTCTTCCATATACTATTTGCTACAAGCTGACCCTCCTTAGGAACTCATCCAACTGATTGAGCTACAAGCTACAAGCATTTATTAAGTTCTAGCTATGTACCTGGCATTTTACTAGCTTATTGTTGTTCAGTCGTGTCCAACTCTTTGTGACCCCATTCGGGGAGTTTCCTTGGCAAAGATAATGGAGTGGTTTGCCATTTCCTTCTCAAGCTCATTTTACAGATGAGGAAACTGAGGCAAACAGGGTTAAGTGACTTGCTCAGGGTCACACAGCTAGTGTCTGAGGTCAGATTTGAACTCAGGAGGATAAGTCTTCCTGACACCAGGCCCTGTAGTCTATCAATTGTACCACCTACCTGCCCCAATATTCTAATTACTGGGGATACAAAGACAAAAGCAACACAGTCCCTGCCCAAAAGAAACTTACTTTTCTATTGAGCAGAAGTAACATTTCTGTTGAAAAAGTAAATACTGATTTTATAAAAACAAATAAACAGTAATCTTGATGGGTGGTGGGGAAGGTAGGTACTAACAACTGAGGAGTTCAGATAGGCCTGTTAAAGGAGATAACACCTAAAAGCTGAGCTGTGAAAGGATCTTGAGCAGGGGTGGGGAACCTGGGGCCTTGAGGCCACATGTGGCCTTCTAAGTCCTTGGGTGAGGCCTTTTGACTGAGTCTAAGTTTTACAGAACAAATCTTTTTATTAAGGGAATTTGTTCTGTGAAGTTTAGATTCAATCAAAGGGCAGCACTTGAGCACCTAGAGGGCCATGTGGCCTTGAGGCTTCAGGTCAGAACCCCCCTTGATCTGGACTAGAGGTTTGAGTGAGAGAAGAGGAGGAAGAGCATTACAGACATAGAGAACAATTTCCCCAAAGGAACGGTGGTGGGGAATGGAAAATTGTGTACAAGTAACAGCAAAGAGGCTAATCTGGCTACTGCATAGAATGAAACAAAGGAGACTAATGTATAATCAATCTGGAAATATCCCAGACAGAAGGATTTATATATTATACAAGGGGCAGAAAGATCAATCAAAGCTCCTTGAGGAGGAGAATGACATAGTCAGACATGTTTTAGGGATATCAGTCTGGAAGCTGAGTGAAAGAATATTATATCAGAGATGGGAGAGATGAGGACTGGTAACCAATTAGGAGGCCATTTCAATTGTTCAGTGAGAAATGAGGGCTTGAATCTCATTTTTGATATTTTGGTTAAAGATAATGAAAGTGGTCACATAGTGAATGGAGAGAAATGGAGTAAACATAAAAGATGTTAAAGAAGTACCAACAAAACAATAAATAATTTGACAAGGGAAGGTGAGAGAGATTTGAGCATGACTCTTAGATTTCTGACATAGAAGACTGGAAGGATGATGGTGCCCTTAAGTAAAACTGGGAAGTTCAAAACAGGAGGATTTAGGAAGAAGGAGAAGGGAAGAGGAGTTCTGTTTTGGTTGTTTTGGGGATGGTGACTCAGAACTGCTAAACATAAATTGTTGAGAATTGGATGGAGAGTGAAAAAGTAAAAGCAATAAATACAGACAGCTTTTTATAATAACCTGTCTGTCAAAAGGAGATGGAATATAGGCTGATCAAAGGAGCAAGCTCCCAGAAATCAGATCAGGGCACAAACACAGCATTTGATGAAGACTGGAGCAGAGGAGAGAATGGAAATTGATGTAAAGCTTACTTGGGAGAACAGCAAGATTCATATATTTGCCACATTGTTTTTTAAGCCCTCTGCTGAAAAGAGAAAAAAGGAGAGTACAAGAGGAGAGGAGCGAAAACAGGGAAGGGGAGAGGAATTTGAAACAACTGTGCTAAGGATAGTTAGATGATCAAGGAAGAGTGAAATAGTGGGCATGTAAAGGCACAACTGTTATTTGGTAATGAATTTGTAGTGTAATGAGTCAACATAGTTGTATGATCTCCTCTGGTAGAGCTCCATAGCAATGGGCAGGACTGGAGAGGCAGACAGTAGGTATCATCCATGTTTGAAGAACAGAAGGAGATGAACAGCTTTAAGACAATGGCACAAGGAATGCAAAGGTAGAAAATAGACATTTTACTAGAGGACTAAGATCGTGAAGGAAAGAAAGTGAGATGAGATCAAGGCTGGTAGCCTGGGAAAACAGGGATGGGGAAAGGAGCTAGAGGTAGGGGTGATGACAAAGCATAAGTTTAGCAGAAATGAAACATTTATATGTGCCAGGCCTTTTGCTAGGGAAAGTAAAAATCAACAAGAAAAACCCACACATGGTTCCTGCTTTCAAAGGATTGATATTGTAATATAGGAGGCACAGGGAGAATTGAGGGGGACAAGAGGGCTGTGAGCTTGGTCCTGAATTTCTTGAGCAATGAGACAGAATGATCCAGGGGCCAGCAGATAAGAGGTGACAGGATTTAGCTAGAGAGAGAATGCCTAGATAAATGAACCTCGAAGTAGAAAAAGTTGCTGAATCAAGGTGGTGGTAAGGGGGAGCTTGGAAGGAACAGCAAGAAGCCACAAGTTGGCCTACTCTATAACTACTAAATTGTTTAAAAGTAGGAGAACATTCAGTGTACTATTCCACAACTACAGCTAGGATTTACCATATGGCTTTTATTTATTAATACAAGGCTTTTTTTAACCACTGGGTTAGAAAAAAAAAAGCAACACAAGCTTATCATTTATATTTACGTGCAGACTCTTTCTCAGTAGATGCTCTGAAAATGACATTTCTAAGGACAAAACTCCCCTTAAAGCAGCAGCTGCAGACATAACACTGTCTGGTCACCTAGCTTTTAAGCCTGGTTTTTTCCCCAAAGACCCACCCTTCCATCCATTTGATCAAGGGACATAATCAATTGAACTTTGGAGCTGGTTCTGGGCAGGGCCACTCTGGTTGTTGATTGGAGCTTAAATAGAAATAGCTACAACTCAGCTCCATATCCTATGGTAAAAGTCACAAGTGGGACTGGTACCTACTTCTCTCCTGACATCATCTAACAACTTTTGTCTTACAACACATTGCCTTTCTAGAGTAACAAATGCTAAATAAATAGACATATATGAATTACAAATATAAAAAGTAATAGAAGAGCAGAAGTAGAAGGGATTTATGGAGGCAATGAGCTGTGAGCAAAGTATTGATGGAAATACAAGAGAAGACTGGCAGATGAGACTAACACAGCCTGTACATACAAGATGAATAATGAACTTCTAGGCATTTCTGGCAAAATAAACTGACTTGCATGTGCAAAAACTTTACCTCAAAAGCCCATCAAAAGTGAAATTGTCCAATTTTATATGCTCAGCATGAATTCTTGTTAACATCCCTAACTTCAGGGCTCTGCAATATGCAGATCCACCACTGCATTCAACTGGTTATAACTCAGTTCAATATTGTACTGAGTACTACCTTCATAGAAAACAAACAAAAAATAATCTTCACAAAAAAATCTGATCTTCCAACTTAAGTCCTACATAAACATTCTAGGTTTTATAAGGGTAAGATGAAAAGAAAACAGAGTTCTAGGAGTGTGGTGATAAAGGAACATATATAGGAGGTGATACAATGAGTATATAATGCCATCTTCCCTAAAACCTGTGGAAGGGAACAGAAGTATTCCTTTTTTTCCTTCTTGCCCTGAAAAATATATCTTTCTTAAAGCAAAGGAGATAAACCATCATCTCTCTTAAAGAAAATAGTAATTGGGCATGTAGCTAAAAAAGCTGGAAAAAGAACAAATTAAAAATCATCAATTAAATTCCAAATTAGAAATTCTGAAAACCAAAGGAGAAATTAAGAAACCTGTTGAACTAATAAATAAAACTAAGCTGGTTTTTTAAAAAATAAAACAATAAAATCGATAAACCTTTGGTTAATTGGATTAAAAGAAAGAAGAAAACCAAATTACTAGTATCAAAAATAAAAAGGTAAATTCATTACTAATGAAGAGGAAATTAAAACAATAATTAGGAACTCTTTTATCCAACTGTATGCCCATAAATTTGGCAATCTTAGTGAAATGGATGAATATTTACAAAAGTATAAATTGCCCAGATTAACAGAAGAGGAAATAAAATACTTAAATAACCCCATCTCAGAAAAAGAAATTGAATGAGCCATCAGTTAACTCCCTAGGAAAAAATCTCCAGGACCAAATGGATTCACAAGTGAATTCTATAAAACATTTAAATAACAATTAATTCTAATACTATATAGACTATTTGGGAAAATTGGCAAAGAAGGAGTCCTACCAAATTCTTTTTATGATACAAATATGGTACTGATAACTGAACCAGGAAGCAGGAAGAATCAAAACAGAGAAATAAAATTATAGACCAATTTCCCTAATGAATATAGATGCAAAAAATTTAAATAAAATATTAGCAAAAAGATTACAGCAACTTGTTGATGGAGTCCTAATAGAGCCGCCCCCAGTCCCAGTATTCTAACTTCATTATAGGTCCACTGTACCTACCTGGCCCCCTACCTCCTCCCCACAATGTCTCAACTTATGCCTTACTGCTCACTAGAAAAACAGGTGTGTCTCTGAACTCTTAGTTCTCACAGAAACAGCAGGCATGTCCATGTGATGGAAACCCAACCAGTGCCTCTACCTAGCTCCTGACCTCAAACCCATTCCCACATATTTGAACAGGTGTGTTCCTATATTCAATCACAATCACATCATCCATCTAGCCCAAGACAGGACCATAATACCTAACTATCTGTCTTGACCAGACAGTATCACAATAGCTAGGCAATTGGAGGGGAGCATGACCAGAATGTTTAACCACAGAACCATAGATGGAACCCCTCCTTCATTACCTAATCCCTTAACAAACTCCTATTGCCTTTTTAATATTAATCATATTCCTATATTGTATGTAAATTTTGACTCTGTATTCAGCATCTTTACCGTATGAAAATCCATCTTGCTTTCTGTGAAGCTACTGTTCCTCTTGGAACTTAGCCTGCTTCATGAGAGGCATCAATCTCAATAAATTCCTATACTTAGATGAGAGGTGGTCTGACTCGAGATTCTTCGAGACAGTTCTACCACAACACGTCATGAAATGCCAACAGTTTTTGGCATGGGCAGAGTTTAAACCTCAACATTATCACAAGACTATGACCAGGTAAGATTTATTCCAGGAACGCAAGGCTGGTTAAATATTAGGAAAAGTATCTGCATAATTGATCATATCAGCAACAAAACTAGCAGAAACCATATGATTATCTTAATAAATGCAGAAAAAGCCTATGACAAATACAACACCTATTCCTATTAAAAACACTAGAGAACATTGGAATAAATGGAGTCTTCCTTAAAATGATAAATAGCATCTACCTAAAACTGCCAGCATTTCCAGTAAGATTGGGGGTCAAACAAGGATGTCCATTATCATCCCTATTATTCAATGTGGTACTAGAAATGTTAGCTTTAGTAATAAGAGAAGAAAAAGAAATTGAAGGAATTAGAATAGGCAAAGAAGAAACAAAGCTATCACTCTTTGCAGATGATATGATGATATATTTAGAAAATCCTAGAGAATCAAGTAAAAAACTACTTGAAATAATAAATAACTTTAACAAAGTTGCAAGATATAAAATGATCCCACATAAATCCTCAGTATTCCTATATATTGCTAGCAAAGCCCAAAGCAAGAGGTAGAGAAATTCTTTTTAAAACTGCTGTAGACATTATAAAATATTTGAGAATCTACCTGCCAAAACAAACCCAGGAACTATATGAACACAATTACAAAACACTTTTTACACAAATAAAGTCAGATCTAAATAATTGAAAAAACATTAGTTGCTTGTGGGTAAGCCAAGCTAACATAATAAAAATGACAATTCTACCTAAATTAATTTACTTATTTAGTGCCATACCAGTTAAACTACCACAAAATAATTTTATAGAGCTAAAAAATAATAACAAAATTCATCTGGAAGAACAAAAGGTCCAGACTATCAAGGGAATTAATGAAAAGGAATGCTAGGGAAGGTAGCCTAGCCACACCAGATCTTAAGTTGTATTATAAAGTAGCAATCATCACAACTACTTGGTACTGGCTAAGAAATAGGGATCAGTGGAATAGGTTAGGCACACAAGACAGAATAGTTAATGACTATAGTAATCTACTGTTTGATAAACCCAGACTCCAGCTTCTGGGATAAGAACTCTCTATTTGACAAAAACTTCTGGGAAAACTGGAAAATAGTATGGCAGAAACTGGGCATAGAGCAATATCTTACAAGATATACCAAAATAAAATCACAATGAGTTCACTACTTACATATAAAAGCTGATACTATAAGCCATCAGGAAGAGCAAGGAATAGTTTACCTGCTGGATTTATGGAGAACAGAAGGTTTTATGACAAAACAAGAGATAGAGAATATTATGAAATACAAAATGGATAATTTTGATTACATTCAATTGAAAAGTTTTTGTATAAACAAAGTCAATGCAACCAAGATTAGGAGGGAAGCAGAAAACTGGGAAAGAATTTTTCCACCCACTGTCTCTGATAAAGGCCTCATTTCTCAAATATACAGGGAACTGTGTCAAATTTATAAGAATACAAGTCATTCCCCAATTGACGAAGTTTCAAAGGATATGAACAGGCAGTTTTCAGAGGAAGAAATTAAAGATATCTATAGTCACATAAAAAAATTCTCTAAATTACTATTGATTACAGAAATGCAGATCAAAACAACTCAGATAACACAACTCACCTGTCAGATTGGCTAATATGATAAAGCAGGAAAATGATAAATGTTGGAGAAGATGTGAGAAAGTTGGAACACTAATTCATTGTTGGTAGAGCTGTGAGCTGATGCAACCATTCTGGAGAGCAATTTGGAACAATGCTCAAAGGGCTATAAAAATGTGCATATCCTTTGATCCATCAATACCACTTATAGGGCTATATCCCAAAGAGATCATAAAAATGAGAAAAGGACCTACATGTACAAAAATAGTCATCGTAGCTCTTGTTGTGTTGGCAAAGAATTGGAAATTGAGGGGATGCCCATCAATTGGGGAATGGCTGCACAAGTTGAGGTATATGAATGTAATGGAATACTATTATGCTATAAGAAATGATGAGCAGACAGACTTCAGAAAAACCTGGAAAGACATATGTGAACTGATGCTGAGTGAGGGGAGAAGAACCAGGAGAACATTGTAGCCAGTTACAGCCACATTGTACAATGACTAACTTTGATAGACTTTGCTCTTCTCAGCAATGCAAGGTTCTAAGACAACTCCAAAAGACTCATGATGGAAAATGCTATCCACATCCAGAAAAAGAATTATGGAATCTGAATGCAGTTCAAAGTTACATAGAATTTTTGTCACTGCTATTTGCTTTCTTTTTTGTTTTGTCCATTTTTTCTTGTAATTCATTCCATTGGTTATAATTCTTCTTTGCAACATGACTAATGTGAAAATATGTTCAATGTGAATGTATATGTAGAGCCTATATTGAATTGTATGCTGCCGTGGTGAGGGGGGAGGGGAAGAGGAAAAGAAAGGAGGAGAGGAGGAGAAAATTTGAACTCAGAAGCTTGTGGAACTGAATGTTGTAAACTAAAAATAAATAAATAAATTTAAATAAAATAAAGAAAATATTAGCTCTTTACTTGGGATGGTACTTGATTCACTACTTAGATATGAAGGCTGATACTATAAGCAATCAGGGAGAGCAAGGAATAGTTTACCTGTTGGATTTATGGAGAACAGAAGAATTTATGACAAAACAAGAGATAGAGAATATTATGAAATACAAAATGGATAATTTTGATTACATTAAATTGAAAAGTTTTTTTGTATAAACAAAACCAATGCAACCAAGATTAGGAGGGAAGCAGAAAATTAGGAAAGAATTTTTACAACCACTGTCCCTGATAAAGGCCTCATTTCTCAAATATACAGGAAATTGTGTCAAATTTATAAGAATACAAGCCATTCCTCAATTGGATTTAAGTGAGGGAGGGCTGTGCAAAGTCACCAGCCTTACTTTCTCCTCCAGAGCCATCTGGGTTCAGTGGCCAGATACAGATCATGTCTATTGGAGATGGCCCAGCAGGAGAGGTAGCATAGGACTTGAATTCGAGTGGGATCAACAGAGTCAAGAGACTACCAGAGGGAGATCCAAGAGAGAACTAACCTTGAACTAGGGACATTAGGGTCTTGGGCTTTTGGTAGGCAGAGGCATCTCATATATATGTGTGTTGTTAAGCAAAATTGTCTCATTAGCATGGCTTTTGTTTCTTTTGAGTGGAAGTACTTTCAGCTGTTAAGTGCTAAGCCCCAGGTCCAGGGCCCTGTCAGGTGTGAAACCTGTGTGGGTGTGGATTGGTGACTTAGGAGAGGCCAGTTCAGGAACCAATGGTCTCTGGTCATTGAGGCGGGGCTTGAGTACACCAGAAGCTCGGCTGTGAGGAGGGGTGAGCCGGGAGACAACTTCAGCGGAGGCGGAAGCTGCGGAAGCAGGCCTTACCCGAGTGCGAGCAGGAACGTGAGGCCAGTGAAAATGATTTGGCTAAATACTATCTTGTTTTTCTGTGGCCTCCTGGTTGCTCTTGTGAGATGGGCTTTCTGGGCCTGGAGTCTTTTTGTCAAGATGTTGGAATGGGGAGGCTGGTTCACGGTTCTGCTGCGGTCGGGCCTAAACAAATTTCTTGTTGTTTTCTCCTTAGAGAATCTCTCAAACCTTGCGATTTCGGACCATTCAAACATATACATGATTATATTTGAGATATAAATTCGGCCTTCCTGCTACAACATGTTGGAGGCAAAGAACTGCCACAGGTGAATTAGTCAAACTGGCATCCAAGTTTCCAATTATAAGAGAAAACCCTGAAGATGAGAGAAAAAAATCGTAACACTTTGTGAATCAAGGTATTTAAAATCCACCCTTAGTTACTACATCTATTAATGCTCCTTCCTGCTTTTCTGTGCTGCAAACAGTTCTCCATACTAAGTCTTTTTTTTTTTTTTTGAGAAACTTGCTTTCAGGTTCTTTGCTTTGTAAAAGCCTGTCATGGTCAGCCTATTACCGTAGTCATCAAAGCTCAGGGAAGGGAATTCTACATCTGTCACATTCAGGATTTGAAATTATACCAGATAAAATGAAAGGAGAAGCAGGGCAGTTATGTGTTGCACATTTTTTTCTGCTAAAAATATACTTTTGGGAAGTTTGCTAAATAGCATGACTTATATAGAATTTTTGTCACTGCTTCCAGTGCTCAGGTGATCCTCTCCTTCATTTACTTATTTCCTCCATTTCTTTGTACTTTCATTATTACCACCTACTGAAACCACTAAGTACTTCCTCACTGGTTACTACCAACACCTGTATCTTTTACTTCATTTACTCATTTGAGGTAATTTCAGTCTCATTCATTGGAAATAATTTTACTTAGAGGGAGCAGAAGAATACCCTCACACCTTTAACAACACCTTGCCTTTTAATGAAAGACTTAGTATACGGTCCTTTGTTCTTAATCATTTCTCAAAATTTAGATATTCTTACTTTGCATTTAATACAACAGGACT
Organism: Phalanger gymnotis; assembly: GCA_028646595.1. NCBI lineage: Eukaryota > Metazoa > Chordata > Mammalia > Diprotodontia > Phalangeridae > Phalanger > Phalanger gymnotis. Next base: position 741,652,168 of record CM053622.1, read on the forward strand.
CATTTAAAATAACATCATATGCAAATATTCAATTCTGAGATATACATTTAATCCGTACCATGTTAGTAATCTATAGCAATTAACCACAACTATTGAAGATAATTCAAAATGAAATAAAAGCCAGAGATCCACAAATATCCAAGGAGAAGACTGAAATCAAATGCCAGGGACCGTAATTCTCATAGTCATCAAGATTCAAGCACTTTTAGAGACCTTTGGTGTCCTCCCTTTTACTAACTCAGACATCCTAACATCACATTATCGAGGGCTACAGAATCTTCCTTTCAGTCTCTTAAATCCAGGCCTCACTTTCTGTTTCTAAAGTTGTTCTGCCTAGTTAAAGCCCTCCATCATTTCTCATAGATAGATTTCTGCAATAGCTTTCTCACTGGTCTGCCTAATTCATTCTCATCCTCTTCTAATCCATCTTACACACAGCCTCCATATGAATTTTCCTAAAACATTACTTTGCATATAATGTCCTCTAATTCAGAAACCTTCAGTGACTACTGTTGCCTGTATGATAAAATCCAAAATTTTTAGCCTGGCATTCGAATTCCTCCAGAGCCTGATGCCAACCTGACTTTTCAAACTTTCCTCACACTAATTCCTCACACCTGTCACTCATTCCAGCCAAACTGGCTTATTCATCGTTCCTCAAACATGTCGTATCCATATTTCCATTCATTTGCTTACTTTGTTCCTCCTGCCTAGAATGCTCTATAGTATTACACAACCTAAATTCTATGTATCCTTTGAGGCCTCTCCTCTGCCCTACATAATGTTGTTTATACTTTTTTTGAGGGGGGAAGGCAGGGCAATTGGGGTTAAGTGACTCGCCCAAGGTCACACAGCTAGTAAGTGTGTTAAGTGTCTGAGGCCAGATTTGAACTCAGGTCCTCCTGACTGCAGGGCTGGTGCTCCACTCACTGCACCACCTAGCTGCCCCTGTTTATATTTTTTTAATGCACTAATAAGATCATAGTTGCAATACCTTACCTTAGAGTTCATTTAGTCGAATCTCTTCTTTATCACAGATGAGGAAACTGAAGAGAGGCTAGATCAGAAAGGTTAACTTGGACTCGGTGAAAAGGCCACACCTAAGGATTTAGAAGGCCACATGTGGCCTCCAAGCCAAAGTTTCCCCACCCCTGGAGTAAAGCCATTGAGTAGTAATGCTAGGATTTATCTATAAAATGGGGATAATAATATCAGCTACCTCCCAGGGTTGTTGTGAGGATAAAACAATATTTGTAAAGCACTTTGCAAACCTTAAGGTACTATATAAATTATTATGATCATTATCATTATTATTCTGATCTTCTGGTTCCAGATTCAGTACTTTTCCCATTATTTCTTACTATTAAGTGTTTGCATTTGACATCCCCTTGTGAGACCATATGTTCTATGGGAACAAGGATGATGACATTCATTTTCTCATTCCATATTGCCTAATATAGAGCTATACAAACAAGAGATGCTTAATAAAGGCTTTTTGGAAATCCAACTCAAGATCAATGTCTTTTAGGAAGTGTTCCCTACCCAACAGAGCCACAATCATCTCTCTCTTCTGACTTCCTGTCACATTAATTGCCTGAATACTTTTCAAGCAATGATTACATGCTGCTTTCTAGTAATCCACAGTCAACCATACATACACATATATAAATATTTATATTTGTACATACACACATGTAATATGTAGAGTCACTCTTTCCACCAAGACTGGTAAGCTCCATGAGGTCAGGAAACACAACATGTTTATTTATATTACTGGTACATAGTACAGTGCCTTGTAACTAATAAGGAGGAGATCAAAAAATGTTTGTTAATAATGATGATAACAATATCTACTAATCAGAAATTCAAGGTACTGGGGGTCAAAATTATTGTAAATTTCTATAAAGTAGCCAAAATATATGAACAAACAGTTGTCAAAAGAATTGCAAACTATTAGCAATGACATGAAAGAATAATTTAAATACTAATAAGAGAAATGAAAATCAAAATAACTCTTAGGTTTCACCTCATATCCAAGAAATTGATGAAGCTGATTAAAAATGGGAATAGTCAAGGTTGGAAAGGTTGTGAAAAGATGGGCACACTATTGCTTTGTTGGTGGACTGCTTGGCAAACATCTGCAACGAGGTCATAGATAAGAAGAAAGCCCCCATATACACCAAAATGTTTATAGCAGCACTTCATGTGGAAGCAAAGGACTAGAAACGAACTACATGCCCTTCGACTGCGAAATACCTAAAGAAAGTAATGGAATATTTCTGTGCTGTAAGAAAGGGTGAACATGATGAATATATAGAAAACTTTATGTGCTCTGACACAGAGTGAGCTGTGTTCAGTCATTTTCAGTTGTGTTGGACTCTTTGTGACACTATTTGGATACTGGACTGTTTACCATTTCCTTCTCCAGCTCATTTTACAGATGAGGAACTGAGGCAAATGAAGGTAAGTGACTTTCCCAGGGTCACACAGTTAATAAGTGTTTGAGGCCACATTTGAATTCAGGTCTTCCTAATCTCAGGCTCAGTATTCTATCCACTGAACCTAGCTGCCCCACAGAATAAAGTAAACAGAGACAATAAAAGAGAATCATTGAAAATGGAAACAATCACACGATAAAAAGTGCATGTTGCAAAATTACAAAAAAAAATGAACCCCCCAAAAATGAGCCCCAAAGAAGAAATATGGGAAGAAGAATATGGCATGTATTTTCAGAATTTTTTGTGTTGAATGGTTTTGGTGATTTTTTTCTCTTCTTTATTTTTTTCCTTTACAAATATTATTTGTTATATAGAATGGCTGTCTTAGAGGGAAAGGAGGAGGGATGCCGGGAGAAATTCTAGTGATATAAAAAATAAAAGAGATCGATAAAAATATATTTTAAAAAGAAAATTAACATTGGGAAACTATAAAGGACAATCTTAACTCCAAAGAAAAAATATGAAATGACATCCTCCCCTCAATGTCCTCCATTTGTAGAAGTAGGGAGACCAGGGGTATGGAACACTGTTTATATCATCATATTTTTTTTTTCAATATGTTGATTTTAATTTGTTTTGCTTGTTTTATCTTTTTTTTTAAAAAAAATTGTTATACAGCATAGCCCTCTGTAGGGTTGAGGCATGGGATACAGAAGGAAATCTAAGTGATATAAAGGCAAAATATATCAGTAAAATCCATTTGAGTTACTACATAATTTTTCTTCCTCTCAGTGCCATATTTTTAATGTAGAGCATATCCAACTACTTGGAGCTATCTCAGCTATGTGCCTACTCCATGTCTCACTCCATAAATGAACAAAGAGGGTGTGCCTCCATTACTTAACATAAATGAATTGAAATAGTAAAATGTTTGGTACCATGCTATCAAAGTGAAAGCACACATCCTTCCTTTCTGGGAACAATCAGCAAACTTCAAAGATGGAAAGTGACATGGACTATCAGTAATAATCATGATACTTGGTGGTTCAGCTTAAATTTTCCAGCAATGTACTTTGTAGTGGGTCTGTTTTAGAATTTGCTGGAAAGTATCTGTCATGTCCAAACAAAATGTATCTACAACAACATGATAAAATTAATGCATTCAAATTCCTACATGAGAAGTCCAAAGCAAACATTTCTATCAATTGAAGAAGCTCTTGTATAGTAAGCTATGTCTCCATAATCAAAATGTTACAAAGGATTGTACAATTTCCAGGTGACTTTTTGAAGTATGGATGACTGCTCTGAATAACTTGGGGTTCTAAGCCTAGTTTCCATCAGTGATTCTCAGGAAGACTCTTTTCTAGAAGACATTTCTTGGAACTCCATGTACAAAAAGTGGTATAACATATTGTGCTCTCCTAGGAGCCTTGTTATAGAAAGGAAAGTAAGGGAGAGCCCCGACACGTTTGGGAGGATCCCCTGCAAACTTTTGGGAAGACATGGATGAGAGAGGGACAGGATGGACAGGCATGATGGCTTGCAATCCAAATAATTGGAGTCAACAGATTAATTTAAGTATTTGAGTATAGTTGCATTTACTTTTCTATGCAAGGCAATGATATTACATATTGCCATGTTTCTCTTAATAAGATGCAAGCTTTTTGAGGACAAGAACTGTTTCACTTTTAGTTTTGTATCCTTGGCACCTAGCAACGTTCCTGGCACATAGTAAGCATTTTAATAAATATCTGCTTAGTTAAAAATATCACTTCAATTTTTCTGCCTGCTACTAGGGTTGGACCAGTGGGCCCACAGAAGATGAGCTCACAGTCTAATACTTTGATTCATTACAAAAAGCAGCTATTTATTCCTCTGTGCAGTAGTTGGTAGAACATAATATCATTAAAAGTTATAAAAAAAATTAAAAATTATTAACTTCCATCCATACTTCCTCTACCTTGCTACCCGCACCAGGAAAGGATCTTCTGAGAATTATTATCCATGTCTTTCCACTTGGTTTCTCATAAATTTTCATTATTATCATCATCTCTAAATGAGTTCAGATAGATATGGCCCGGGGCCAAGTAGCTATCCTACTATTATTTTTTAATCATATTATTGTTATCTTTATACAGGCAACCCATATATTAGAGCCCCAGCCTCTCTCCTGAGTTCATTGTCTTCCTGACTCATCTCTCTGTACTCCAGGTCATCATTCCATGCAACACTGCCATCAAAGTGATTTTCCTTAAGCATAGATCTGGTCATTTTGTTCCCTTTTCAATAGAATCCAGGAGCTCCTTATTGCCTCAGAGATAAAATATAAACTCCTATGTTTGTCTTTTAAAGCTTTTCACAACTTGATCTCAACCAGTCTGTCCATTATTTATTACTTCCTCTCCTTCTCTGTTCTGCCTAGATAAACTGGCCTTTCCTCCACTCCTCATACATTGTACTTCTTCTCCTCTCTCTGGCCCTTTGCACCAGTTTCTTCATCCTGGAATAAATTCCCTCCTCACTTCCACCTCATTAAATCCTTCACTTTCTTGTGCATCTCATAGAGCTTCAACATGGAGCCCTTCCTGATCTCCCCAGCTGTTACTGTTCTCCTCCTTTAACTACCTCATATTTATTCTATGCATCTCAAAGTGCTTCAACATGGAGCCCTTCCCGATCTCCCCAGCTGTTACTGTCCTCCTGCTTTAACTACTTCATATTTATTCTATATATATACTACATAAGTATACATTTTCCCATCCTATAGAAGGTAAGCTCCTTGAAAGTAGGAATTGTTAAGTTTTGTTTTGTTTTCTTTTTATATCCCCAGCTTCTAGCATAGTGCTTACTGTATAATAGATGGTTAATGAATATTTATTGGTTCCTTGATAGGTTCAGACTGAAAGAATCTAGAGGCCTCAATTCATGGGGCTGGGATCAAGAATCCATGCTAAGGAAGCTTGAGAATGAAGAAAAGCAATCCAGGCAACGTGTCTGGTCAACAAGAGGTTAGAATCCCAGTATCATGAAGAATAGAGACTGCGACTGAGCCAGATGACTTTTGAGATAGTTTTTGAGATATGATTTCTGCTCAGAGCCAGAAATTTTGGGCAGACCTCCTTACTCCACAGGTAGAGACAAGAAGGTACACCTGGCAGCAATATGGGAGTGATGTGGGGAAGGGAGTAAAGGGAAGGAAACCAGGCTATAACTGACAAAGGGAAATATGAAATTGCTGCATTCACTGAAATCAGTGAATCATAAATATAGGAAAACATGAAAAAATGGGAAGAGAAACAATTCATTTAAAACAGCTTTCTCTCCTTCAATGCACAGAAGTCTTGCAAGAAGCATAATAGTATTCCATATTCCTTTATTAAGAATATTTCTTCTATGTAATAAATAGTCATATATTTTTCATCATGCCTTTTTTCTTCTTTGTTCTAGGACATTAATTTTTCCCCCTTCTTTAGTGTGACCAAGTTTTAGAATATTTTTATCTGCTTCTGCCATTGACTTACTGGCCATTTATAAATGGAGAAAGCCAAACATCATAAACTTTTCACTCTTGTTCTATTTCCTCACTATATACATATATTAGAGTCCAAAATTTACCCACTTGCTCCTTACAGGCTCTACTGGAAGTATGAAGACTATACAGAAGCAATTGCTTTAATGTTTTTGACATTTTAAAATATGAAACCATATGACTTTTTTATTTCAAACTCAACAAAGTTGGGTTACTATTTGTAACAGTGTCAGTAAGTAATAAATAAGAAATATTTTTCTCTTAAGCCCAAAAAAATCATGAACAAGCTATAATGTAGTATACAGCACTTGCTGGAAAACTTTCAAAAAAGGGGATACATTTCAGCTCCCAGGTAACATGTTGGAAAACATTCAGAAAAGGCTCAGAGTTTTTTCCTGTTCTGACTTCAGTCTCCATTCTTTCTTTATGGGAACACTCAGGTAAACAAAAGTTGTCCAACTCTTTCCTAAATAAATTAGCATTAAGAAATTTAAGAAAGTCATACATATTCTAGGTCTTGGTCATTATCTATTTGGGTCTTTCTTTCTCTCATTTAAGGATTGTACTTTTTAAAAGAGCCTTTCATAAAGTAGGGAAAGGCTGAGCAATTGCTTCTCCCATTCCCAGCCCACTAGATGAAATTAGATAATGCTAAGGACAAATGACAGAGAAAATAAGGTGATGGTGAAATTACAGAATGTTCAGGGCAAGAGACAGAAACCATGGAAATGGACCTTGAAAGTATACATTTTCTAACTCTTCTGAGAGGAGTAAATAAGCTCTTCAATCAAATAATAAAATTTTATGGTTGCTAACCATTGAGTGGCAACACAAGGAAGTTACCTGAAAGGGGAGACACTTTACTTTGCCACCATACCTGCCACTCACATTTTTCAGATCCTCTTTTTTGTCTTATCTTCCTACATTAGAATGTTAGCTCATCATAAAACTGTGCACACTCTTTGATCCAGCAATTCCATTTCTAGGTCTATATCCCAAAAACATTTTTAAAAATGTGAAAAGGGCCAATCTGTACAAAAATATTTATAGCAGCTCTTTTTGTGGTGTCTAAGAATTGGAAATCAAAGGGATGCCCATCAATTGGAGAATAGCTAAACAAGTTGTGCTACATGATTGTGATGGAATATTATTGTGCTATAAGAAATGATAAGCAGGATGGTTTCAGAAAAACCTGGAAAGACTTATACTACAGAAAGACTTACAGAACCAGGAGAATGTTGTACTAAGTAACAGCAATATTGTACAATGAAGAACTGTGAATGACTTGGCTATTCTCAGCAATACAGCAATACAAGACAATCCCAAATGACTAATCTGCCTCCAGAGAAAGAGTTTATATTGTTTGAATAGAAAATGGAGCATGCTATTTTTCACTTTCTTTTATTTTTTTCCTTAAGTCTTCTTGTACAAAATGACTAATATGGAAATGTTTTACATGATTGCATATGTATAACCTATATCCAATGGCTGATCTTCTCAGGGAGTGAGCAAGACAGGAAAGGAAAGAAGGATAGAATTTGGAACTCAAAACTTTTTTTAACAAATGTTAAAATTGTTTTAACATGTAATTGGAGAAAAGTAAAATATATTACTTTTTTTAAAAAAAGAATATAAGCTTCTTGAGGGCAGGGACTATGGTTATTTTTGCTTGTATATAGATACATATACGTATATGTATATATGTATGTGTATATATATGCATATATATGTGTGTGTATATATATATACTTATACTATATATACATATGCATATATATGCATATATATATATATATATATATATATACACACACATACACACACAACCTGTAGTTAGCACAATGCCTGGCACATAGTATGCATTTAATAAACGCTTGTTGACTGCCTACCTCTACTTGAAGAAAGAGGCAGATTTCTCTCTTCCCCATCATCCTCAGTCCTACTGACCTTGGTATCTTGAAATAGAACTACTTTCCCTGTAGAAGACAGGGAACCTAGCAGGGAACATGAGCAGGAAGCCCACTGAAGCAACATGCCCAGAAGTGATACTGCACTCAAGGGGAATGGTGAAGAGACACCATGAGGGAAGAAAACTCATGCAGCAGTTTTAACATCAGAGATGTGAATCACCTTGACTACATAACATATTTTCTCGGTGTATGCCTTTCTAGAGTGTATGTCCACTTTTCCATTGACACTGTTTGTATTTTCCAGATAGTGCACCCCAAGTTAGGGTCAATGTTTTGTAGTTACTATTTTTATTATACCATCTCAGTAAATGTCTTTGCTTTGAGTTAATTATGTCTTCTAGTTGATGGGTAAAACTAAATAAGAACTATAGTTTTAAGGTTTTAAAAATGTAAGCCCACAAAGTACTTGAATCTAGGGCAATCACCCTATTGTGGACCCAACCAGCAAGTGCAAGTAGGTGAAGGGAGGAGGGGGAGGAGCGTTAGTCGGAGAAGGGGAATATAGCTACACAGGAAGTGCAACAATAAGATGATCAATTTAGAGTTGCTACAAATGGTCATGGAAAGATCCAGCCCTTTATAAACATGAGGTTTGGTCTCAGAATTATGAAGTTGAATTCAACAATATACTGACTAACCACAGTTGATATCTGTCTTCTAACCTCATTACTCAAGTCAAAGTGCTCTCTCCAAAATTGCCAATAACCTCCTAGTTGACAAATCTGATAAATCTTTTAATCAGTACTAGACACTTTGTTGGGTGACATGAATTCAAAGACAAAAATGAAATAATTCTTGCCCTCAAGAAACTCATTCTACTAGGGAAAATAAGATACATAAAAAGAAGTAAAAGTTGCCAAGTTTGGGAGGAAAAATACCTCTATATAATTTATTCTGTGAAGAGGCCCAATCAAATTTGTTCATTAAGAATAATTATCATAGGTAGCATTTACATAACACCACACAGTTTGCAAAATAGTTCAAAAATATGATATCATTTGATAGTCATCTTTGGACCCTGTTACTATTACAATGCCCACTTTATGAATAATGATACTAAGGCAGAAAGACGTTAAAGTGACTTGGCTGGGATCATAGTTAGTCAAGTGTCTGAAGCTAGATTTGAGCTCAAGTCTTCCTGACTCCAGGTCCTGTGTTCTAGCCACTGTGCCACCTAGGTGTCCCTGCCTTCAGTAATCATTTTATTATACAAATGTGCATAAGAGCAATGATAAATTTATCTGCTCAATTATCATATTCACTGTTTTCTCTTGTGCAAGTCATTTAACCCTTCTGAGAACCAGTTTCTTCATATGTAAAATAAACATAATAATACCAATAGTATCTATTAGGCCATTGTTAAGAGACTCAAATCAGAACAAAGTGTTCATAGTATTATAAAAACTTGGAAAAGTTATTTAAATTGTAGTAGTTGTTATTAAATCATTTTACAAATCACATATATCCCATTTCACTCCAGGATTAATTCTAAAGGTTAAACAATAAGCAAACCAAAACCAGTCTTTGATAAGGTCAGAAATTGTTGCTACAGGTAAATAGTTATACAATAAGCTTTGCACAGTAAATCTATATTATCTGCCTTTACTGGTAAAACATTTTTAACATATTGGAGTCTTGCTAAAACATGACTGGTTTAAAAAAATGAACTGTGTTCATTTAATTAAGTCTTGGAATCCAAATGGGCCTAGTTGTGAGAAATAGTGGAAGGACTTCATTTATTGTAATATCAGGTATAATATGGCCTTAGGATGTAAACAATAAAGCTCTATAAAGTATCAATATGTTAGCTTTGAATTTTAGATATTATCACATGAAAAGGGGAGTATCTTGTAATGGATACAGTGTTGGGCTTGAAATCAGAAGACCAGAGATCAAAAAACACTCTAGCTCCAGATTCTGGTCATTTGTACTAACTGAATCATGTATGAAATTCATGTATGAAATACTCTGCCTCCTCACCACTGTCTTTTAGCTTCTCTGACTTCCTTCAAGCAATTCAAGTACAGGAGACCTTCCCTGGACCCTTCCACAGCTAGAACCTTTCCCTCTAAGCTTTCTTTCTGTCTGCTATGTCTGTGTCTTTTACATGCTTAATCATTTACATATCATCTCCCATGCTAGAATATAAGTTGAGGGAGGGTAGGGTCTGTTTTTGCCCTTTTTTTTTGTATCCCCAGAACTTAGCATAGTGCTTATCACATAGCGAGTATTTAATAAATACTCCTGGATTGATTGATTAGTGAACCCTAAGCACACAGATCTAGTATACTGTATTCAATAATCCTGAGGAGTACAAGTAATCAATGACTAAAGTCACTCAATTCTTTATAAATAGTGTTTAACACTTTTTAATAGCATAAAAGAATATATTTCAAATGACATAAATAAAGCCATTTCTTCTGGTGAAGCAACTATATTAGAGTATGAAAACATATTTGACAAAAAAAACTTCGTTTTCGAAAATTTGACCCAGGGTTCTTGCCAAAAATATATCCAGGCGGTTATACGTCTATAAGCTTTGCTCAACCTTAATGTTCCCCGAAACTGATGAAAGACATTTCCATTAAGAAACCAAAATACTCAACTAGTCATAGATGACAAGAACTTTTAAAGTTTTCACAATTTATGGTTAGCAAACATATGCTTTCCAACTTTGGCAACTGATGAAATAAAGTTAGGGAAAATGAGTTACAGAGAACATCACTTGTAAACATTGTTCAACTGTGGTTCTAGCTTAGTAAGTATTCAATCATCAGAAAGGGTCAATAAAGAGGCCAAACAGCCAGCTAGGGGTGGAGTAGTCAGGACAGTTATTCCAGCATAATTTTAAGCCAAGTGCTTTCCAACTGTATCTACAGGAACTTTGGAAAAACTTCATTTTATTTACAACAGAGTAATATGGCTTCATTTATTACCAAGGCATATACATCTACACTGGAATAACTTGCATAGCACAGTACCCTGGGCCCGATAGGGATTTAATTAACTTGCTTCTCGATTGATTTCCTTGCTAAAAAAAAAAAAAAAAAGAAAAGAAAAGAAACATTATGTTTTAGTTTTGTTCTGAGTACTAACTTTAGAGATTCTGCAACACAAACAAAAAAATAAGGCCTATTTAGAAGGTCAGGGATACAGTCTGAACTTCTGATTTTAACAAAATAGATAACTGTGGGATGATGAGGCTATCTGTGACAATGAAAGTCAAAGCCTTCTCTGAAATTTATCATTTTAGAGGGCTACCCAAGACTGAGAGGTTAAGTGACTCGCCATAGATTGTATTGCTAGTATGTATCAAAGGCAAAACTTGAACCCAAGTCTTCCTGCCTCTAGGACTAGCTCTTTAGCCACTACACCATGCTGCTTCTCACTAATTGAAATGACAGGCAAACTGATCAATGAGTTCTGGGGGATCACTCATTCACTCAACAGAATTTTATCAAACAGCTTCTCTGGCCCAGTGTTTCTAGATGACTGAAACAGTCCCTGGTTTCATGTAAGTCTGCCTGCATCTCAAGGGCTCTCAATCCAGTAACCAGATGTTGCTGTGTTTTTAATATATCTGTTTGTTTTAATTTGTTTGTTTAGACAGTGGATTTCACCTGAAGTCAGGATCTGATTTCTATGTGAAGAATAAAACTGGGGCCATGATCCAAAGAATCCAAGTGAAATGACCTGTAATATAGAGACAATCACATAATTTCCATGATTTATTTTTTATGCTACATTCATGGAGTTGGAGAAAATGAAAGGGAGGGAAGGAAAAAAGATCAAAGAAAGGCAGGAAAAATGTCTAGACACTCTGAAGAATTTCTAGAGTAATGACCTCATCCTTAATTTGTTCCCTGGGTCAATATTAGCAGTGGAAGTTGTTCTTTTTAACAATAAAGCATTTATTTATAATGTACCAATGTGTCTTCTTTTATATTGAAAATGGGAAAAGACATAAAACTAGTATGGTGTGAAGCATCTGGCAAAATAAAACAAGTTTCCTTTGCTCTTTAGAAGGGAACTGAGTAAAAATTCCATTTTCTATTGTGATAATCCTTTTAGTTTTTAGAATCATAAATACTTAAGAGAGTTTGTTAAGAATTAATCTCTCGGAAAGATGATCTCAAGTAATGCACATTCCTGAGAGAAGATACTAACTAAAACTGTCTTGAATACATACATACATATCTATCTATCTATATCTATATCTATATCTATATCTATACATATATATCACTTCTTTCCCAGCAGTCTTTGTTGCCCCCATCCCACATCAAAAAAAAAAAAAAGATGAAGCATTTGAAAGTGTCCTCCACATCACTGAAAGAACACTATATTGTTTTATGCAGTGCAACACCCTAAGATGAAGCAACTGGGAAGTTTCCTCACATATGCTAATCATTACTGGGAAAATTTGGTTTTCGTATTCATAGTATTAACATATGATGAATGGCAATGGCATCTAAAAGGATTTTTTCATCTATGTTAACACAGAGCCTGAAGATGATAAGCATTTAATAAATGATTATTGCTTCTCCTCAGCCTGTGTTAGTGTTAAAGAGGAAGTCCACAAATATATGGGAACACAACTTGTAATGAAGGGAATAAAAACAACAGGAAACAGAGAGAAGAGAGGACTACTCTATTCCTATTTTGCCTTCATTTTTTCTATCAAGGTAAATTATCTTAAGGCAGAGAAGTAAAGAATGAAGGGAACCAAATTCAATACAAGTAAGGAATGGTTAAGAGAATATCTACGGCTTTAATGAAATCAAGACAAAGATGGCAAATGATCTCAAAACCATGCTATATACAAAGATTACTTCTAAAAATTAGGCAAATTTAAGAGAAGACAATGATATGATAGCTGTTCTAATTATTTGAATTTAATTATTTGAAAAACAATCTTTTGGAAGACATATTTAACCCTATTCAGCTTAGCTCTAGAACATAGAACTAGGAGTTTGAAAAGACTTGAAAAAATTTGAAAAAGACACTGGTGAGTGTGATAGTTAGTAAATTAGGGAGATGTAGAAAAATTCAGCAGTGAGGACCCAGCTGAGATTATATAATATACATTTGTAATGGATCCAGTCAGCATGGTTTCACAATTTTCTTCAGTTTACTTTGACAGTATGTGAGTAGGAGTGAAAGCAGTAGATGGTGGGAGAAATCCAGGGTGAAATGAGGTGGCAAGAGATTCAAAAGAAGAAGATGGTGTGGATTTGAACTGGTTTGCTAAGGGGTCAAAATAGGGAAGGCAGAGCACAGACAGTACAAGAGAGATGGTTTGAGAAAGAACTAAGGGAAGAAAGGATTTGAGGTCATGAGTACTTGAAATTGCAAGGCAGAGAGAGAGATAGAAATACAACAGATAGTATTTCAAGACATAATTTCTAAGAAAATAATGAGGGAGACAAAGATAAACTTTACCCCATCACTAAATAAAACATTGTATACAAAGTGCCTTGGTTTACTTCAACTTCTATAAAAATATCACTCAGTAAGTTTAAGAATATTGCTGTTCAGTCATGTTTGACTCATTGTGACCCCATTTAGAGCCTTCTTGGCAAAGATAGTGGAGTGGTTTGCCATTTCCTTCTCTAGCTCATTTTACAGATGAGGAAACTGAGGTAAACAGGGTTAAGTGACTTGCCCAGGGTCACACAGCTAGTAAGTGTCTGAGGACACATTTGAACTCGGGTAGAGGAAAATTGCACCATCTAGCTGCCCTGGTTTAAGGAAAGCTCCCCCCAATAAAGGAAGGGTGGATCCTACAATAAGAATGCATCTTGTCTTTTCCTCAAGTCTCCTGTATGTCTCTTCTAAGCTCCACAAACTGTATCTGATGATATTAATTACATGTTCTCACATTTAAGTTCTAGTTTACCATCTCTTTCCAGGAACTCTCCTTGGGTTAATTTTCATTAACTCAAAGGCTGAACATGAGGCTAATAAATCTTAAACTAATTTGCTTCCAAAAGTCAAACTCTATTGTGCTCAGTGGGATCTTTTCTTCAAACTTGGAATCATATCCTTTTCTGTCCATTATGAAGCCTACAGAGTAATTTATGCAACACTGGGACTCTTTTGGCCTGACATTAGGCTTCCTACAAGGGAAAAAAACAGTTTTTGCTCCTGCAATTTTAACTCCCAGAAGCAGAGATCAGGAGGCAATGCCCTCAGCAATATTAACATCAGTTCTGCTCAAAGTCAGAAAGCAAATAGTTCTGTAACCTTTTAGCCACTTGGATTCTAGCCAAGAGAGACAAAACCAGGAGAGGAAAAACAAGGTGCTGATATTGAGAGTGGAGGCCATATTTCCTTCTCAGTAACCGCCATCCCCACGTCTGAACCATTATGGCTAGAGCTACCTCTTCTACTGTCCTATCACCATATCATTCCTCTTCCAGGTCCAATCCAAATCCTATGAGGGCCGGAGACAAACAGACCCTTTTCCTGTATTGCCCAACCTACACCATTGTAACTACTCTCTCACCAATTTTCTTTAAATATTACTTGAAAAATTTCCTAGTTACAGTTCTACCAGCTAGTGTCTTCAAGATGAGCAGGAATATAGCAAGGAAATATTTTGAAATCTTATGACTCCATATAATCTTCAGTTGAGAATTTGAGATATGATATTATTGTTGATTTATTGATTTATTTTTGAGTAAAAACATCTCAGAACTGTTTAGTCTAACAGAAGAGAAATATTGGGGAGGCAGAGCCAAGATGGCAGAGTGAAAACAGGGACTTACCAGAGCTCTCTTATGAATTCTGTCAGATACTTCTAAAAAAGTGAATCTGAGTAGATGTGAGACAGGTAGAAGCCACTAGGAGACTGTGTGGCAGATTTCTGGCCAGGAGAGTCCACAGGGGAGTCCAACAGAATGGATCTATGGGCTGGGAGACCACCAGGCACATGGAACTGCACCCAACCACACCAGAATAGGAGCAGCAGTGGAACCCAGCCAGCAGACTAGGCTGGGAGAACACTGAGTTAGCAGAATTAAACCATACCAGAGTGGTAGCATGAGCAGGCCTGGGGCTGAATTGCTGGCTGCAGTGGTGATAAGCAGGCCTCTCAGCCCAGGACTTGAATCTGTCAGAGCTAGGTGAGACAGCAGCATAGAGCCTGCAGCTGTGGAAACAGCTACACCTGATACTTTTAGCCCAAAGTCTAAAGGTTTGAAACTCACCTTTTTGAACTTCTGGGAGCCAAGATGACTGAGTAATATATAGGGGATCTTATCCCTCCCTCACCTTGAATGACAGAGAATACCACCCTGGGAAAAACTGTGGAATAGAGGAGCCAGAAGTAAGGGTTGAGCACTCTTTTAGCACAGGAGGCTGGGGAGATGGGCCCCCTTTGGGGTGGGTGAAGGAGAACAGTGCAGGAAGGGAGGTGTTCCACCAGGCCCCAAATCAGCAGACCAGTGGGAGTTCCTGATTCCAAAGAGGTGGAGCCCCACAAGGGCCAACACCAGCACCCCAGACGTGCCTTCACACAGCTGGGGAAGTGGCAGACACCAGTGAAGACAACAGTTGAGACCGTCTGTGCTATAGCACAGCCCTAGAAAAATAGGAGACTTCCAGCAGCCAGACCACCCCCTCCCTCACACCTTACACCAGGAGCTTCAGTGTAAGCCAGGGGAAACTCAGAAAGACATCAACTGGTCTCAAACTTGACACACACCAGCCAACTCCAGCTCAGCACCAGGTGAGTGGCACCATTATATAGCCTCTAGCTGACAAAACCAGAGGCCACAGCACACAAAGTCAGTAACCAGGCCCCCAGTTCCCAGCACAAGAAGCTTGGGACAGAGCCTCCTGGGCCCCAGAAGCAGACATCCACTTTAAAAACCAGTAAAAAGACAACCACCATGAAGAGGTAATCCAGAAAAACAAGTATGACTGATCTTATTATGGAGCCAGGCAAGAGCAAAATACCAATTCAGAAGAGAACAGCATCGACACTATACTTACATATGAAACCTCAAAAGGTAATGTGACCTTGTCTCAAACCCAAAAACCATTCCTGGAAGAGCTCAAGGAACATTTTAAAAACCAAATTAGAGAGGTAAAATAAAAAATGGAAAAAAAAAAACTTCACTGATGAGAACAAATCTTTAAACAGTAAAATTGGCAAAATGGTTAAGGAAGCACAGATTCTAATTGGAGAAAATGACTCCTTGAAAAGTAAAATTAACCAAATAGAAAAGAAGGTTCAGAAGCTAATTGAAGAAAACAATTCATTAAAAATTAGAATTGAGCAAGCAGAAGCTAATGACTCCATGAGGCATCAAGAATCAGTGAAACGTAATCTAAAGAATGAAAAAATAGAAGAAAATGTAAAATATCTCACTGGAAAAACAACTGACCTGGAAAATAGGTCTAGGAGAGATAATCTAAGAATTATTGGTCTGCTGGAAAGCCATGATGAAAAAAAAGAGCCTGGGCAGTATCTCCTAAGAAATAATCCAGGAAACCTGCCCCAAGGTCCTAGAACCAGAGTGTAAAATAGTCATTGGAAAAATCCATTGATTACCCCCTGAAAGAGATAACAAATTGGAAACTCCAAGGAATATTGCAGCCAAATTCCAGAATTATCAGGTAAAGGAGAAAATACTGCAAGCAGCCAGAAACAAAGAATTCAAATATTGTGGAACTACAGTGTGTATCACGCAGGACCTTGCAGCTTCTACATTAAAAGACAAGAAGAATTGGAATATGATATTCTGAAAGGCCAATGAGTTTGGACTACAACAAAGGATCAACTACCCAGCAAAACTGAGCATAATTTTTCAGGCAAGGAGATTGACATTCAATGAGGTAAGGGAATTCCAGACCTTCCTGATGAAAAGAAGGTCTCAATGGAAAACTTGATTTTCAAATTCAAAACTCAAGAGAGACATAAAAAGGTAAACAGGGAGGGGGGAAAAACCTTGTTATTCAATGAGAACAAATTGTTTACATCTTTATGTAGCATTAAATTGTTTTGTATATGTTATATATGTCAATCTCGAGAATGGTACAGTTATTATGACAATTAAAAGGAATGTACATAGGGTATCAAAATAAATTAACTGATGTGATGAAAAAACATGATTAAGGGGTGCAAAGGGATTGTTCTGGGAAAAGAGGTAAGGAGGAGGTAGAAAAGGGTAAATTACATCACATGAAGAGGCTCAAAAACATATTATAGTAGAGGGAAAGAAAAGAGACAGAAAAGCAGTGTTTGAGCCTTACTCTTATCAGATTTGGTTCAAGGAAGGGATAACATACCCTGATAAGTATAGAAATCAAACTTGTCCTACAAGAAGTAGGAGGGGAAAGTGGAAAGAAAAGGGGGGGGGTAGAAAGGAGGGAAGAAGTAGTAAAGAGAAAAGGATAAAATAAGGGAGGAGGGTTAACAGGGAGGGAAAATTGAAGGAAGCAGTGGTGAAAAGCAAAACTCTTTTGAGGAGTGGAAGGGACAAGGGAGAAATAAAAGGATAAATGGGGGAAGGAAATAAGATGGATAAAATGACATAGATAGTAATCATAACTGTGAATGTGAATGGGATGAACTCTCCCATAAAAAGGAGTCAGATAGCAAAATGGATTAAAAACTATAATCCTACAATATGTTGTTTATAAAAAACACATTTGAAACAGGGGGATACACACAGGGTAAAGGTAAAAGGCTGGAGCAGAATATATTATGCTTCAGCTGAAGTAAAAAACAGTAGGAGTAACAATCCTAATCTCAGACAAAGCAAAAACAAAGATAGATCTAATTAAAAGAGGTAAGGAAGGACACTACATCCCGCTAAAAAGCACCGTAGACAATGAAGTAATATCATTACTTAACATATATGCACCAAGTGGTATAGCATACAAATTCTTGGAAAAGAAGTTAAGGGAGTTACAGGGAGAAATAGACAGCAAAACTATACTAGTGGGGGACCTCAACCTCCCCCTCTTTGAAGTCAATAAATGTAACCTCAAAATAAAGAAGAAAGAAGTTAAGGAGGTGAATAGAATTTTAGAAAAGATAGATATGATAGACCTCTGGAGAAAATTTAATGGGGATAAAAAGGAATATACCTTTTTTCTCAGCAGTATGTGGCACATACTCAAATATTGGCCATGTACTAGGCCATAAAAACCTCACAATCCAGTACAGAAAGGCATCCTTCTTAGATCATGATGTAATAAAAATATCTGTATTAAAGGACCATGGAAAGATAAACTAAAAATTAATTGGAAACTAAATAATCTAATCCTAAAGAATGAATGGGTCAGAGGACACATCATAGAAACAATATCTTCATTCAAGAGAATGATAATAATCAGACAACATACCAAAATTTATGGCATGCAGCAAAAGCAGTTCTTAGGGGAAGTTTTATGTCTCTAAATGCTTACATGAATAAGTAGAGAAAAAGGAGGTCAATGAATTGGGCATGCAACTGAAAAAGCTAGAAAAAGAACAAATTGAAAATCCTCAATTAAATAGCAAATTAGAAATACTGAAAACCAAATGACAGTTTAATAAAATTGAAATCAAGAAAACTATGGAACTAATAAATAAAACTAAGAGCTGGTTTTATGAAAAAAAATCAATTAACTTTTGGTCAAACTGATTTTAAAAAAAAGAAAGAAGAAAACCAAATTACCAGCATCAAAAATGAAAAGGGTGAATTCACCTCCAATGAAGAGGAAATTAAAACAATAATTAGGAATTATTTTGTGAAATTATATGCCCATAAATGTGACAACCTGAAGGAAATAAATGAATATTTACAAAAAACAAAAAAATGCCAGGATTAACAGAAGAGGAAATAAAATACTTAATTAACCCCTTCTCAGAAAAAGAAATTGAAAAAGCCATCAATGAACTTCCTAGAAAAAAATTCTCCAGGGCCAGATGGCTTTACAAGCTAATTCTATCAAACATTTAAAGAACAATTAATTCCCATACTTTATATATTATTTGGGAAAATAGGCAAAGGAATCCTACCAAATTCTTTTATGACACAAATATAGTACTAATACCTAAAGCAGGAAGAGCCAAAAGAGAAAGAAAATTATAGACCAATTTCTGTAATGAATATTGATGCAAAAATTTTAAATAAAATCTTAGCAAAAGGATTGCCACACCTTATCATGAGAATAATGCACTATGACGAGTAGGATTCATTCCAGGAATGTAAGGCTGGTTCAATATTAGGAAAACTATCAGCATAATTGATCATATCAATAACAAAACTAGCAGAAACCATATGATTATCTCAAAAGATGCAGAAAAGGCCTTTGACAAAATACAACACCTATTCCTATTAAAACACTAGAAAGCATAGGAATAAACGGAGTCTTCCTTAAAATCATAAGTAGCATATACCTAAAACCATCAGCAAGCATCATACGTACTGGAGATAAGCTAGATGTATTTCCAGTAAGATCAGGGGTGAAACAAAGATGTCCATTATCAACCCTATTATTCAATTTGATACTAGAAATGTTAACTTTAGCAATAAGAGAATAGAAAGAAACTGAAGGCATTAGAACAGGCAAAGAAGAAACTAAGTCATCACCCTTTGAAGATGATATGATGATTCCATACTTAGAGAATCAAGTAAAAAACTATTTGAAATAATAAATAACCAGCAAAATTGCAGGATATAACATAAACCCACATAAATCCTCAGCATTCGTATACATTACTAGCAAAGCCCAACAGCAAGAGATAGAGAAATTCTGTTTACAGTTACTGCAGACATTATAAAATATTTGAGAGTCTACCTGCCAAGACAAACTCAGGACCTATATGAACACAATTACAAAACACTTTTCACACAAAGTCAGATCTAAATAAATGGAAAACACTAGTTGCTTGTCGTTAGGATGAGCTAATACAATAAAAATGACAGTTTTACCAAAATTAATTTACTTATTCAATGCCATACCAATCAAACTACCAAAAATTGTTTTGCAGAGCTGGATAAAATAACAACAAAACTCATCTGGAAGAGCAAAAGTTCCAGAATTTCAAGGGAATTAATGAAAATAAATGCTATGGAAGGTGGCCTAAACTGTATTATAAAGCAGTATTCATCAAAACTACTTGGTACTGGCTAAGAAATAGAGTGGTGGATCAGTGGAATAGGTGAGGTACCCATGAGGCAGTACTCAATTACTACAGCAATCTACTCTTTGATAAACTCAAAGACTCCAGCCTCTGGGTTAAGAATTCACTATTTCATAAAAACTACTAGGAAAACTGGAAAACAGTACGGCAAAAACTGGGCATAGATCAATATCTTGTACAGTATACCAAAATAAAGTCAAAACGAGTTCATGATTTAGGTATAAAGATTGATACTATAAGAAATTTGAGAGAGCAAGGAATAGTTTACCTGTCAGATTTATGGAGAAAGGAAGACTTCATGATCAAACAAGAAATAGAGCCCCCCTACAAAATGCAAAATGGATAATTTTGATTATGTTAAATTGAAAGTTTTTGTACAAAGCCAATGTAACAAAGACTAGGAGCGAAGCAGAAAATTGGGAAAGAATCTTTACAACCAGTGTCTCTGATAAAGGCCTCATATCTAAAATATACAGAGAACTGAGTCAAATTTATAGGAATACAAGTCATTCCCCAAATGAGAAATGGTCAAAAGATATGAACAGGCAATTTTCAGAAGAAGAAATTAAAGATATCTATAGTCACATGAAAAAATGCTCTAAATCATTACTGATTAGAGAAATGAAAATCAAAACAACTCTCAGGTACCACATCTCTCCTGTCAGATTGGCTAACATGACAAAGCAGGAAAATGATAAATGTTGGAGAGGATGTGGGAAAACTAGAACATTGTTTCATTGTTGGTGGAATTGTGAACTGATCCAGCCATTCTGGAGAGCAATTTGGAACTATGCCCAAAGGGCTATAAAAATGTGCATACCCTTTGGCCCACCACTTCTAAGGCTGTATCTCAAAAAGATCATGCAAGTGGGAAATGGACTAGTATGTACAAAAATATTTATAGCAGCCCTTTTTGTGGTGGCAAAGAATTGGAAATCAAGGGGAGACCCATCAATTGGGGAATAGCTAAACAAATTGTGGCATATGAATGTAATGGAATACTGTTGTGCTATAAGAAATGAGGAGTAGACGGACTTCATTACAACCTGGAAAGACTTATATGAACTGATGCTGAGTGAGGGGAGCAGAACCAGGAGAACATTATACGTGATTACAGACACATGGTATCTGTAAGAACTAATTTTGATAAACTTGGATCTTCTCATCAATGCAAAGTTCAAAGATAGCTCCAAAGGACTCATGATGGAAAAAGCTATCCATATCCAGGGAAAGAATTACAAAGTCTAAATGCAGATTGAGACAAAGTATTTGCTCTCTTTTTTTTCTTTTTTTCTTTTTTTGGTCTTGTTTCTTCTTTCTCATGATTCATTCCATTGGTTATAATTTTTCTTTACAACTTGACTATTATGTAAATAAGTTTAATGCGAAGATATATGTAGAACCTATATCAGATTAAGTGCCATCTTGGGGGAAGAAGGGGCAGAAAATTTGGAATTCAAAAACTTGTGGAACTGAATGTTGTAAACTAAAAAATAAAAAATAAATTTAAAAAAGAAGAAAAATATTGGAAATGAACAATCTCAAAAGGAATTTGAAATAAATAAGGCTTTTCTGTTATACCATTATACAGCTAGAGAAGCAGGAAGGAATCTTTTGATAATTCGAGATTGCCTGTCTTTGAGCATTGGTCATCCTATGTTTTTGTTTTAAAAGTTTAAATACTATTTTTCTGTAATTTTAACATGTATTGGAGACACCTTATGGTAGAAAAATCTTAAGATGTCATTTGACATTACTTCATTAATATTTTTGTTCTTTACCAATACAAGAAAAATGAAATCTATGATTCTTCCTATTTTTCAGTCAATTGTTTGACTATAAATATGAAGTCTATTATGTAATATCATTTGTAAAATTCTCCCTGTTAGCTTGTCTAATCTTATTAGGGATGTCCTTCACATATGTAAAGATTATTGTGCTAATATTTCAATCTAACTAGCTATACAGGAAAAAAAAGATGAAATCTATCTACTCTCCAGATTATGATATGCTATTAGACTACCCAGAAGGATCATCTATGAGTCTGTATATTTTGGACAGATATTACAGATGGACAAAGAACTGGGCCAAGAACCTAATAAGAGGCAGAGAAGTCGGCTTGATTCCATTTTGGAAAATGCACCACTATTCTTAATGACCACAGGCTTCTTCCTAAAGCAAAGGCCCATCTTTTTAATATCATGAAGCTGCTTAACTACGGGTCATGGAACGTTACGGTCTCTAAATAATTAAAGTCTGGAGTCACCCAAAGGACAATGGAGAGGTGAATAGTGGGTACGAATAGGCTACAATAACTTCCAGATGTGTGACATAAGTGCCTA
Organism: Phalanger gymnotis; assembly: GCA_028646595.1. Classification (NCBI taxonomy): domain Eukaryota; kingdom Metazoa; phylum Chordata; class Mammalia; order Diprotodontia; family Phalangeridae; genus Phalanger; species Phalanger gymnotis. The sequence continues at coordinate 741,674,592 of CM053622.1, forward strand.
CCAGCTAGCTTCCAAGCTAAAGTTCTGTTAGAAAGCATTTCAGAGATCTAGAAGGAAGGGGATCACACAGAAAAAGGGTCATAGAAGTTTCTTTAAATTATGTGTCCCTATTTCATCATGAAAAGGCCTTATGATTCCAGTTCTTTGACATGGTTTCTTGCATAGTGAATGTAAGGCCAAAGAAGAAAGCCAGATAAAGTCCTCTAGGTTAGGGTTTCTTAACCTAGAGTACAGAGACTCTCAATGGATCCATAGATAGATTACAAGGAGTCTATGAACTTGGATAGGAAAAAATACATCTTGATTTCAATATTGTTGGTTTCCCTCACAGTCTTATGTTTTTCACTTTATCCTTTTAAAAATATTATCCTGACAAGGGATCCATAGGCATCACCAGACTACCAAAAAGGTCCATGACACAAAAAAGGCTTTAAGAAGATTTCCACACTTTCAGCTGTGGGAATCAAGAAAGCTTTCCTGGTAGAGGTTATGCCTGAAGTGAGCCTTGAATTTAAGGCTTTTAACAGGTGGGGATAATAACGAAGTGCCTTTTAAACATGGAACTCAGCTAATTGTTGGAAAGTAACAGAATGTGTCAACAAGTACGGGTTTTGGTGTTGGTTCTGCCACTGATCATTTGTGACTTTTGACACTTTATCACTTTGCCTCTTTGGGACCTACTCTCTTTGTATGTAAAATAAGGGGAGTCTGTATGTGTCTCCAATGAGGAGATGACTTCTGAGATCCATTCCAATGCTCCATCTATGATCTTGTGAGCTTTAAAAAGAAAAAAAAAAGACTTCATTTGATCATATTGTTGAAGTTAGTTTATGATTTAAAAAAATGAAAATAAAAGTTTGTGAAATTACTTTTTCAGCTTTTAATTTTTTCTTTCTCAAAAGACAGTCATCATTTTGCTTCATTACATCTCTAAGGGAAACTGTGTCCTTGTATTTTTAAGATTCTAATTGAAAGATTCTGTCCGGTTTTTCCAGCTGACTGATTTAGAAAATAGGTTGCAATTTACAGTGAGTCTACAATCACCATTTTTTCAAGATTACACAAATGCTTTAATCAAGAAACCATCTTGGCTTCTCTCCTAAACTATGACTGGCAAAGGCTTGTACATAGCAAAGCAGCAATAGTAAGAATCATAAATGTTAGAATCTGACAAACAAATAGGCTTAGCGCACACTCCTGCAGAGTTGGAGAGAGAAGATATCTCTGAGCTTGTTTACAAAAAGGAAGAGAAGCCTTAATTTGGGGTGATTTGAAAGGCTCACAAGACCATATTATTTACATTGCAGCTGTGCTAAAAGTGAGGGTCACTGGAAACAAAAGTTGGCTTCCATACCAGTTCTATGGACTGTAAAACTCAAAACTCTTTGGGAGGAAAGTGGACTGGCTTCATTCCCATGACACTTTAAACCTGAGCCCCAATTTTTATTGAAAATGTAAATAGAAAACAGCTCATTGGACACTTACACAGTCATTAATTCTAGATGGATCCATAAAAAGAATTTGTATGCTAAAGCAACTACATAAACAATTATATAAAGGTGTTCTCTTTGTGGATATTTGTATACTCATACAGTTTCCATCTGAGCTTGTATTTAACATAAGCAGATGTGAGAAAAGTGAAATTTACACGCATGGTATGTGAATGCACACATTCTTCTACATTTAAATCAACTTTTGCACTCTTAAGCTGGATCTATGACACAGTGGATAGAGCACCAATCATGGAATCAAGAGGATCTGAGTTCAAATCTGGATTTAAATACTTACTAGCTGTATGATCCCAGGCAAATCACTTAATTCTTTTTATCTCAATTTCCCCATCTGTAAATGAGCTGGAGAGGGATATGACAAGCCATTTCAGTTTCTTTGCCAAGAAAACCCTAAATGGGGTCATAAAGAGTCAGACACAACTGAAATGACTGAATAACAACATGCAGTGTAATATCCTTAATGTTAGCAATATTAAAAATAGGCAGTTCAATTTACCTAATTCACCTTTAAGATATAGCATCAGTGCCTGAGTTACAGATATGCTAATCCTCAGAAGTTTGAGCACTGCAAAACCCTCACAACTCTCATAAGGACATATTTTTATCACTCTCTTACACTATTATTTCCTACTATTCCTGCCTATTACTATTCCCATGGCTTGTACAGAGTCTAATAAAAAATTACCTGAAATAAGATAATTTCCTATTCCAACAAAAAATCCTTTCTTTCTTTGATGCTCTTACAATGTACATATGCACACATTCTAATTTTCCAAACAGTAAATGGGACATAACAATGAATGACTTAGATAAGTTAAGATTTAGATTACATTCTTAATCCTTGAGGATGTCGTCATGAGTCACCACTCACTCCACTAGGATGTCCCTTATTTCCACCATCAATACCGGAATTCTGAGCTAGGTGAACGATTTGTTTCATCCAGTACTCTCTAAAGCAGAATTCAGACTCTTGATAAGTGAACAAAGACATGTAACAAAGTGTTGAGGAAGGAGTAGAATACTGGAATGAGGAATGAAGTGGAATGGAGGTCTGAATTCTGGAATCATAGGATGACTGAGCTTATGGAGATCTTAGAGGCCAATGGTCTAACCACCAAAGTTTTTTGGATGAGAAAACTGAAGTTCAAAGAGCTGAAGTGACTTATCCAAGGTTGCACAGGTTAAGTCATGTGGCCAGGATTTGAATCAAAGTCCTAGGACACCAAGGTTGGGCTTCGTTCTACTACACCATCCTGCCTCTGCCACTCGCTGTATAGCCTTAAACAAGTTGCTTCGACTCTCTAGGTCTCTCTCTTCATATGAAAAATTAGAAGGCTATGCCACAATATATCTGAGGTTCCTTCCAGTTTTAATATTCTATTGATTGTTAGATGAACAACAAACCATGTCAAACTGATGGAATGATGTGTACAGCACTAGGCCTGGAAAAAGGAAGACCTGTTTTCATACAATTCTGTGATTCTGGAAAACCCACTTAACCACTGTCTGCCTCAGTTACTTCATCTGCAAAATGAGGATAATAATAGCAGCCATCTCATGAGGCTCTTGTGAGGACCAAATGAAATAGGATTTGTAAAGCATTTAACGCTGTGCTTGGCACCTAGTAGGCACTTAATGCTTATTTCCTTGCTGTGAGATAATAGCTGACAATTTTGGCCTCTCTTTTACAAAGTGTCATTATTTTATTTGGAACCACTGTTATGGCACCTTAGCTTCGATATTTTTTTTCCTCCTTTCTCTTCTTCATCCTTTAACAATTATCCCCTTCGTCTTATTTATCACAAGCTGCCATTGAGGTTTCCACTTTCTTTTTCCTTCTTCAGTGATTTCAATGCTTCTTTCAGAGTCTTTCCTCCCTAACTCTTGCCCTCATACCCCTCTACTACAACACAAATGTCGATACTACTCACATCCCAGTTTCTCAGTTTATTTATTCAATCACCATGAACTACTTCTCTATCTTAACTCGTCTACACACAGAGATGATCATAACTTTGATGTTGCCATTATCCACAAATATCCCACTGCCATGTTCATGAACTACAAAATTCCTTTTTCTAATAGTAATACAGTATCATTCCATCTTACCCTATGCCTTGTGCCCATTAAACCTATTCTTTCTCTTCACTATGATCTCCATTCGCTCTACTTTTCATTTTTCCCAGTCTAGGATCCCTGAAAAGGTTATACCTCTTTTCCTTATTTTGAGCCCTTGCTTCATTTTTGCAAAATCCCAATCCTAGATTACTCCAATCTTGGACCTTTTTGACTCCTATTCACATGCTGTTGAGCTGACCTGAAAGAATCACAAAATGGTGTTGATGGAGTCTACAACAAATTTATATTATCTAATCTCCGCTGGCCTCTCACTGAAACAAGGCAATCGTTCTACTCCTCCCTAATCAATGCCCTATCTCACTCTCCAAAGAAAGGTTCCAAACCTTCTTTTCTTTCCTGAAGCCTCCCTCAGCAGCTCATTTCTCAATTTTCTCTGCTGAGGACTTTTCCTTATATTGTACTAAAAAGAAAATGAGGTCGTTTGTCAAGAGATCCCTGTTGTCCTCATCTCTCGTCACTGGGACATCTTCCTTCAATACCTAATCCTTCATTTCTGCTCCAAATGAAGAGGAGGACTTTTTCCTTCCAGAGATCCACCCTGGCACATGCACCCTTGATCTTGCCTCTCCTGTCTTTTCCAGTCAATTGCCCCTACTACTATTCACACTCTATCTTTTCTAACATCAATCTCTCAGTTTCTACTGACTCCTTCCTTCCCTGATGCCTAAAGGCAGGCCCAAGTCTCTGCCATCTTTAACATACCATCAGTTAATCCTGAAATGGATGGACCGAGAAACACAGACCAAGCCAAATTAGAATATATATTGAGCATCATTTATTAGCTGGAGGCTGTCCCATAGAGGGGAGCAGCCCCGAGCTCAAGAATCTAGGGCTTCTTATACGTGAGCCTTGAGCAGGTGCAAGCAAGCGTTACAGAAGCAGAGTATTGTGAGCATGTCTAGGCAGAGTATTGTAAGCTTGTCTAGGCTTGCCCATCAGGGGCTACACAGGGTATTTGTTGCAGGTAGCTAGGTCTGATCTCAAGACTCGGGGCTTTACACCAAGTATTTGTTGCAGGTGGCTAAGTTGAATCTGGGGTCACAGAGCTCCAGTAAGTGGAGTGTTATGGCACACCCTTGAGCAAGAGGTCTGCATGCCCCTGTGCAAGGGGGGGGGGTGCGCTGCAAGCCTCAGAGCAAGGGGCATTTCAGTCCAATTACCTCTACTAACCTATCACCCTGTATTTCTCTCTAAACTCTTTGAGAAAGCCAACTGTACTGAGTGCCTTCACTTCCTTTCCTCTCATTCTCTGTTAAACTCTCTGTAATTTGGCATCTAAACCATTTCATTCAACTTAAACTTTTTTTTTGCCAAAGTTAAAAAATACTTTATTTCCCAAACCTAATGGACTTTTCTCCAGTCTTCGTCATTCTTGACTTCTTTTCAGCATTTGATACTGTTGACCACATTCTCCTCCTACATATACTCTTTTCTAGATTTTCATGACACTGCTAATTTTAGTTCTCCTATCTGACAGACTAACGTTTCTTAGTCTCTTGCTGGTTATTTGTTTAAGGAACACTGGGTCTAATACTGAATATCCTCCATGGATCTGTCCTGGGCCCACTTTTCCTCTCCCTGTATATTATCTTGCTTGTTGATCTTATCAGCCCCCACAGGTTTAGTTTTCATCTTTATATAAGATTCCCAGATCTATGTATTCGTCCCTCTCCTGATCTTCAGTCTCATACGATCAATTGCTTTTTGAATATTTCAAACTAAATGTCTTATATGCATTTCCAACTCAACATTTCAAAATAGAATTTATTATCTTCCCTACTCAAAATTCTCTTCTCTTCTAAATTTCCCTTTTCTATGGAAAGTCCCGCCACCTTCCCAGCCACCCTGTCTTATTAGCTAGGTATTTTTCTTGACAACTAACTCTCACTCACCCAGCATATCATATCTGTTGCCAAATCTTATTTCTACTTTCATAGTGTCTTTTGTGAATGCTCACTTCTTTTTTTTTCAAGAAAATAATTTTTTATTCAAGCCCCCTGAATTACTCTAAATGACATCTTACATTTAATTTTACAGTATCCCTGGACAAATCATCAAATACTTTAATAACTATACAAATATTAATATTTAATACAAGGGATCCTCTCAGTCACTGAATAATCATAACTCTGGATTAATAGGGTGCTAAATGGGAAAATCCTGTTTAGACAGTTGTAAGTGAAAGGAGGTTTTTTTTTTTTAAATGAAGCAAGTTTGATGGTCTTGTCATCATAAAAGTGATAGATATTTGGCGCAATTTATATCTTTGTTGAAAAAAAGTTTGAGAAAGAGAATGCTTCTAACTTAGATTAATTCCATCCCGACTCTCCCCACCCCTTATACTGTGAAAGAATAGTCCTTTTGGTCATTAGCTGAATGATGTAGCAAAGTATGATGAACCTTACGATTTTTTTTTAAAGTGCTGAAATATCTTTTTTATTTTATTATTTTTTTTGATATGTTTAGTTTTCAGCATTGATTTTCACAGGAGTTTGAATTACAAATTTTCTCCCCATTTCCACCCCTCCCCACTCCAAGATGGCGTACACTCTGGTTGCCCTGTTCCCCAGTCAGCCCTCCCCTCTGTCATCCCACTCCCCTCCCCTCCCCCTTTCCCTTCCTTTCTCGTAGGGCAAGATAAATCTCTATGCCCCATTGCCTGTGCATCTTATTTTCTAGTTGCATGAAAAAAAAAACTTTTTTACTTTTGAACATCTATTTTTTAAAACCTCGAGTTCCAAAAAAAATATGGAACGCTTCACGAATTTGCGTGTCATCTTTGCACAGGGGCCATGCTAATCTTCTCTGTATCGTTCCAATTTTAGTATATGTGCTGCCGAAGCAAGCACGTGAATGCTCACTTCTTTCACACTGCCACCATTTTTAATTCTGATCTTCTTCATCTCACACCTGGACAATTTCAATGAACTTCTAATTGACTTCTGCCTCAGGTCTCTATTCTATCTATTTTAACAATCTATTCTCTATCAATCTATTTTCCACTCAGTTGCCAAGGTAATTTTCCAAAAGTAGAGTTCTAATCATGCCACCCCTCTTTACTTTCCACCCCAACACACAACAAACTTTAATGGCTCCAGGATCAAATAAAGAGTCCTCTGATATTTAAAAACTTTTAAAATCTGACCCCATATCATACATACATACACACATAAGTATATATTCATGTACATACATAAATAAAAATATATTTTATATATACTTAGTTATTATATGTTTCCCCAACCAGAATGTGAGCTCCTTGAGGGAAGGGACTGTTTTATTTTCTTTTTAATACTAGCACTTAGCACAGTGCCTAGCACATAGTAAACAGTTAAAAAAATACTTGTTGACTTGCCTTGACTTGAACACATCATAGGAAATCTTTTTCAGCTTACCTCATTGAAAGAACTATTATTTAAAAATCAGACAATACCTAATCGAGTTTCCCGATCATATCATCAAGTAACATGCCTCTGGTCAGCTTCCCCTGCCAAAGGTTCGCTGCCTTAATGTAACAGGCAGTGGGAATAATTAGTCAGGTTTAGCTCATGTTGGGGTCTGTCTGCACTTATATTCTACCATGAAGACATTTCCTTCACTTAAAATAACTGCCTTACCACAGCTAAATAAACCCATATGACATGTTGTCTAAGATCTCTTTACTATATGAAAATGACCAAATGAAACATCATGAAATTTAAAAAGAACATGGATATTGACTTCACATGGATATCATATTACTTGCCTTCTCAATGGGTAAGTGACAGGCTGAAGAGAGTGAGAGAATTTGGAACTCCAAAGAAAGAATGTTAAAAAAATTTAAGAACATAGACATATATGTCTGGAGTGTTTGGATCAATGATAGCATTGCTTAAGTGGGAGATATTCTAATTCATCTAAGTCAACTACCTAAGCATCCAGGTTACTGGTATGTGACTTCTCAGGAGTTTGAACATCAAAAAATACTTATGTCCTAATATCGTCAAGTTTTTATTACAGCCTTATTCTTGCATTCCTGCTGTTCCCACCCATCCCAACCCAGAATCTCTTGGTCTTTAATGTAAAAAAACATTTTAAGTGTCAACTATGCATGCTAGCACCAAGTTTTTTTGATTCATTAGTGTCAAGGAAGTGTCTCAGTAGAAGGCCCTGGACAGTGGTTATGGCTACCGTACTGGACAGACAAACATTCAGAACAGAGAACAGGATTTTTGTATTCTTGGCAAAGTTATACCACTTCTGAACTAAGGTCAGAACCAAAGTCTCCTGAATCCTAGTCTGGCACGGTTCCTGTTCTCATACTACTGTTTTATGTTTTGATTTTTATTTGTTTTTTGTTTTTAAAAGGTCCTACACTAGGAACAGAAAATAATTCAGGGGAAATCACTTGACTTCTGTATTTCTCCTAACTCTTTCTCCTTTAGTTCCCCTTCATATTCTTTTTTTTTTATTGGGTTTGTTGTTGTTGTTGTTGTTTTTTGCAGGGCAATTGGGGTTAAGTGACTCCGCTTCATATTCTTGATATATTAAACATTTATCAGACCTCACTCCCAAAAGGTCAGGTAGGTGACACAGTGGTTAAAGTTCTGGGCCTGCAGTCAGGAAGGCCTGCGTTCAAATATGATCTCAGATACTTCCTAGCTGGGTGACACTGGGTAAGTCTGTTTGCCTTGATTTTTCTATAAAATGGAAATAATACCTACCTTCAGGGTTGTTGTAAAGATCAAATGAGATAATATTTGTAAAGTGCTTACCACATAGAAGACTTGACAAATGCTTGTTTGTTTGCCAAACCTCTTGTCCCCAATTAAAATTACTTTCTCAGATTCTTAAAAGACCCATCTTTCTCCCCTTGCATTTGCCCAAATGAGTCAAGATTAGAACTATACCACTTAAATCTCCTTGATTTTATTTTTCATGAGTTATTCTAAATTTAGGATTAGAAAAGATCTGCATTTCACTTTCCAGTGTTCTTAAATGGAACCTAATTAAGTAAAGCTTAGGGCAATTTTCAAGAAGGTCTGAGCTCAAATCCAGTCTCAGACACTTACTAGCCATGTGATATTAGGCAAGTCACAACCTCTGTTTGCCTCAAATTCCTCATCTGTAAAATAGGGGTAATACTAGCACCTACCTCCCAGGTTGTTGTAAGGATCAAATGAGATTTTTATAAAGCCCTTAGCATAGCACCTGGGACATAGTAGGTGCTTAATAAGTGCTTATTCCCTTCTCCTTCTCTTCTTCTGTCTTTTCCTTCCTTCTTTCCTTCCTTCAGATTAAAAAAAAAAATCACACACTTCAAGATTCTGTGTTGGGATAAATTTACATGAAGAACATCATCAAATAGCATTATTTACATCAAACCATTTCTTCTCCTCCATGGTTATTGTTTCTATATCATGCAATAGAAAGTAGTGAGATATCTACTTTGCCATTTGCTTGAGTGGTCTGGTCCTAATGACTAAATATATGAATTGATTTCCTGAGAATCAGTGCTCAAGTTAGCAGCAAGATTTTGGTCAATACATTTGTGATCAAACTTTAGACCCTCCCACATAGGTAAAGGAATAGTGGGATTATCAGAGAATAAGGAAAAACAAATTATTTAACTTGAGATCCAGACAAAGTCAGACTATTCCACAGAGCTTGACTAAATTTCCATGATTTTTGCTAGGCAAAGTTATTAAGTAAACAAAGTTTATATGTCCTTGGCATACTTCCAGTTTCGCTTTTGGAGCCCCTCTTTCCCTTTGAATTACTTTGCACCCAGCTTTCTAGTGCCCTCATGGGTGTTCAGGACTCATTTCCCCTATTCCTTACTGTAAGAAGACACTTTCATGTCCACAGCTTCCTGTTGCTGTCAAAACTTGCCAGACTTATGTTCTGAAAATTTCCATCAGAGTACTGCCAAGGTAGCACAAACAGGTTAATGCTGGATTAAATAATGCCTTACTTCAGTACTTTAGATATCATAGTGTTGAGACTTTCTCCACCAATCTTAGATTTCAATGGCAGATTTCAGATTTAGTTGCTATGGCTAAAAAAGGTGTCCAGGATTCTGGTGATGAGTCTGTCTAAACTTGGCCAAACTGTTTTTTGGATGCAAGCACACAGTCTGTTGTAGGATTCATATACAGTAGCTTTCTAGCTTGGGAAGAACTTCTGGAACTTGAATTGAGATAGAATGAACTTAGAGAGCCCAAGAGTTCCATATCGCAATGTGGCAAAGAAGGAGATGTGAGTAGAATAACACAATGCTTTAATCTACTTAAAATCCACAACTTTTTTAAGTTCTTTAAAGAGTTAGGTATTTCAAGAACTAGGGCAGGAAAGTGTAGGGAGTCACCTTATTACAAAATCCAATGAAGCAAAGTGTAATGGATAAAGATTGGACCTCAGGGTCAGAAGAATCTGAGTTCAAGTCCAACCACCTGCCACATACAGGCTGTGTGATCCCAACAAGTCACTTAACCCCTCAGTGTCCCAGGTAACTATCTAAGTCTGTCAATTAGAGAGAAACTGATATCCTGCATTGGCAGAGTAAACACTCTAACTGGGTATTCCCTATTCTGATAAAATCACAAATTTGGAGCAAGCTGTAGATTCACAGAATCTCAAAATAGTAAGTGATCTTAGGGATTCATCTATTCCAACCTATATCTGAAAAGGGATTCCTTCCATAACATCTGATCTCTGATTGGGAAACTCTAGTGTTGGGGAAACTGCCACTTCCTAAAGCAGCCATTTGTGACAATTGTAATAGTTGTGAGGAACTTAGTTGAAGCATTGAACCCAGATCTGTCTTTCTGAAGCTCCCAACTACACCTCATAGATGTGAATTATGGGGAACAACAGAACAAGTTCAAACTCTCTTTAAAATTACATATACATAAGATGGTAGGTTCATAAATTTAGAGCCAGGAAAGACTTTGGAGACCATCTAGTCCAAATCTCTCATTTTAAACATGAGGAAACTGATTCAGAAATGTTAAGTTGCTTGCCCTAGGTCACACAGGTAGTAAGAAATCACCATTATGTTCCTTCCAAATCACTCTTTTCCTAGGACAAATAGCCCCTGTTCTTTTTTTCTTTTTTTGGTTTTCTTCATTTTTTTTACTTAATATTTTTTAGTTTTCAGCATTGATTTTCACAACAGTTTGAATTACAAACTTTCTCCCTATTTCTACCTTCCCCCCCAACTCCAAGATGGCATATATTCTGGTTGTCCTGTTCCCCAGTCAGCACCCCCCTTCTGTCACCCCGCACTCCCCTCCCATCCCCCTTTCCCTTCCTCTCTTGTAGGGCAAGATAAATTTCTATGCCCCATTGCCTGTGTATCTTATTTCCTAGTTGCACGCAAAAACTTTTTTTGTTTTTGAATGTCTATTTTTAAAACTTTGAGTTGCAAATTCTCTCCCCTCTTCCCTCCCCACCCATCCTCCCTAAGAAGGCAAGCAATTCAGCATAGGCCACATGTGTATCATTATGTAAAACCCTTCTACAATATTCATGTTGTTAAAGACTAACAGTATTTTGCTCCTTCCTATCTTGTCTCCCTTTATTCAATTTTCTCCCTTGACCCTATCCCTTTTTGAAAGTGTTTGCTCTTGATTACCTCCTCCCCCTATCTGCCTTCCCTTCTATCATCCCCCTTTTTTTATCTCCTTCATCCTTCTTACCTGTGGGGTAAGATACCCAATTGAATTTGTATGTTATTTCCTTCTCAGGTCACATCCGATGAGAGCAAGAATCACTCATTCCCCCTCACCTTCCCCCTCTTTCCTTCATACAGAACTGCTTTTTCTTGCCACTTTTATGCCAGATAATTTACTCCATTCTATCTCTTCCTTTCTCCCTCTCTCAATATATTCCTCTCTCATCCCTTAATTTGATTTTAGTTTTTTAGATAACATCCTTTCATATTCGACTTACCCTGTTCCCTCTGTGTGTTTATATATATATATCCCTTTAGTTACCCTAATACTGAGGTCTCATGAATTATACACATCATTTTTCCATGTAGGAATGTAAACAAAACAGTTCAACTTTAGTAAGTCCCTTATGATTTCTCTTTCTTGTTTACCATTTCATGCTTGTCTTGATTCTTGTGTTTGAAAGTCAAATTTTCTATTCAGCTCTTGTCTTTTCACTGAGAAAGCTTGAAAATCCTCTATTTTATTGAAAATCCATATTTTCCCTTGGAGCATGATACTCAGTTTTGCTGGGTAGGTGATTCTTGGTGTTAATTCTAGCTCCATTGACCTCCAGAATAACATATTCCAAGCCCTTCGATCCTTTAATGTAGAAGCTGCTAGATCTTGGGTTATTCTGATTGTGTTTCCACAATACTCAAAGTGCTTCTTTCTGGCTGCTTGCAGTATTTTCTCCTTGACCTGGGAGCTCTGGAATCTGGCAACAATATTCCTACTAGGAGTTTTCTTTTTGGGATCTAATTGAGTAGGTGATCTGCGGATTCTTTCAATTTCTGTTTTGCCCCGTGGCTCTAGAATATCAGGGCAGTTCTCCTTGATAATTTCTTGAAAGATGATATCTAGGCTCTTTTTTTGATCATGGCTTTCAGGTAGTCCAATAATTTTTAAATTATCTCTCCTGGATCTATTTTCCAGGTCAGTGGTTTTTCCCATGAGATATTTCACATTGTCTTCCATTTTTTTCATTCCTTTGGTTTTGCTTTATAATATCTTGATTTCTCTTCAAGTCGCTAGCTTCCACTTTCTCCAATCTAATTTTTAAGGTAATATTTTCTTCAGTGGTCTTTTGGACATCTTTTTCCATTTGGCTAATTCTGCCTTTCAAGGCATTCATCTTCTCATTGGCTTTTTGGAGCTCTTTTGCCATTTGAGTTAGTCTATTTTTTAAGG
>CM053622.1:741687623-741722856 GCA_028646595.1 Phalanger gymnotis
TTCTCGCATCACTCTCATTTCTCTTCCCTACTTCTCTAACTTGCTTTTCCAAATCCTTTTTGAGCTCTTCCATGGCCTGAGACCAGTTCATGTTTTTCTTGGAGGCTTTTGATGTAGTCACTTTGACTTTGTTGACTTCTTCTGGCTGTATGTTTTGGTCTTCTTTGTCACCAAAGAAAGATTCCAAAGTCTGAGTCTGAATCTGTGTCTGTTTTCATTGCCTGGCCATGTTCCCAGCCAACTACTTGACCCTTGAGTTTTTTGTTGGAGTATAACTGCTTGTAGAATAGAGAGTACTTTGTCCCAAGTTTGAGGGGCTGTGCTGTTGTTTTCAGGGGTATTTCTACACAGCAAACTCTGCCACACCAGCACTCCTCCTCCTTCAAGAACCGGCAACCTGGACCGCAACTCAGATCTGAGCAGGCTCTGCACTCCTACTCTGATCCACCACTTAATTCCTCCCACCAGGTGGGCCTGGGGCTTGAAGCAACTGCAGCTGTAGTTCTGTCCTCAGAGCTGCACCACCTCCACTGCCCCAGGGAGGTGGCCAAACCAAGAACTCCTTTCACTCTGTCCCTGCAAGTTTTTTCCCACTAACATTCTTTGTTGTCTTGGTGTTTGCGGGTTGAGAAGTCTGGTCACTGCCATAGCTCACTGATTGAGGGCACTAGGGCCTGTTCCACCCAGCTGCCAGTCTGGTTGGTCCAGGCACAGCTCACACTGGGTTCTGCTCTGCTTCACTCCCAGCTCCATACAATAGACCTTAACCAGCGACCATCCAGGCTGTCCTGTGCTGAAGCCCTGCTTCCTTCTGCTATTCCATGGGTTCTGCAGTTCTAGAATTTGTTCAGAGCCATTTTTATAGGTGTTTGAAGGATGCTTGGGGAGAGCTTTAGGCCATTCCCTGCTTTCCAGCCGCCATCTTGGCTCCTCCCCAACAGCCCCTGTTCTAAAGTCTTTACAAGGCATCATTTCAAAGCTTCTCACCACAAACACGATAGTGTGTTAAGGTCCTTCCTAAAATGTGCTGAAGACATTTAAGTTGTTCACTTAATCCTGCCTTGAATTAAAAAATCATTTCCATCTACCTAGAAAGCCTAACTGAATAGGTAATTATCTGGTGATTTCTAGAGGCTGTCAACCACTATTATTTTTACCCTCATAAAATCATAACTCAAAGACACCCCATAGGTCATCTATTCCAACTTTCCATCCAATGAAGGACTTCTCTCTAGAACACCCTAGAAAGACAATCCTCAATGGTAAAAAAAAAAAAAAAAAAAACACCCAGTGAAATAGGCCTTCACATTGTAAGGCACTCCATTCTATTTTGCTTTTGTTTGTAACTTTGTGAATAACATTTTATTGTCCCTAATTACATGTAAAAACAAATTTTAACATTCATTTTTAAAACTTTATGTTCCAAATTCTCTTCCTCATTCCCTTCCCTCCTTTCCTGAGACAGTAAGTAATTTGATATAGGTTATATTTGTGCAAGCATGCAAAACATATTTTCATATTAGTCGTGTTATAAAAAAAAAAACACAGACCAAAAATAAACAAAAAACCACAAAAATAAAATGAATGATAGTATGCTTTGATCTGCACTCAGCCTCTATCAGTTCTTTCCCTGAAGATGGATAGCATTTCTCATCATGAGTCCTTAGGATTTGTCTTAGATCATTGTATTGCTGAGAATAATGAAGTCATTCACAGTTGATCATCATACAATAGTGCTGTTACTGTGTACAATATTCTCCTGATTCTGCTCACTCCATTTTGTATCAGTTCATGTAAGTCCAGGTTTTACTGAAATTATCCTGCTCATTGTTTTTTATAGTACAATAATCTTCCATCAAAATCATATACACAACTTGTTCAGCCATTCCCCAACTGATGCATCTCATTCTATTTTTCAGCAGCTCTATTTGTTAGGAAGTTAATTATATTGAACCAAAATCTATCTCCTGGAAATTTCTATCCTTTGGCTCTGGTTCTATTCTCTGAGGCAACAGAAGAGATCTCCCTTCTCCATAACATCCCCTACAATATTTGAAGATAGCAACCAGTCTTCATGTGACATGGTTTCCAATTTCTCTAATATCCTGAACACTCCTCTCTGAACACCTGCCATTCTTTCAATGTTCTTTCGAATGCCTACAGCCCAAAGATAAACAAAATCTATGTGTGCTATGACTAATTTTAAAACATAGATTAAGCTAGAGGACAATATGCCAATGTCTTCAAGGGAAGATGATTTTAGACTCAAGACATTTTAACGTTTATTAACATAGCCATGCTTTTTTTCATATCTCAATCACTATCTGATTCGGATTCTCTCTCTGTTTTTCTATTAAAGTTCGGTCACTTGTGTAAAACCCACCTTTCTTTTTTCTTGGTCCCCAAAAGAGATTTATATTATCTATTAAAATGGAGCATGGCCGGTAGCTTTTCTAAGCAACTGGTATAATTGTCCCACATCAGGTTTAATTGGAATAACCCTCTCAGTCAACAGATGAACTGTTTGGAATAATACCCCCAATTAGATATACATGTCCAAAGAAATATTCAAATAGAACTTTGATTTCAAACAAAATTCCAAGGCAACTTTGTTCTTCAGTTTGGCCAGCTCCATCTGAACCTAGATATGACGGTGTGTTTATTCCTGATGCAGGGTCCTTTCCTTAGACACAGACACTATGCTGGAAGAAGTATTTTAGTTAATTTATATGGCACATATGAGTTGTACATGGCTTTCCTTACAATAAAACTTGGAAGTGTTCATTACAAGTATCAGTATCCCCATTTTGCCTATAGCAAAACTGAGGATTGGAAAGGGAAAATGACCTTTTCAAAGCTGTCCTACTATTAAGAGGAAAGACTGGGACTTGAAATCAGCTGCTCTGATCTTTAAAGTTTTCTAGTATCCTAGAAGATTAAGGTAATTGACCAGGGCCCTCCATTTTACTTTTCCCCCTGGCTGAAAACCTACATGCTCTGTAAAGTAGAAGATGATGAATAGGTCTGCCAAGTAGGAGGAGAAAATGTAGGCAGTCCCACAATTCCAAAGGTAGGAGTCAGAGGAAAACAGGAGTAACTCTAATTTCTTGTTTCTTTGTTCAGTTACCTAACCCTACTAGACAGCACTATCTACTGGTTAAAAGTTAATTTATTTTTAACTTGGTGGCCCTTTAACTGCATGTCTTAGATCAGGAAGCAATACTTAAAAATAAAACAAAACATTTTAAAAGCCATTTCCTAGCAGTCTAACAAAATTTAGTTTTTTGTAAAAGAACCATAGGCTTCTCCTATCATGTATTTCTATATGCTAAGACCCTGGGTCTACAAAGAGAAGTGCTGTTGAAAAAATAAACAAATATTGGAACCAAGTTGATATTTTTGCTGTTCAGTTGTTTTTTTAATCTGTCTGACTCTTCATAACCCCATCTGGAATTTTCATGACAAAGACACTGGAATGGTTTGCCATATCCTTCTCCTCATTTTACATATGAAAAACTGAGGCAAACGAAGCAAAGAGACTTGACCGGGTTCACATTGCTAGTAAGCGAAGGAGGGATTTGAACTCCGGTCCTCCTGACTCCAGGCCTAGCACTCCATCTACTGTGCCACCTAGCTGCCCATCATTGCTGCCTACCTGTAAGTCATCACTACTGTTTAAAAGTTTCAGTTCTTTTGTCCTCCACCCTCAGCAAAACTGGAGCTCTCACAAACTTATTCAAGAGAAATAGCAATAGGCAAAAACAGCTAGAGCCATTGGTACTTAGAGCCTACTCTGATACTGTACTCAAGCTATATGCCAGGAATCATTTTTGTAGAATGTCAACAAAGTTGTTTATTTCTGCTGTTTCACTTCTGGAGGGAAGGAAACACCTTCCTATAATCTTCAGAGTATCCCAGGGGAAAAAAAACTATTTGTCACAAGAAGTTATTGGCCCAAGAAATTAGGTGAAAAGTAAAAAAAAATAATAAAATTAATATATTATTCCGATTCTTTTTTTAGGAGGGAGGAAGGCAAGGCAATTGGGCTAAGTGATTTGTCCAATGTCACATAGCTAATAAGTGTGTCGAGTGTCTTAGGGCATATTTGAACTCAGATCCTCCTGACTCCAGGGCCAGTGCTCTACTCACTGAGCCACCTAACTGCCCCCTGATTCTTAAAACAATATAAATCATTTTTAGTCGTTAGAAAGGGGAGGAAGGGAGAGGAAGAGGAATAAAGGGAGGAAAGAAGCAATAGGGGAAAGGATACTAAATTCAATACATCTTCAGTTTAAATGGATAAAAATCTAATATTTCAAAAGCAATTATTTCAACCAAATGACTTGTTCTCCAAAAACAGATTACTGCCAGCAGTTCTGGAGCCAACTCAGATGAGCTCACAAGAGCCAGTTGTTAAATTTTCAATGCTAGCATTTTATACCTTAGAAATCAACAAACATATTAGGGCTTGATTTATTGTTTTGTTGATTGTCTTGACTTGAGAAAATGATGGAGAAACTGTTAATAATACAGTTTAAACTTCGAAGTGTGTTTGTCATGCATACTTTTTTTTTGGAGAGACAGTTGTTAAGCATTTATCTGCCCCCTTCAAACCTTAGTAAATAGCCATTTTGAGTAGGTGTAACTCTTCCTCTACCCCAAACAATTCCTCATCCAGGTGGCCAGACTTTTGGTGCTAAATGTTTTCAAATCACAGGGCATGTTCCTAAAACATTTCCAGCTTGGTTTGATTTGCCAGAGTTTGTATTCCCCTGGCCTAAGCTTTTAGAATAGAGGGCCAGTGACATACCACAACATGGAATTACAAGCACATGTCAGCAGAGTCAATTTATAGTAAGACAAAGAAAATTAAAGGAAAAGAAGAAAAGTCATTATTAAATTTTAAATTTTTAGCAATAATATGCTATATTATTATATAAACCATATTTTCTCACATAATTTTCAGTCCTTCTTAAAGAAAAGTGGCCCAGTAAACGTCAACAACTTTCATTAACAATGACAATAACAAATCTCATTTTTATAGTTCTTTAAGTGCTTTGCTTGGCTGTCCCACTCCATCCTCACAACAACTTTGTTAGGCAAGTGCTATTATTATCTTCACTTTACAGATGAGGAAACTCAGGCAGACAGAGGTTAACTGACTTGCCCAGGGTCCCCCGATAGTATCTGAAGCAGAATTTGAACCCAGGTCTTCTTGACTCCAGGTCTAGTGCCCAGTCCACTAAGTCACCCAGCTACTTCAAGCATGACAGTTCCAAAATGTTCTTAATACAATTTACATGAGAAACACTAATTCTTCCCAACTTGCACAGCTAGTAAATATAATTACACTCTCCACCTTTCATTTCTTTTTCCTTCTTTTTTTCCCCGTAAATATTTTTTTCCTAAAACATTCTGTATCCAACTGTGAAAGTGCTTTATGTCCTTAAAGAGGATGTGAAAGGGGGAAAATAGTGTATTCTTTTTAACTATCTTAAGTACATTCTAAAGCTGATGTCTCTGACTGCTGGGTATTTATGCCTCACAGTCACACTCCAGGAAGAGATGAATCTATTTTCCTGTTGCACTTAGCCCTGTGCACTGAAGAATTCCCCACACAACTCCCTTTGCTGTGGGCAGCCATGTCAGCTTTCCAAAATCAGCCACCTTTGCTAGCCGAAGTTTCAAAGCAAAAATGAAAAAATAAAATGAGAGAAAAAGGAAGGAAGGGGGAGAAAAGAAATTGCTTATGGGAAACATTTTTCTTGGATATTTTCCATCCTCAGCATGGAAATGAGAGGGTTATAAGGAAGAAAAATACATGAGGAAATTCAATAACTTTTAAAATATTTGTACAGACGAATGTAAAGCCCTAAAGAAAATTTGCTAAAAGTATATTCTTATGTGAATGTCCTGTTCCTGGTCAATGTAGGCGACAATTTGCTTTCACTAACGTTTGGTGTTTTCACTTCCAATTTGCTAAAGGACATTTAAAAAAATAATTATTTTATTTATTTTTAGTTTTCAACATTCACTTTCACAAGATTTTGAGTTCCAAATTTTCTCCTGATCTCTCCCCTCTCCCCACCCCAAGACAGTATGCATTCTGATTACCCCTTCTCCTAGTATGCCCTCCCTTCTATCACACACATCCCCATCTTCTCTTATCCTCCTCCCTTCTATTTCCCTGCAGAGCAAGATAGATTTCTTGCACCATTGCTTCTACATCTTATACCCCAGTTGCATGAAAAATTATTTTTAACATTCATTTTTAAAACTTTGAGTTCCACCTTCTCTCCCTTCCTCCTTCCCCACCCACCCTCACTGAGAAGGCAAGCAATTTGATATAGGTTATATATGGGTAGTCATACAAAACACTTCTATAAAAGTTATGTTCTGAAAAACTAACTATTTCCCTCCATCCTATCCTGCCCCCCATTTATTCTGTTCTCTCCTTTGACCCTCTCCCTCCTCAAAAGTGTTTGCTTCTGATTACCCTTCCTCCCATTTGCCCTCCCTTCTGTCATCCTCCCTCTCTTCTCCACTGCCCTTCTAATTTCCTGTAGAGTCAGATAGATTTTCATACCCAGTTCAGTGTGTATGTTATTCTCTCCTTAAGCCAAATCTGATGAGAGTAAAGTTCACTCATTCCCTCTCACTTCCCCCTTTTCCCTTCTTTTGTAAAAGCTTTTTTCTTTCCTCTTTTATGTGAGATAGTTTACCCCATTCTACCTCTCCCTTTCTGCTTCTCCTAGTACATTCCTCTCTCACCCCTTAGTTTTATTTTTTAGATATTATCCCATCATATTCAACTTACCCTGTGCCCTCTGACTACATATATAACCATTTTTCCATGTAGGAATGTAAACAGTTCAACTTTAACAAGTCTCTTATGATTTCGCTTTCCCGTTTGCCTTTTTAGGCTTCTCTTGATTCTTGTGTTTGAAAGTCAAATTTTCTATTCAGTTCTGGTCTTTTCATCAAGAATGTCTAAAAGTTAGTTTTGCTGGACAGGTAATTCTCGGTTTTAATCCAAGCTCCTTTGACCTCTGGAATATCATATTCCGAGCCCTCCAATCTCTTAATGTAGAAGCCACTAAAACTTGTGTTATCCTGATTGTGTTTCCACAATACTCAAATCGTTTCTTTCTGGCTGCTTGCAATATTTTCTCCTTGACCCAGGAACTCTGAAATTTGGCTACAATATTCCTTAGAGTTTTCCTTTTGGGATCACTTTCCAGAGGTGATCAGTGAATTCTTTCAATGTCTATTTTCCCCTCAGGTTCTAGACTATCAGGGCAATTTGCCTTGATAATTTCTTGAAAGATGATGTCTAGGCTCTTTTTTTGATCATGGCTTTCAGGTAGTCCTATAATTCTTAAATTATCTCTCCTGGATCTATTTTCCACATCAGTGGTTTGTCCAATGAGATATTTCACATTGTCTTCTATTTTTTCATTCTTTTGGTTATGCTTTATAATTTCTTGATTTGTCATAGAATCATTATCTTTCATTTTCTCTACTCTAACTTTTAAGGAATAATTTTCTTCAGTGATCTTTTGGACCTCCTTTTCCACTTGGCCAATTCTGCTTTTTAAGGCATTCTTCTCCTCACTGGCTTTTTGGACCTCTTTTGCCATTTGGGTTAGGCTATTTTTAAGGGGTTATTTTCCTCAGCATTTTTTGGATCTCCTTTAGCAAGCTGTTGACTCATTTTTCATGATTTTCTTGCACTACTCACATTTTTCTTCCCAATTTTTCCTCTACTTTTCTTACTTGATTTTCAAAATCCTTTTTGAGCTCTTCCATGGCCTGAGACCAATTCATACTTTTCTTGGAGGCTTTGGATGTAGGAGCTTTGACTTTGTTGTCTTCTTCTGGTTGTATGTTTTAATCTTCCTTGAAATCAAAGTAAGATTCTATAGTCTGATCATTTCCCTCTGTTTCCTCATTTTCCCACCAATTACTTGACTTTTTAGCTCTTTGTTAAGTTAAGTCTATGCCTCCAGTGTGGCAGGTATACTGTACCAAGCTTCAGGGGTTTTGTGCAGCTGTTCTCAGAGACATTTCTAGGGACCTGTAAAGTTTCTGTTTTTCCAAGTTTGTATGATGAAAGGAGAGTTGTTTACTCTTCTTTTGGTCTGTGCTCCGGTCTGTGAGTGAGCACAAGCACTCTTTTCTGCGTTGGAACTGTGAGGAGGATTCCCTCTCCACAGCCACCACAAGCTCCACCATGCCAGAGCTCTTTCTCACCCAAAAACCACTACCCTGGACTGCAACCCAGACCAAAGCATGGGCAAAGCAGAACACTCCTGCCTCAGTGCCACCAAAGAAATCCCTGAAATCTCCTTCTCATCGGACACTGGAACCCCCCACCATCTGTGGGCTGAGAGCTCTGGAAGCAGCCACTGCCACTGCCAAAACCACTGACACCCTGGGGCTTGGGCTGGGGCAGGACCTTGCTCCTCTCTTACCCTAGTCCAGCACAGTTTTCCCATTGACTTTCTAAGTTGTCTTTGGAGTTTGTGGGTTGAGAAGTCTGGAAACTGCAACAGCTGCCAGTGATTCAGGCCCCTGAGGCCTGCTCTGCCTCTGTCTATGCCAGCACAGCCCATGCTGGACTGTGTTCTTATCTCAGACTGGTGCAATAGACCTTTCCTGTTGACCTTCCAGGTTGTCTTGGGCTGGAAATTTGTTTCACTCTGTCATTTTGTGAGTTCTGTAGCTCTAGAATTTGTTTAGAGTCACTTTTACAGGTATTTGGAGGGGTTTGAGGGAGAGCTCAAGCAAGTCGTTGCTTTTATTCTGCCATCTTGGCTCCACCCCCTAAAAGACATTATTTTGATACTTTGGATTTATCTATTGTGGGCACTCTCTCATTGATGATTTTTATGATACCACTTCTCCCACATCAGTAATTATTCTAATGTTACATATACTTATACCCATCATATGTCTTTCTATTGAATTTTCATTCTTCAGGGATCATGGTGCTGCATTAGGTGCACCACCAGGAATATCACCTAAAATATAATGATGTTAAAAAGATGTACTCTGTACAAGGCAGGTTCCAAAATTCTATTCAGCTTGTTCTCCAATGAAATTTCAGTCTCAGCTCATTATTCATTTGCATTATCTTTCCATGACATATATTGGTAGATTAACTCTCATTTAGCTCCCCATTTATCTCTAGGTCAGAATCTGAACAATATTCTTTCTTCATCCACTTGGTTTATCCTGTACAGATTATAGAATATATGAATGGCTTAATTAGCAAAGAAAAAAGTAACTAAGAAGATATAAATAACTAAATACTCAGACATTTACTTTCTCATCTCTGGAAAATATGTATCAGAATGTTCATTATCTTTATCAAGGGCATCCTTGTAGAAAATATGAGAAGGCAAAAGACAGAGTTTCACTGTTAGTTTTCCAAGGCAGACAACATTTTCCATAATTAACTCAGAGGGAATATAGAAGTCAACTGTGTTTGTTGTTTCTTGATTCATTTTTTAAAAAAAGCATATGACTTCATAGAACAAGTCAGACAAAGCCTCTTCTCCAACAATGAGTCTCTCATGTTTCTGTTTAGATTCTCTAGAATTCCTCAAGAGATGTACTAAGTTTTTTTTTTTCCAAAAGCCTATCATTATTGATATCAAATGAGGCACAAAACAGAAAGATGATGGTCACAGGATCACAGGATTTCAGAGGTAGAGCTAGAAGGGATCTCACAATCCATCAAGTTCAAATATTTTGTTTTGCAGATGAGGAAATAGTGTCCAAGAAATGTTAAGTACCTTGCTCAAGGTCACAGGATATTCACCACAATTGTGGAGGATGTCCTGTGGAAAGTCCAGTCCATCAGCCAATAAACATATTAATGTGCCTCCTATGTACCAACCACTGTACCAATGGCTCAAAACACATTAAGAGGTAAAAATACAGTCCCTGTTCTCAAGGAGCACAGAGCCTAATTAGAGATGTGGGACATAGGGATGTACATGCTATGTACAAACAAGCTATTCTCAGGATAAACAGAAAATAAGCAACAGAAAGAAGGCCCTGGAATTGGGAAGACTCTATAGATGGTGTGCCTCTCTAAATAACCATGTTAGACATTGTGCTGATTGCTCTGAGCTATACTATCAAGTAATCTTTTTATTAAAAGTCATATACCCTCAAAAATAGGTCTAACAAAAACAGTTATACTCTTTTTTACACAGTAATAATTGGCAAAGTAAATTGGAATTTTGGGTCCCTGATATGTCTTCGTACCTTCAACAGTCCTAATTCCTGAAATCTTTGCTGAGAGAACAAGTCTGTCATTCTGTGCCAGGCCTGACTCAGGACAGTTCAAATTACTTAGACTTAGAGTTAGGGTGCTTTGAGACACTCGTGAACTATAAAATGCAATAAAAATCATCTTTTACTAGTAGCAAAGTATGAAAAAGGATAAAATTCCTATGGTTGAAAAAGGCAATAATTCAAATAAAACAGTGACTTCCCCCTGTGTCCTTATTTGCCACCAATGGTCACAGTAGATCATAATATTGCTCCCATAAAGGTAGTAGAAATTCTATTAACACTGGTGACAAGGAAGTCAAACCAATGAAAATCCTGGAAATGCCTTCCCCTCCCTCTTTCAAAGGAAATCAGCCTAGTCTGTATGACATAAGTGCTACTCTAATGATAGCTGTTTACAGAACGTTGCTTTTATGCCTCTGAGAAAGCCAGAAAGGTGGACACAGTGGCAACACTCTAATGCTGATGGGTAAGACAACTTTATACTATTTATTTTTAAATTTCAGTTTTGAAATTTATCTTCCTTTGAACATCTGTTATCCTACATCACCAGTTATGTCTCCCCAGAGGAATGAAGCATATTTAGAGATAGAACAGCTCTATATCCTTAACATAAGAGAGATTAGGAATGAGATCAGTGTTGGCTATTCAGGGATAAATGATAATTCACATCTTCCTTTACTCCAGCAACCAGGGATTTATAACCAAGATTCTTCCCAAGGAATAGATATGAGTAGGTACCTCCCTCACTTACTTCTGTAGCTGCAGGGTGAAGCGGGAGGAATAGGAATGGAACATTTAATGTCTGAATTCTTCTGGTTTGTAGATTACTTTCACTGAAGTATTCTCTCTTTTTCCTTCTTTGTTATATGATATGGCTTTCTTGGAGCAGAAAGAAGTAGAAACTGTAAGTGATGTAAAAACAAATGATAATATAGTTTCATTTTTTAAAAAATCAACAATTTGTCTTCTCTGGTGTAATGGCAAGAAAAGTGGGATTTTTTGCCGTTTTTTTTTTCTTTTGGAGTACTTCTCAGCACTAAGGCCTTGGTCTTACCTTTGTTTGAATCAAGAGTCTTTGATGACCTGCTTAAGTCACAAGAAAGCCTAAGTCTCATGAGTTTGAGTCACGTGGTTGTAATGCCCTCTGACCCTGAAGAAGTATATATATACTCTGAGGTTAGCATTTTGCTTTGGTGCTCACTCATTGGAAGAGTGTTCATGTGATTTGGCCAGATGAGACTGTGGGTAGCCACTAAGGAGCCACTCCTCACCTCCAGCTTTGAAAACCCAGATGTTGGCGCTTCTTTCTCTGGTAACTATGTATGTATTTCTATGGAGAAACAGAAGCCCTGTCTGCTGATTTGTTTTATTCGCTCTGCTTATATAATTTCTGCTTGTAATTTTTGTTTGTGTTTTTTCTGAAGTTCAGGGTGCTGACTTTTCCCCTTGAACTAAGTGAATGATATATGTATATTTAATTAAAGTGAGATTGTAAATCCCTTAAAACTGCTTTCCCTTTAGTCTGCAGATCCTGCCAACTATGCTATATCGTGCTTACATCTCTACAGCAGCGGCAAGTAGCATTACTGTTACACCTGGCATGGACAAATTCACTTTAAAGAAGCCTCTAGCCTAGTGGGAGGAAAAGTTATTTCAAAGTAGAAAAGAAGATGACATGAAGAATTGTGCTGCGATGGAGAGGATGGAGAAATACATGAGGGATTATTGATAAATACAAATAACTGCAGTCTAATATCATTTTACAGTAAAATAACCTCAATATGCAATGATGAAATAAAAAAATTCAGATTGGAACAGCTATTATAGAGCAACAGAATGCTGAACTTCGTGTAGACAGGCTTGGTTCAAATTTTACCACTGATGTATAATTGATAAACTACTTGCCCCTTTTTGATACTCACAGAATCTCAGGTGAGGAGATGAGATGGGGGAATGGGATTCAGAAGTCATCTAATTCATCCTTTACCTGAACAAGAATCCCCTCTCATCATATTTTGTGAGACTTATTTTTCTTATTGGTAAGAGAGAAATGACAATACTTATATAATCTATTCGATAGAGTTGTGTAATCATGCTTTGAAAACCTTCAATTGGATTTAATGGATCCATGATCTCATCTCTGTGGGTATTTCTTCCAATTATGCCAAATCACCAATAATCTATACCTCCCCATGCTGTGTAACTCATGTCAATGACCCCCTCATCCTGCCCCCCATCCATCATTCATAAGGTTCTGCCAAAAGCACAAGAGGCATTCCTCAATATTTTTTTCATTTCCTGAGTGTCAAAGCAGCACTCTCATTGCCCAATTAGTCTACTCCCTTTTCTGATTACACATTTCCTAAATGATAACTTTTTAAAATCACTTCTTATACATAAGTCATCTTTGGAAATATGCTGAAGACAACTGAAGCACTTTTTTTTCTACTAGCCTTTGAGTCACCTACAAATTTGGTTCTTCATGTTTACAGTGTTCTCTGACTTATAAGCATTTAGCATCACTTGATTAAAATCAGTATTAAAAAAATTGTGTCAAAGAGAAGCTTGGGCAATTTCCCACATTCATTCAAGTTCACTTTATTCTTCCTGTTCATTTCTGGGCTCAACTGACTGCTCATTTGCTGTGTTTGGTGAATATCTAAGTATTGATAGACTAAGTCACTGGACTGCTCATCCATTTGATAATCTGAACATGAGACATATTTCATGTGTTTGTCTTTGTCTTTGTGTACTGTTAAATAGATCTTTTCTGAGTGGCTGTAGGTATCATTAAGAAGTCTTCCTGGAATTCTTACGGAAGACCTCAACATCTATAGGAAATATTTCTCCCACTTGGATTATTCTGCTCTGGAAATGATACAGTATTTGCAAACATCTTTGGTGAACACTTCTAAACCCTTTCCTTAGCTTTATAGGCATGAGAGCATAATAAACAAAGCATTATTGAACAAACCTCTTGCTGTCTATCATGGAATTGAATTATTTTTCCATTTTGTGAGCCACAATTAGCTTAGCTATTCTCCAGTTACAGGGCATTTGCTTTGTTTCACCCATTTGCTACTACAAAAAGTGCTATTATGGGTATTTTGGTATATTTGGAAACTTTATGTCTTTGACTCCCTTGGCATTTATGTTTAGCAGTAGAATCTCTGAGTCAAAGGGTATGTCTGTCTGTCATTTTTAGCATAATTCCAATTTAGCATCATATGAGCTGTTCTTGATGAAGACATGCTACCTTTTCTAGATGTTCACTAACATCTTTAGTAATACATTAGAGCATTTTTCCAAGAATTAGTCATGCTTGTTGGCATATAGCTTGCAGATTCCACTATCCCTTTTTTCTCTCTGTCAAAATTGGGACATCTATTCCAGCGACACTACTCCCATTCTCCACGATCTTTCAAAGATCTAACAGCAACTCAGGAATCACATCTACCAAAACTTTTTTTTTTCTTTTACTATTTTAGGATGTAGCTTGTTTAGCCCTGTTAACTTGAACTCATTAGTGAAAGGTAGGTTAAATCTTATCACACGTTTTCTCACTTATCTTTCTTTCAATTTGACTCCATATTAACTACATTTATTCTAACCTTTCCAGAAATTTTTTTTTAATTTGCTGAACTATTTTATTTGTTTTAATTTTTTTAAAAAAAACTTTATTATTTATTTAATATTTTAGTTTTTAACATTGATTTCCACAAGGCTTTGAGTTACAAAATTTTCTCCCCATTTCTACCCTCCCCCCTACTCCAAGATGGTATATACTCTGATTGCTCCCTTCCCCAGTCAGCCCTCCCTTCTGTCAACCCACTTGCCCCCCATCCCCTTTCCCCTTACTTTCTTGTAGGGCAGGGTAGATTTCTATGCCACATTCCCTATATATCCTCTTACTCAGTTGCATGCAAGAACAATTTTTTCTTTTGACCATTCCAAATTCTCTCCCCTCTTCAATTCCCACCCACCCTCCCTAAGAAGGCAAGGAATTCAACATAGACCACACCTGTATAATTATGTAAAACTCTTCCACAATACTCATGTTGTGAAAGACTAACTATATTTCCCTCCATCCTATCCTGTCCCCCTTTATTCAATTTTCTCCCTTGACCATGTCCCTTTTCCAAAGTGTTTGTTTTTGATTACCTCCTCCCCCATCTGCCCTCCATTCTATCATACATCATCCCCCCTTTTTTATCCCCTTCCCCCTACTTTCCTGTGGGGTAAGATACCCAATTGAGTGTATATGTTATTCCCTCCTCAAGTCAAATCTGATGAAAGAAAGATTCACTCATTTTCCCTCACCTGGCCCCTCTTCCCGTCCAACACAACTGCTTTTTCTTGCCACTTTTAAGTGAAATAATTTACCCCATTCTATCTCTCCTTTTCTCCCTCTCTCATTATATTCCTCTCTCATCCCTTCATTTAATTTTATTTTTTAGATGTCATCCCTTCATATTCAACTCACTCTGTGCCTCTCTCTCTCTCTCTAATATATATATATATATGTATGTATGTATGTATGTATATTCCCTTCAACTACCCTAATAATGATAAAGGTCTCATGAATTACACACATCATCTTTCCATGTAAGAATGTAAACAAAACAGTTCAACTTTAGTAAGTCCCTTATGATTTCTCTTTCTTGTTTGCCTTTTCATGCTTCTCTTGATTCTTGTGTTTGAAAGTCAATTTTTCTATTCAGT
Organism: Phalanger gymnotis; assembly: GCA_028646595.1. Lineage (NCBI taxonomy): Eukaryota > Metazoa > Chordata > Mammalia > Diprotodontia > Phalangeridae > Phalanger > Phalanger gymnotis. Next base: position 741,702,654 of record CM053622.1, read on the forward strand.
TCTGGTCTTTTCACTGAAAAAGCTTGAAAATCCTCTATTTTATTGAAAATCCATATATTGTCTTGGAGCATGATATTCATTTTTGCTGGGTAGGTGATTCTTGGTTTTAATCCTAGCTCCTTTGACCTTTGGAATATCATATTCCAAGCCCTCTGATCTCTTAATGTAGAAGCCACTAAATATTGTGTTATTCTGATTGTGTTTCCACAATACTCAAATTGTTTCTTTATGGCTGCTTACAGTATTTTCTCCTTGACTTGGGAGCTCTGGAATTTGGCAACAATATTGCTAGGAGTTTTCTTTTGGGGATCTTTTTAGGAGGCAGTTTGTGGATTCTTTCAATTTCTATTTTACCCTCTGGCTCTAGAATATCAGGGCAGTTTTACTTGATAATTTCTTGAAAGATGACATCTAGGCTCTTTTTGATCATGGCTTTCAGGTAGTCCAATAATTTTTTAAATTATCTCTCCTGGATCTATTCTTTAGGTCAGTGGTTTTTCCAATGAGATATTTCACATTGTCTTGCATTTTTTCATTCCTTTGGTTCTGTTTTATAGTGTCTTGATTTCTCCTAAAGTCACTAGCTTCCACTTGCTCCAGTCTAATTTTTAAGGTGGTATTTTCTTCAGTGGTCTTTTGGACCTCCTTTTCCATTTGGCTAATTCTGCCTTTCAAGGCATTCTTCTCCTCGTTGGCTTTTTGGAGTTCTTTTGCCATTTGAGTTAGTCTATTTTTAAGGTGTTATTTTCTTCAGTATTTTTGGCATCTCCTTTAGCAAGTTGTGTTTTTTTTCATGGTTTTCTCGCATCTCTCTCATTTCTCTTCCCAATTTTTCCTCTACTTCTCTGACTTGCTTTTCCAAATCCTTTTTGAGTTCTCATGACCTGAGACCAATTCATATTTTTCTTGGAGGCTTTTGATGTAGGCTTTTTGACTTTGTTGACTTCTTCTGGCTATATGATCTTCTTTGTCACCATAAAAAGATTCTAGAGTCTGAGTCTGAATCTGGATCTGCATCTTTTCTTTTTCTGCCTGGCCATGTTCCCAGACAACTACTTGCCCTTTTAGCTTTTTCTCAGAGTATGACTGCTTGTAGAGTAGAGAGTGCTTTAACCCAAGCTTTAGGGGCCACACTGCTGTTTCCCGAGCTACTTCTACTTCACTGTCACTGCAAGCTCTGACACAGCAGTCCTCCTCCTCCCCCAAGAACTGCCAACCAAGATTGCGACTCAGATTCAAGCAGGGAAAAGCAAGCCCTGCACTCCTGCTCTGGTCTGCTGCTTGATTCCTCCCATGGTGTGAGCCCGAGACTCTGGAAGTAGCTATTGCTGCAGCTTTGGAAACAGCCGCAGGAGCTTCCTGTTGTGGCTGCCACCACCATCTCATCACCTCTGCCACCCCCAGGGCTGGTGGCCCAACTGCTTTCTAACAAGATCTAGCAGTTTCCCCACTATCCTGCTCCATGGTATTTGGCTTTTGTGGGTTGAGAAGGCTGGTAACTGCCACAGCTCAATGATTCATGGCCCTAATGCACGGCCCGGGCTGACTCTCTGTCTGGTCTGTTCTGGCATGGCCCACATTGGGCTGCATTCTGCTCCCAGCACGATGTGATAGACCCTTCCCAGTAACCATCCAGGCCATCTGGAGCTGGAGACCTACTTCCCTCTGCTATTCCGTGGCTTCTGTAGGTCTAGAATTTGTTCAGAGCCATTTTTTTACAGGTGTTTGGAGGGATTTGGGGGAAAGCTTAAGCAAATCCTTGCTTTCCATCTGCCATCTTTGCTCCACCCCCAGAAAAAATAAAGATTTAGAAATTCATTTTTTTAATCATTATATCCTCTCATCATCACATCCATCCAGTATAATGGCTCTATTCCTTCTTTGAACCACCTATCTCTCCCAAGGTAGCTTTAAAAATTCATCCCCCATTGCATTATTATTCACCACTATCTCACCTCACACTTTTCCATCTCTGTATATATTTACCTCATGGTAGTCCTGCTCAGCTAACAACTATTCTACACCCAACCCCTTTGGGATGTGATTCCTGAGTTGCTGTCAGATCTTTGAAACATCATGGAGAATGAGAGTTATGTCACAGGAATAGATGCCCCAATTTTGAAAGAGGAAAAAAAAAGAAAAGAGTGTAATCTGCAAGCTATTTGACAACAGCTAATCTTAACTATGGTGATCATGAATGCAGAAACAGACAACTGTAATCTCCATGAAAAAGGGAAAGGGACCTACATGCATCCTTTTTGTGGTAGTAAAATATTGGAAATTGAGGGGATGCCCATCAATTGGGGAATGGCTGAATAAGCTGTGGTATATGAATGTAATGGAATATTATTATGCAAAAAGAAATGATGAACGGGAAGATTAAAAAAAAAACTGGAAAGACTGGAAAGGCCAGGAGAAGTAAGCAGACAGAAGCTTCAAAATAAATAAATAGCTAACATTCATATAGAGCTTTAAGGTTTATAGCTTTAAGTTTTTTATAGAGACTTTTCAGGCTTTACAAATATCTCATTTTGTCCTTCTATCAATCCTTACCATCCTCCTTTTACAGATGAGGAAACTAAGGCAGACAAGTTTAAATGACTTGCCCAGGGTGACAAAGCTCAAAAATGTTGGAGGCTGGATTCAAACTCAGATTTTCTTCACTATTGGTATAGCACTCTATCCTCTGGGACACCTAGCTACTTCAAAATGATGCTTTCAATCATTGAGGGAGAAAGGGGAAAGGTGATATTGAAGAGGAGAGATTATGAAATTTCTTTGCTTAGTGTTCAAATTTTGAAGTTATACCTTCCATTTATAAGTATTTATAATATAAAATTTTTAAGTCTTATAAAAAGTCAGCTCTAGTTTTGCAGTCATACCCAAGGAATGTATTTAGAATGACCTAAAGGGAGACTTCCAGCTTAGATTCTCTATATAAAAAGACAGACAAGAATTGCATAGGATAAGAAAGTAATTACCCATATTGAGGTCATGGACTGATTGAAATGCTTAAGTATAGAATGTTAGCACTGGAAGAGACCTCTGGGAGCATTTAGCCCAGCCCATTCAGTTTATGGATGAGAAAGCTGAGGTTGAGTGATTTGCCTGAAGCCACATAGGTATTAAGTGTCTGAGGCAGGATTCAATGAAACCAAGAAGTTCTTGACAACAAATCCATTAAAATTATTAAGTATAGAAGGTTCTCACTAGAAGGGATCTTAGGGATCATTTAATCCAGCTGACTCATTTTAAAGATATGGAAATGAAACTCAGAGAAGCTAAGGTCACAAAACATTTTAATTTATGGTAGAATTGAAATTATAATTCCGGTCTTCTGATACCTGGTCATATGTTCAAGACAATAATCCCCAAGTCATTAAAGTATATATTATTTTTTCTCATGAGTTGGCCCTACAATTTGTTGGCCCATTTTTAATAGAAGCAATGAAACACAACAATAGGACTTTTATTTAAGTTCATTATTATTTAATTCAAATAGAGTAGAATATAGGTTTACAAAGTTAATTTCTTCTGAGATTCTGTTCCTCTTGTGATTTGTGTTACAAAGTGAATTTTCCCACAGGAAATAATATAAAGTTGGATGATCAGTATTACATCCCAAAAAATATTCATATAAAAATAATTATTTATAATTTTAAGTATTTTTTTCCTAATGCACTTGGAATACAATAGCAATGATCAGTACACAATGTAAACCAAAAATAAAACAAATTAACCTGCACTTTACCTTTGAGAAGAGTCATGGCTGGCATGAGGGAGATGAAAGGGAGGAGGAGGAGGAAGGTTTTTTGCTTGGAAGGAGAATCTCCTTCCATGAAAACATTGGGTATTTCAGCGTTGGGAATGTTCTCTCTTATGCTACTTTCACTACTGCCTTCACTTATTTTTTGTTTTTTAGAATCACTTTCATGTTTTGACTCACTGATTTTTTTTTTCTTTACATTCACTTCTGACTAGGAATCTATCTAACAACACTTGTTTTTAACATTTTTCAGAACATCGAGGAAATGTGACACTGCATTATCGTTAAAAACATTCATTGTTCTCATTCCTACAGTCTTATTTGGGTGACATTTTTTCAACAAAATTTTGCACTTTTTCCCACATCTGATAAACCTCCCTAATCTCATTTGACATGAGTGAATCCTCCAACCTCTCAACCTCCTCCTCAGATGAGATATCCTCTGCAACCTCTCGCTGTTGTTCCTCATTGAGATCCATCAGTTCATCTGTCATCAGCTCATGGCTATGTTCCTCCACCAGCAGAATTGAGCATTCTCTTGGTGACTTCATCCCAGGCTTTGTCAATGATCTTGAGGCCAACAATGTTGAAATGGTTGTTCCAAAACTCTCGGAGGGTAAGGTTAGTGCCTTTGGTCACCCCAAAGCATTGCTGAAATAAAGCTTCTGTATAAAGCTTCTTCAAGTTCAAGAGGACCTGTTGATCTGGTTGGATTAGAGTTGGCTGGAGTAGTGGAGTGGTGTGAGGAGGAAGGAACCTGACTTTAATGAACTTGAATTCCTCCAATAGGTCATCTTCAAGGCCAGGAGGATGGGCAGAAGCATTGTACATAACCAGCAAGACTCTGAGTGGAAGACTATTTTCTTGAAGATATTTCTTCACTGCAGGCCCAAAGACTGTGTTGATCCATGACCCATGCCTTGCTATTGGACCTCCACATAACATTTAACTGGCTCTTCTGCACCATACTCTTCTTGAATGCTCAGGGATTCTCAGAATGATAGACAAGAAGGGGCATGATTTTTAAATCCCCACTTGGATTAGCACAGAATAAGAGGGTTAGACGTTCTTTCATGGGCTTGTGCCCAGGCATTAGTCTCTTCTGCTGTAATGTACATTCTCTTAGGCATCTTTTTCCAAAAAAGACCCATCTCATTGTAGTTAAAAACTTGCTGTGGCAGGTGATTCTCAGAAATCACAAGCTTTTCAAATTCCCTGATGAAGCCCTCCACTGCCTTAGCATCTGAGCTTGGTGCTTCACCATACCGTATACCACTATGGATGACACTTCTCTTTGAAATTATCAAACCAGCCTCAGCTAGCCTTGAAACTTTCTTCCTCTGACTGACTTGTGCCCAGCATCTTTGAAATGAGATCGGCATGCAATGCCCTTGTCTTCTCACAGATAATGATCTCAGTTATGGTATCACCTGCTAACTACTTCTCATCGATCCACATGAGAAGCAACTTTTCAACATCTAGAACATGTGACCATTGCTTTGATATTCTCATGACCCTCTTCTCTGCATCTACCACCTTTATTGAATCCTTCTTCAAAATGGTGCAGATTATAGATGCTGACCAGTTATAAAACCATGAAAGGTCGGTCACACGCACACCACGTTCATGCTTCTCAATTATTTCTTTTTTCATTTCCAACATAAGAGTCTCCTTCATCTTTGTACCTTATTTTTCAATCTTCTTCTTCATTGGGGCCATTGTTACAAATATTGTGTAGATCACAGTTACTACTATATACTTTTACTCAAAGTACTACTTACATATGCAAACACAAGAGAACACACTTGTAATGGTACTGTTAAGAGAGAACAATGCTGCCTTCACAAAAGTTCAATGCCTAATGAGGCCAATTAGGTGCTATATGGACTTGAGGTTCCTCAGGGCAGCTAAGTGGTTTAGTGGATAGAGCATCAGGCCTGGAGTCAGGAAGACATGAGTTCAAATCTGACCTCAGATACTTTCTAGCTGTGCTATCCTGGGCAAGTCACTTCACCATGTTTCCTCAGTTTCCTCATTTGTAAAATGAGCTGAAGAAGGAAATGCTAAACTAGTATCTCTGCCAAGAAAACCCCAAATGGGGTCACAAAGAGTCAGATACAACTGAACAACAATGACATTTCATATCATATTCTCATTATTTATTATTTTAATAAGTTCATTACTATCGTTCTAAGTTCTGAGTACACGTCCAATAAATCACTCCTCCCTTTATTATTGTTTCATTTTTTTCAGCTTCTTTCTTCTTTTTTGTTCTTTCTGAAAACTGAGCTTTTGTCCCTTTACTCTCTGTCTATGCAAGTATCCTCCTAAGAAGACATCAGACTAAGCCCAGGAAACTTGGCAGCCTTTCATCATGGGCCTGGTGCCATGGCTCATGAATGTGTAAACTGTTAAATTATAAGATCAAAGAATGGAAAAAAAGCTAAGTCATATCCCTCAGCGTTCCTCACAAGCAAGCATACAGGAATGGTAATCACTGACACAAAGACTTGCCAGCTCAAATCATTTCATAAAAGCATCATGTGCCACTACCATAGGTTAATTAGATTACTTCCTCTTATGGAATCATGGAATCTTAGAGTTAGCAAGGTCCTCGGAGGTCAAAGTCATAGAGCTGGAGTGTGTCTTCTGTATCATTCAGTCCAATCTCCTCATTTTATGGATGATCAAACTGAGGATCAGAGAGGTAAAATTAATTTTCCAAAGTCACTCATTTAGTGAGTGGCAAAGTCAGAAACATATTTGGAGTGCCCTGATTCTTACAGTGCTCTTTCAACTCCACTATAGCCACTTCATCTAATCCAATTATACTTGAGGCAGGATATCTGAAACAAGTGGTCATCATTCTAATTTTAAACATCTTGGACTGCTTCTGGCATTTGGATAGGTAAAGATTTGCTTTATTTTGCCTGTAACAGGCCACAAGAGGGAATGAAACTGAATCTATCATGCTTCAGCTAAAGTAAAAATGGCAGTGGCATGAGAGAAATTAGTATTATAATATTATGTTAATAATTAATTATTATTTTGTGATCCACCATTTTCCTTCCATTTCTGTTAAAATCCTACTTCTGAAAAGGTCAGTCAGCCTCTGAAGGAAATAGCTGAATGATGACATTACTCCTAGCCCCCTAGGCCAGTAGTGGAAAACCTGCAGAGTTGAGTCCCCCTGTGGCCCTGTAGCTTCTCAAGTGCAGCCCTTTGAATCCAAACTCCACAGAACAAATTCCCATAATAAAAGGATTTGTTCTGTGAAGTTTGGATTCAAAGGGTCACACTAGAGTATGGTTCCCCACCCCTGCAGGCACATGCTTCTTTGTAGGATAGGATCCCACCCAACTAGGACACCTAATTTCTGTTTAGAGCATAAACAGAATCTAGTCTTTTGTTGGGTCTTCATCTGGAGGAGGAGCCCATGTGTTTTTGGTCCCCTCCTTTACAGGTGAGAACAACTCAGTTCATAAAGGAGAGAACTAGCTAGAGAGGCCAGGATGGAGATGGCTTTCCCTGTCCAGATGCCTTAAGGCTGCTAAATCTCATGATCAAGCCAAGTTCTCAGCCCACCTCCTCATTAAAGGCCCCCCAATCAGGACTGATTTTCACTTGTCAGTAGAGTTCCCTTTCAGAAGGCACTTAAGGAATTTCAAGGTCTCTTTTCACATCTTTGGTTACTAAGAGAAACCACTTACCATCAATTTATTGACTGCCAGCTAGCCTAATTATTAATTGATTAAATGATTATTAATTATCCAGAAACTCTGTCTCTCTGGGTATTCATTTGTCACAAGTAGCAATCATGCTCTCAGACAAAGTAAAAACAAAAATAGACCTAATTTAAAGAGATAAGCAGGGAAACTACATCTTGCTAAAAGGCGCCATAGATAACAAACTAATACCAGTTGTAGACATGACTGCAGAGCATTCTAATTCTCAAAGGAAAAGTTCAGCGAATTACAGGACAAAGTAGTAAAACTATACTAGTGAAGGACACCAACTTTCCCTTCTTGGAGATAAATTTAAACACAAAATAAATGAGAAAGAAGTTAAGTAGTTAAATAGAATTTTAGAAGTTAGATATGTTAGACCTATGACAAAAATTGAATGGCAATAGAAAAGAATATGACTTTTTCTCAGCTGTATGTGACACTTTCACAAAAATTAACCGTGGATTAGGGCATAAAAACCTCACAAAAATGCAGAAAAGTAAAAGTGCTAAATGCACCCTTTTCAGATCATAATGCAATAAAAACATGTATTCAATAAAAGGTAATGGAACCATACATTAAAAATAAATAATCTTAAAGTAAATAATCTAATCTGAAAGGATCACACAACAAATCATAGAAACAATCAATTTCATTAAAGAGAATGATGACAATAAAACAATATACTAAAATTTGGGATTGAGCTAAAGCACTACATAGTAGAAAATTTATATCTATAAATGCATATGACAATAAAAGAGAAAAAGCAGATCAATGAATTGGGCATGCAATTAAAAAATCTGGAAAAAGAGCAAATTAAAAATACCCAATTAAACATCAAAATAGAAATCATAAAAGTTAAAGAAGAGAAAAACAAAATTGAAAGTTACAAAAAAGCATTGAACTACAAAATAAAACCAGGGGCTGATTTTTAATGGGAAAAACAACAAAAACAAAACAGATAAACCATAGGCTAATTTGATTTTTTTTAAAAAAGATGAAAGAAGGAAACAAAATTGCCAGCTCAAAAATTAAAAAGGTGAATGTAGCATTAATGAAAATGAAATTAAAGCAATTATTAGAAGTTATTTTACCCAATTATATGCCAGTAAAACTGACAATCCTAGAGAAATGGATAAATCTTTGCAGAAATATAATTTGTCAATATTAACAGAAGAGTAAATAGAATATCTAAATAACTCTAACTTATAAAAATAAATTGAATAAGCCATAATGAATTCCCTAACAAAAATTTCCCAATATCATTTGGATTTACAAGTGAATTCTCCCAAACATTTAACTATCTGAAAAAATAAGGTAAAGAAGGAATCCTATCAAATTCCTTTTATAAAACAAAATATAGTTTTGATATTGAAACCAAAGAAAAAAATCAAAATTAAAACAACTCTGAGGTACCACCTTACCTCTATCAGATTGGCTAATATGATAGAAAAAGAAAATGATGTGCTGTAGAGGATGCGAAAAAAATGGAGACACTAATGCAATGTTGGTGTACTTATGAACTGATCCAAACATTCTAGAGATAAATTTATAAATTTCTAGATGTAATGGCCATTCTCCAGTTGATAAATGGTGAAAGAATATGAACAGGAAGTTTTCAGAAGTAGAAATCAAAGCTATCAATAGTCATATGAAAGAACACTTTAGATCACTATTTATTAGATTAATGCAAATTAAAACAACTCTGAGGAGCCATTTCACACATATCAGATTAGCTAACATGACAAAAAAGGAAAATGACAAATGTTGCAGGGAATGTGGAAAAATTGGGACACTAATCCACTGTAGGTAGAACTACAAACTGGTCCAACCATTCTGGAGCACAATCTGGAAATATGCCCAAAAGTCTATAAAACTGTGCATGCTCTTTGACTCAGAAATACTGCTACTAGGTCTGTATCAAAAAGAGATCAAAGAAAAAGGACCTATTTGTTCCTTCAATTTCCAATCATGAAAGAGATGGTAGATATTGATTCTCCTAAGTCACCTACGAGGGAAGGAAGGAGAGGAATGGACAGAAATATTGGAAAATGGCAGAAGACTTGCTATGTGTGCTCAAAATCATAGACTAGAGGGAAATCACTTCAGGCATGAAAGAAATGGGACCAGAAATGCATCTGTGGCCACTAGTCCCTGAGGAAGTTATTCACAGAAAGGATCTTGCCCATCTAGCCTCTGCTACATCCCAACATTAAGAAATTACATTTATCCATCAAACTAATATAGGAAATAAAAGAAATTAAACAATAGAGGGAATCCTAAAATCAGAAGAAAAAAGAAATGAAATTGTCAAAAGAATCCAAAACTGTTAACATAAGTATAACGTGAAAAAAATCAAACACTCTTCAGAGAGATGTCAGAATCACAGAAACAAAAAGAAAATTCTTAAAAGGAGAAATTAGAAATCAATTTAGGATAGAAATCAGATATATGAAATAAAATTTCTTTTAAAGCAGACTAAGAAAAATTAAATATGTTATAAAAAATCTCTCCAAAGAAGAAAAATTCTAAGAGAATTGGAACACAGACAAGTCAAATCAAGTTAGCAAGTTTTTGTTAAGTTCTTATTATGTGTTAGGTAGGAGCAGATAGATGGCTAAATGATAGGTTGCTGTTCCTGCAGTCAGTAAGACCTTAGTTCAAATGCAGCCTCAGACACTCACTAGTTGTGTATCCTTGGGCATGTCATTTAACCTCAGTTTGCCTTAATCAACTGGAGAAGGAAAAGGCAAACCACTCCAATACCTTTGCCAAGTAAATGCCACGGGTGGCATGGTCCACAGGTGAGGAAGAGTCAGACATGACTAAACAACAATAGCAATGTGCCAGACATTGTATATATGGCACTATATGCCAAGTACTGAGAATACAGATAGAAGGAGTATAACAGTCCTGCCCTCGAGAAGCTTACACGATAATGACAATGGGGTGGGGAGTAAGAAAACAACTTATAAAAGGGAGCTGAAAAAGGAAGCTGGTAAGGGAGGGAAGTTACTTGGCCAAGGAATGGTAGAGAAAGTCAAGTAGAGATAAGTAGGCAGTGCAGCCTGGAAAGGAATGTACACATGGTTGACCTGGGCCTCCTACTTAAAATAAAGTTTCTGGAAGGAATGAGTCAACCAGAAGCCAAAGGAGAGGAGGGTACTTACAGTGGGAGTAGTGCAGAAGAGGAGTGAGCTTCAAGATTAAAGAGGTTGCTATGGCATTGCTAACAAAGTCCGATGGAGATGAGCCAGTAATGCAGCATGCAGAGGAATGAAAACAAAAATACTGGAGGGGAGGGTGAAAAATGGCCTGGTGAGAAAGAAAAGGAAAAAACCAACAGTGACAAAGAACATATGAATTACACTTCATCCCAGTGATGGATCTTGAAGACAGGATACACACAGATAACTTAAAGATCATACATTTCTCAAAAAAAGAAAAAAACTGTATTTTTTTAAAAAGAGGGAACTAATCCAATGCTAGTGCCCGACCTTGTGTGAGTTCCGCCTCCGCCGCTGTAGAGTGGGGCTGTGGGTCTTTCAGTCTCTCCCCAGACTCGGCCATGCTGGGGCTGTTGGACCGTGCTGCCGCTGCCTCTGACTCGGTTGCCCTTTGGGGCTTCGGCGCCGTTGCCCCAGGCCCAGACCTAGTTCTAGTCGGTAGCCCAGGACTACGAGGCCATGACATCCCCCGGCCCCAAGAACAGGGCGACCAGCGGCCATATCGTGGCGGTCATTGGGCTGTGGTGCACGTGCAGTTCGATGAGGGGCTCCCTCCCTTCCTCAGTGCCTTCGAAGTGCAGGGCAGCGAAACTAGGCTGTTTCTGGAGATCACCCAACATACGGGTGAGAGCACAGTCTGGGCCATTGCTATGGATGGTACTGAAGGATTGGTCAGAGGGCAGAAGGTGCTGGATTCTGGTGCCCCAGTCAAAACCCCTGTGGGGCCTGAGACCATAGGAAGAATCAGGAATGTGATTGGAGAGCCTATTGACGAAAGTGGTCCAATCGAAACCAAACAGTTTTTTGCTGTTCATGCTGAGGCACCTGAATTCATAGAGATGAGTGTAGAGCAAGAAACCCTGGTCATTGGCTTCAAAGTTGTGGATCTTTAGGCCCCATATGCCAAGGGTGGCAAAATTGGTCTATTTGGTGGTGCTGGTGTGGGAAAGATGGTATTGATTATGGAACTAATCAACAATGTTGCCAAGGCCCATGGTGGTTATTCTTTATTAGCTGGTATTGGTGAATGGACCCCAGAAGGCAATGACTTTTACCACGAGATATTGATTCTGGTGTCATCAATCTGAAGGATGCCACTTCCAAGGTAGCCTTGGTATATGGCCAAATGAATGAACCACCTGGCTCTTGGGCTCAGGTAGCCTTAACTGGCCTCACTATTTAGCCTTAACTGGCCTCACTATGGCTGAATACTTCCAAGACTGAGAGGGTCAAGATGTACTGCTTTTCACTTATAATATCTTCCAATTCACTCAGGCTGGCTCAGAGGTGTCTGCTTTACTAGGCAGAATCCCCTCTGCTGTTGGTTACCAGCTCACCTTAGTGACTGATATGTGCCCCATGCAGGAAAGAATTACCACAACCAAGAAATGTTCTATCACTTCTGTGCAAGCCATCTATGTGCCTGCTGATGACATGAATGACTTCACTCCTGCCACCACCTTTGCCCACTTGGATGCTAACACCGTGCTGTTCCAGGCAATTGCTGAGCTGGGCATTTACTCGGCCGTGGATCTTCTGGACACCACTTCCCAGATCATGGACCCCAACATTGTTGGCAATGAGCACGATGATGTTGCCCAAGGTGTGCAAAAGATTCTGCAGGATTATAAGTCCCTCCAGGATGTCATTGCCATCCTTGGTATGGATGAGTTGTCTGAAGAAGAACTGACAGTGTCTTGGGCCTGGAAAATCCAGCGTTTCTTGTCACAGCCATTCCAGGTAACTAAGGTATTCACACGATATGTGGGGAAGTTGGTACCCCTGAAAGAAACCATTAATGGATTCTAGCAAATCTTGGCAGGTCAGTATGACCATCTCCCAGAGCAGGCCTTCTAGAGGGTGTTCCTAAAGTCTGGACACAAAGGCAAAAATGAATATTTGCAAGAAATGAAATGAATGAAATTTTCAACATTTTATTTAATTGGAATATTAACAAATAACATCTCCAAAATGATTTCCATAATTTGTGATGCAAAGGTTGATGCATTTTGTAAGATTCATGTGAACTCGATGCAATAACTCTATATTTCATATGTGTCCAGACTTTAGGAATGCCCTGTATGTAGTTGGACCCATTGAAGAAGCCATGACAAAAGCTGAAAAGCACTCATGAGGAGTCACCTTCATCCACCACACATCCTTCAATTTCAGTTGTCTGAGCGAAGTACACAAGAACTTTCATTGGAAAAGCATGTACTGTCTGAAGAATATTTAAACTTTTGAACAAAATGTACATCTCACAGCCCATTTTGTGTCTGGGGAGAGTCCTAAAAGGGTAGAGTGGATATTAGAATTGTATGAGATGAGTTAATCATTATGTTCACTTTTCTGGTTTCCACATCCTTATCCTTCTCTAAGACAAGATGAATATACTTTATGCCTAGACAAGGTTTTCAAAGCAAAATCTCTAAAGAAATGCATTAAAGTACTTTTTAAAAAAATGAAATACAACCAAGGAATAATGCACAAAAAATATGCAGAACTTCTGAATACAGACAATAAAATATTGATCAAGAAAATCTACAGATTGTTATTTTAAAAGGGAGGAAAGAGAATGTTTCAGATTCTCAGGCATACAGTGGTTAAATTTAATGGTTTCAATAACATACAATAAATTTGGCAAATATCCAGTAAAAATATCTTCAAAAATTAAGGGGAAAAAATTAAGAAATATAAGAGCTCAATAAAAACTAAGCTGCAGATATTAGTCATTAGTGAAAAAAAATTATAGATGTTTACCAAAAGAGAGATATTTAGATCCTTTTGCCTCCTCAAAACCCATCTCAAGCAGATTATTCAATTTGAAAATACCCAAATAATAGAAGCAGAAGAAAAATAAGTGCGTTAATCAAGAAAAGACTAAGTAATGAAATCAATTTTCTCCTTTTAATATTTAAAGAAATCAGCAAAAGAGAAACTGGGAAAACTGAGTCAATGTACCACAGACTAAATTATTTGACTTCATGCCTAAAGGCAAAGTCAATGTCTTTCATGGAAAGAAATAAAAGAGTAAGAGAGAACTAAATCTTGACATTTCAGAAGCTTTACATTGAGAGGGAAACAGAGAGAATAAGGAGGGATGTTTAGGATTTAGCCTGCGAGTCAGGAATTAAAATTCATAGGAGATTGAAAATGAAGAGTAATAATGAGGAGAAAAGCAATGAAGGAAAACTTCTTTAAAAAGAGTTCGATAAATGAATTTTTTTATACTTCTTTTTAAAAAAACATTGGAGGCAGAGGAGGAAAGGGATGATTTGGAAAACTCACTTGAAGTGCCCAGGAAAAAAAGAAATAACAAATTGGAGGGAAAGATTACTTAATAAATAAAAGAACTAGAAATGAACAATTTACATAAATTAGAATAATTTGGAATAAGATAGACAAATAAAGGGGGTGGGGAAGCCTGTGGGTATTAGACTAAAGAGAGCTAATCACAAGGACAATGTATATATTACTTTAAAAGAGGAAGGTGATTAAAAAAAAAATCGATACAAAATGAATTAATTAGAGGGCTATTCTCAATGACTTTGGGTCTGTTCGACCACCAGCTAAGGGGGCAGAGTGCTGTGAGCTCAACAGCATAAAATGAATTATTAGAGGCATGGTAGGCAATGTGAAGTGAAAACACAGAGTGACTGAGGCATCGTGACCTGGCAAAGGTGTGAGTATGGTGCCTTACGGCTTGGACTCAACTTGGCCATAATGAGGTTGAGAAAGAAAATGTGGTGATCCTACATTCAGAAGTGATAAATGGAGAATATCAATAATATCTGTGTGGTTTGCCTTAGGTATATGGTAGGGAAAGGTTGGGGGAAATGAAGGGGGCAAGGAGAAAGGGGTTGTTGATATGATCTAATGACCTAGTTGTTAGGAAAACCCAGCATACTCAAATAGCATGAGCTGGCATGAAATGAAAAACGATGAGAATTGTAACATAGTGCAGTATAGAGAACTTGTGGGAACATCTGAGCTCACCTCCAAGTTTTTATTTCCAAAAGATTGTGTACAAGTGAAGAAATGGAACAACCTAATACTCAGGTCTTTTTCACATAGCCTATTAACTAATCACCTATCTGTCTCTCTCTCTCTCCTTCCCTCTCTCTCTGTCCCCCCCCCCCCACCTCTCTCTCTCTTTGTGCCTGTCTCTCCATGTTTTTATTCTTTGGCAGTTGATTTCTTAAACCAAAGTATTAAGACTTTCTGTTGTCCTTATTAAATTTCATCTTATTCTAGCCTTCAGAGAGCTTTGGGAATCTTTTGAAGAGAGAAGGAGACATGTGGACAAAATAGTGTTGAAAGGACAATTCTTTGTTCAGGCTTTCACCCTGATTAAGAAAGCAAAACTCAGGACAAAGAATTAAAAGGAGTTTATTAAAATTACTTCAAAGTAGCAACATGTGGATGCACTGATCACTGGACATCAGCAAGGGCTTCAAAATGGAGCCAGATCTTATTGAAAACTTTCATAGTGAGATAAAGACAATTTGGGTAGGTCCAAGTGGGCAAAAGGAAATGTGCCATTGCGTCTCAGTTGCTCCCCAACTGCCTATATGTGATACTTATCAGGGGCAAAGAGGTAAGGGGTGACTTGCTAAACAACAAATAGCTGGTAACACAAAGCTGCAGATTGAGTGCTGCCTCCTCCAACGCTGATTAACAATCAAGGCTGGAACAATGGATCACTGAGTCAATATAACATGGAATAGCAGAAATAACTAAGTTAGAACTAAAAATATAAATTGACCTACAACTTAAAAAGTAATGAAATAAAAATTTAGGAAACAGTTAATTCAAAATAAATGTATTAGCTGAGTTACACAGACCAAAGATAATGTGAAAATGGGCTCCAAGGTTATCATTAATTGCGATTTAAAACTCCTAGGGTTTTTACCATCTTGTATACTGAAAAGTTTATGTGCAAATGAAATAATGATGAAAAAATATAGGATACTGGACCTAGACTTTGGAGGACCTGAGTTTGAATTCAGCCTTAGGAACTTACTAGCTATATGACTTTGGGCAAGTCAGTTGGCCTCTATCTGCCTCAGTTTCTTCACATGTAAAATGGGGGTAATAATGGCACCTATCTTCCAGGGTTGTTGTGGGGATAAAATGAGACTATATTTGTAAAACACTTTGCAAACTGTAAATCACTATCTAAATGCTAAATGCTGTTATGGAAAACTCCAGACATCATTCACAGAATCACAGAATTTCAGACCTGAAAAGGACCCTAGAGCTTCAATAAAGGCAGAGAGCCAGACTCCTTAATTTTACAGATGAGAGAACTGAAGCCCTGAGTGGTTTATAACAAAGAATTTCTCTTAGGTTACATAGGCAGTAAATAGCCTAACCCAGGTTAGAACCCAAGTCCTCTCATTCTTGTCCAGTGTATTTGCAGCTGCATTGTGCTTTCTCTGTTATTGGACCGATCAACTGTTGCATCATTCATAATCTATCAAATTGAAGGAAAAGAAAATCATATCTTAATATGGCTTCATGAGATTGGGTACTAGAGTGATATAAATCACATTTGATGCATGATGATCATAAAATCCTCTTCCTCTTTTCTCTCTATTCCCTCCTATCTAAACAACTGTGGAAAGACAAGCCAAAAATGTATAAACAGTTTATACTGGGATGCTTGAAAGGCAATTCCTTTAATGTTGGTTGAATGTGTTTTAATTGGCTTCGTGATATCCAATCAGTATTGTTGATGGTTGTTCATTTGGATTCCTATGAATTGAAAGAATCATGTGTTTGCACTATTTGTGTCTGTTTGCCCTATAGGTATAATTAGCT
The DNA here is from genome assembly GCA_028646595.1 of Phalanger gymnotis. Classification (NCBI taxonomy): domain Eukaryota; kingdom Metazoa; phylum Chordata; class Mammalia; order Diprotodontia; family Phalangeridae; genus Phalanger; species Phalanger gymnotis. The sequence continues at coordinate 741,719,195 of CM053622.1, forward strand.
TTTCTCATTTGAAATATATGCAGTGTTTGAGCAAGCCAAATGAACCACTGTGAGCAATCATCGCTGACTACAGAAAATATTGGTTGCTAATGAAACACTTATTTATTCAAATATCAAATTCTGTCCAAGCTTGTCCACAATCACCTTTTTTCTGGTCAATGGCTGAGAAGCTTTGAAGTGGCTCCAAATGCATTAGATTCCTGGGGATTCTCTGCCATTTTCTTGTATTTTTACAACAGATTTTTTTTTCTCAAGACGCATTTTGCAATAGATGATTAATTTTAAATGAACAGTTGACCTGATCGAGGGAGAACCAGGTGGTCACAAGGGCCCTGAGAATGACAAATCGGACATGCCCAGATGAAATTGAGAATGTATGTGGAAGAGGAAGTGAGTTGCATTTAGACCTGTGATTTCATTTGTATAATCAAACTGTATATAGAAATGGCCTCTATACATGTTGATCTACTTCTGATCTAACTTATCGTCAGCCTGTAACTTATAGTCTTAGAAAGTGGCCTGAAAGTTTGAAAGGTTAGGGTCTTTCCAGTAGCCACATAACAAGTATATTTTACATTGTTGCAAATGAAACCCCTGAGAGACAGAATTTCCAGGTAATTAATAATAAATATATTAATTAGGCTAGCTAATAATAAATTGATGGTTAATAGTTTCTCTCAACAACCAAAGATGCCAAAAGAAACTCTGAAATGCCTTAAATCAGATGTATATCTTCTGATAGGGAACTCTATACGGAACTGGTAAGTGAAATTCAACCTGGTTGGTGGACATTTAATGAGGAGGTGGGCTAAAAGTCTTTAGTTCCTCTAGCTGAGAATATGGCTTGGTCATGAGGCTCACCAACCTCAAGGCACCTGGGCAGGGGAAATCATTTCCATCCTTCTCTGGCTAGTTTTCTCCTTCAGGAGCAGGGCTGTCCTGAACTCTAGGGGAGAGGATCAAGGAAAAGGGTCTCTTCCCCCAGGGTAAGGAACTCACCCATACTGAATAGAAATTAGATTTCCTAGTTGGGTTGGGTCTTGCCCAACCTATTTAAGGAGCGTTTGCCTTGGGGGGCTAGGAGTAATCTTATTACTCAGTCATGCCCCTTAGAGACTGACTGACCTTTTAAAGAGCTAGGTCTTAAAAGAAATTGGAGGGAAAAGTTGGATCACAAATTTAAAATTATTAGTTAATATAATAGTATAATAATAATTTCTTTCAACATGAAGAACTCGACCCCAGTGTTTCTTGACCACAAGGTCAGTCCTCTATCCATAAAGCTATTTTGCCCCTTTGTGTATTTTGCAGTACTTTAATGACTATTTCATTAAGGTAGAAACCTCTTCGATGGATACATGTTTCAACCCCTTTACAAGATGGTAAATAGTGTTTGGGATCTATTATTGGCCAGAAAGAAAATTATCTTCCTAAGGCTCACTTTCTAGGAGCATCTACGAACTTTACTGGGTTGATCCTATAAGAGCCAATATGCCATCATCAGGCCCAGTTTGATGCTCCCACTTGGCCAGGCCTTCCAAAATGTTCTCTTCTAGTATAGAATATGAAGAACCTCACATTTTCTCTATGCCATTGGGCACCGATGTATTAAGAGTGAAAGGTTCAGTAGATAGAACACTAGAACTGGAGTCAGGAAGACCTAAGTTCAAATCCAGCCTAAGTCTTGGCTGCCTGGGTAATAGGTTGGGCACAGATTGCTTATTTCCTAGGGTTGCCTCAAAGCTGGGTCAGTGTCTTGTGGTTGAAAATGAGGTCCCTAGGTCACCACTCATAGACACCACTCGGTGTTTATCTAGTCCCATTTCCTGCCCTCGGATTCTCTGCTTGCCACTCAGAGTACTGGCCAGGCATCTTCTCCTGTGGAGGATGGGGATGAAGACCTTGGATTCCCCTTTGCCCTTACTACACTGCATGTTATGTTAATCTGATCTATTCTCTTCCTGAGATACTAGGATGATTTGCATCCTTCTACCTACTGTGACTTGTTTCCATTCACAGCTTCCACGGAATTCTGGTACTCTTTGCGTTTAGTCTTGGACTAGATGCAAAGAGTTTATAGCTGATGCTCTTTAGTTTTCTCTATTATGTTCATTCAGGTACATCTTTAGAATTTTGCTGAAGTGTTTGGGGCAGGGCTCCTCAAAGCTTAGTGTAGACAATCTTCAAAAATGGTAAAAATCTTTGATGAACATGGCTCTCTGTCTTCCCACAATAGCCTTTAGCCTATTACCTAAAAGAATGTTGGAAAATTCTCCAAAACACAAATTTCTTTGAATAAAATTAATATTAATTCACTCAAATTTTAAAAATAAAGAAATGTTCTAACATATGGGGTGCAAGATGGGGTGGGGAAGCTTTCCATATGACTGATCAATTGTGAAATCCAGTAATAATGTAGGATGTCAGAATTAATAAAACAAACAACTCCCCCTTTCAAACACGGTAAACCATTTATCAATCAATGGTAAGGAAACATTAGAGCTCTTTGATTTGCAAAATTTCTTATTATGTAGTATAATAGTACTTCCCAACATACTAGCGCAGATTTTGTCTTGAGCCTTAAAAAGATGGATTACAATATGAGACATACAAGATTAATTGTAATTGACCAGTGGTCTGTGAGGCAACAGATCCTTGTACTACCAAAATAATGGCCCTTGCCATAACCACAAGAACTTCAATAAGAAAATAACTTGGTCAAAGAAAGCATTTAGTGAAGAAAAAAAGGTGAGAATGGTCTAAGTAGCATTACAAAATTTAGTTACCAACCTCAATGATATTTTCAAGATTGTTCAATGTACATGCATGAGTTTTCGGGAACAGATGACTAGCTAAATAACACACTTTATGGGAAGAGGATTCAAAAACTGGCAGATCTTTTAGGAAATATAACATCAAACTACTGATTTATTTCTTTTTAAAACATGTTCTTTCCAATTTCTTCTACTAAATGTCCTACTCCACTATGTCATCTTGGTGTAGAGACGTTCATTGATTATCTTTTTAGAAATAAATTATTATTGATATCTTTTATTTTTTTCACTAAATGTATTACAAATATTTCTCTCTCTTCTCTTCTAACCATCTCTACCAATAGTACGATTAATGTACCTATTTTCTTATTTTTCCCACAGCCCCTCTAACATTTGTCATTTCCCTTTTTTGTCAATTTTACCAATCTAATGAGTGTGAGGTAGAAACTCTGAGTCACTTTAATCATTCCAGACTTATATATTACTCCTTTTTATATACTCTATGGTCCAGACAAACTGGATCCTAACTAACCCTGACACTTGACATTCTATCTTCCAACTCTGTGCCTTTTCAGGCATGGAAGGATTCTTCGCCACTTATATATGTGTGTGAGTATACATATATATGTAAATGTACATAGGAATCCTATAGCCTATTGTAATGGCAAGCAACATGGGACTTTCCTTTTTTTTTTTTTTTGGAGTGCTTCTCAGCACTAAGGTAATCAAGTGCCTTTGACTGAGTCTTGCCTTTGATTGAATCAAGAGTCTTTGATGACCTGCTTAAGTCACAAGACAGCCTAAGTCATATGAGTTTGAGTTACATGGTTGTGACACCCTCTGACCATGAAGGGGTATGTGTGTGTGTGTGTTTATGCATATATATAT
>CM053622.1:741723356-741753787 GCA_028646595.1 Phalanger gymnotis
TTAAAAAAAATAGATGTTCAAAAGTAAAAAAGTTTTGTTTTTTTTTTTTTATGCAACCAGAAAATAAGATGCACAGGCAATGGGGCATAGAGATTTATCTTGCCCTACAAGACAGGAAGGGAAAGGGGGATGGGAGGGGAATGGGGCGACTGAGGGGAGGGCAGACTGGGGAACAGGGCAACCAGAGTGTACGCCATCTTGGAGTGGGGGGGGAGGAAATGGGGAGAAAATTTGTAATTCAAACGCCTGTGAAAATCAATGCTGAAAACCAAATATGTCAAAAATAAATTAAATAAATAAATAAATAAATAAATTTTTTAAAAAATGAAAAAAAAATGAGATTGCTGTTACTGTATACAATGTTTTGTTGGTTCTGTTCACTTCACTCTTCATCATTTCGTGTCTTTCCACGCCCTTTTAAGATAATTAAACTCATCATTTCTTATAGCACAATAGCATTTCATGTCTTAATAGTATTCCATTACTTAATAATAGCATTTCATCATATTTATATGTTGTAATTTATTCAACCATTCCCCAGTTGATGGACACTCTTTTAGTTTCTAGTTCTTCAGCACCACAAAAAGAACTATTAGAAATATTTTTGTACACATCAGTCGCTTTCCTTTTTCTGTGATCTGGTTGATAGGCCTAGTAATAGTCCTACTTAGTCAAAAATTATGCAGAGTTCAGTAACTTTAGGGGGCATTGCTCTAAATTCTCAAGAATGGCTGTACAAATTTATAGCTCCACCATATATAGATTAATGTACTTGCTTTCCCACAGACTCTCCAGTATTTGTCCTTTGTCTTTTTTTCATTTTTGCCAGTCAGATAGTGGTGGAATAAAACTGCATAGTTTCTTTAATTTTCAGTTCTCTAATTGTTAGAAATTTGGAAAATCTTTTTTCTTATTTGACTATTGCTAGCTTGCATTTCTTCCTTAGGAAGTTGCCTGTTTGTATTCTCTTAGTATTTACCAACTAGGAAATGGAATTTATTCTTACAAATTTGTATCCATTTCTTACATATCTTGGAAATGATGTGTTTATCAGAAAAACCTGTCGCAAAGATATTTTCTTCAGAGACCAGTTTATCTTCTAATTTTAGCTGCATTGGTTTTGTTCGTGGGGAAAAAATTTAAGTTTATGTAATCAAAATTGTCCATTTTATCTTCTGTTATCCTCTCTGTCCCTTATTTGGTTATGAACTCTATCTATAGACCCAAAGGGCAATTTCTTCTTTATTCTCCTAATGTTTTTACAATGTCACCCACGACAGCTAAGTCCTGTATTTGTTTGGAGCATACTATAGGTTATAGGGTGAGATGTTAACCTATACATTGTTTCTTACAGACTGCTATTTCATTTTCCCAGCAATTTTTGTTGAATAGTGAGTTTTTACATTTGTCCAAGTTGCCCAATAGGCCCTTTGGCTCTATTCAAGAGCAGACAATTGTTTTCATTTGCTTCTGTATGTTGTGAATTTAATATGTTCCACTGATTGAACTCTGTATTTCTTAATCAGTTCTAAATCATTTTGATGATGGCTGCTTTGCAGTAGGGTTTGAAATTTGCCTCTGACAAGCCTTCTATGCTGCCCTTTTTATTATTTCCATTCTTGACCTTCTGTTCCTCCAAATGAATTTCATTATTAATTTTTCTAGCTCTATGAGGTAATCCTTTAATATTTTGATTTTTATGACTCTGATTAAGAATATTAATTTACACAGTATTATAATTTTTATTATATTACCTCAGTTTATCCACAAGGAATTTAGATTTCTCCAATTACTTACACTTCTTATTTTGATCAAGATTTGTAGTTGTATTAATATAATTACTGGGTGTGTTTGTGCATTGGTAAGAAGATTCTCAAGTATTTCATAATTTCTATAATAATTTTAAATGAAATTTCTTCTTCTATCTCATCCTGATGGGTTTCATTGATGACAGGCATAAATGTTGATATTTATGTGGATTTATTTAATATCCTATATTTTTCTTGATTATTAATCATTTTAATTAATTTTAGTTGAATCTCCAAAGTTCTCTAAGTAAAACATATCATTTGAAAAAAGTAAAAATTTTGTTTCTTCTTTGCCTCTGTTTATTTCCTCAATTTCTTTTTCTTGTCTTCTTGCTGTAGCTAACATTTATTGCATTATATCAAACAGTAGTTATAATGATGGATATCTTTGCTGTAGCCTTGACATTATTTGAAATTTCTTTAAATTAAGCTAGTTCTTGAGTTTGGATAGATAATACTTATCGTATTAAGGAAACGGCCCCACAATCAGTGATGCTGGGTTTTTTTCTCCCCATTGTCCCAAGTTGCTACAATATACAGAAGAGAGAGTCCTTGTTGGAAAAGAATGTATGAGAACTATATTTTACTTTGCTAACTAAAATGTTTTATAGTTATTGAAAAAGAGAAATAAAATTTATATTTTACCCTATGAACCCTTTATAAACATTTGCTCTAGAAAATTGTTTGCAGAAGCCTGGTTTTTCCCTTTTTATGTTTTCATCAACCATATCCTTGACACTTAGAGAGATTATTCCATAAAGATTTTATAAAGATGAGTATTGGTCAGTAGTTATTGATAAAATTTCAACCATCTATTGAGAGTAGTAATATTGTCTTTAACTTTTTCACTTTATTTAGTATCTTTCCCTCCTTGAGATATTTTACTTTCAAGATTGTGTTACCACCAGCACAAATTTCTTCTTTGTATACGTGACTCGGTATTTATCTCTACTACATTAAATGTTTTATCTATTTTCCATCATAGTATTTTTGTGTGAGTTCGTATTGGTAATTTTTTTGTGTGTTATCAGAACATCAATCATATGTTTGCTGCCTGGATGAGACAGGTTTTAGGTTCTTTTACCCTCTTTGTTTTCATGACTGTTTTATGTCTACTAAATTTCTGAAGGAAAAAGATGATAATCAAGGTTAACATTTTACCTTTTCCAATTTATAGCATTAAAAACTTATGTAAAAAGGTCAGGCTGGAACTCTTGAAATTGTTGAATTATTATAGAAATAATTTTCACCTTTATTGATTTTCACCTTTGCTCTGTCTCTCCATAAAACAGATGATACTGATATGTTTCACACATCAGTAATCAGTTATTTACTAATTCTTAAGATATGATTAATTTCATTTTTGCAATATTGTTCACTTCTTACTTTATCCACTACCTTCTGGATTTTCTCTTGAAAGAAGTATTCATGATACATAGATGTAAGACTTCTTAGCCATTAAAAAATAATAATCTTTAGTCTTAATAGTTTCTTAAATAAGCTCTTTTCAAGTTCTATGAAATTGGAAAGTCTTCAAGTGCGGTTCAGATAACAGATTGAGTCTGCTATACCTATAGTATAGTATGTATAGTATATACATATAGTGATTACTTGCTTAATGCTTATTGACTATCCTGAGACCAATTAAGCTATGTATAAAGAAGTTCATTATCAATAGTTCAGTCATTAGCTCAAATCCTGCCTCACACATTTCATGAAGTGTGTGATCCCAGGTAAGTTACTTAACCTCTCTCATTCTCAGTTTCCCCATCTGTATATGGGGATAATAATGGCACCTACTTAACAGGATTGCCATAAAAGTTAAATGAGATAATGTAAATAAAATGACTTGCAAACTTTTGAGTGGTATAAAAATGCTCGTTGTTGTTGTTAATTATTAATTATTTGGTGCTCACTTCCAGAAAATAAAAAAAAAATTAATAGTCTTCAATCTAATTTGGTGGTCTTCCATTCCTAATGTTAGAGGTAGAGTGTCAGAAAGGAGGGCTAGGACTGCCAAGATTCATCCAGTATTTAGACCATCTATAAATATTAATTTATAGGTTGATACTCTAAGTGTAAGATCTATATCTAATAACCAATGAACTAACATATTCTTGGAGGAACTGCATCATACTGATATTGACTGTACTGATATTGATACGGTAGATGAAAACAGAAGGCAAAGGAAAATTACAGTCAAATGGAAGTTGTGACTCACAGCTTCTCCTTTTCTCTATTTCTTCTTCAAGAGGCATACAAAAGAGTTGTTGGACTTGGGCCCAAAAACAAAAGGAAACATCATTTCATGAAACATAGTGTGGTCATCACATCTTGCAGTACTTATAATGAGCATAAGCAAAAATAACACCAGAAAAATGGCAATTTATGTACCAACCACTTTGGAAAGGAAAAAGTCATTGAGAAATTTTATGAACTTAAGATACTCTAAAATAAGTCAACATATATTATAATGCTCAATAGATTTCAATGCAAAGGTGGGATGCCCAACAACTCAAAATATTTTTAAAGTACCAGAGGAAACTGAAGCTCTCCAGTGCATTAAATGGATCCCTTATGGAGAATGTCTAGAAATATGGGAACCTGACTTGTATAAGGACGAAAAGCCTCAGAGGAGTTGTGATTTGCCCTAATAGAGACAGTGGTTCCATCAAAGTATTAAAGAAACATATCAATCTCATTATATGTTGCAATCTTTTCAAATTTATGGTAGTATATTTTGACATTTTTGGCATAGGAAAAGATGAACCCTCAATGTAATTGCATCTCAGATACCATTTCAAACTAGCCTAAATTGAGATTCTTGAGGCCATTAAAAAAAAAAAACCTGGCTATTCCTTTTACTGCCAAATGCAACTCAGTTATGGAAAGAATCCAGGGAAATGGCAGTTAATTTAATACTAGAAATGCCCATTAAATCTAAGGAAGCACTGCCTGCCAGTAACTGTGGACTGTGTTATGGAATTTCTTTCAATAGAGATCAATAATAAAAACAGATCTCATATGTTTGGGTGTTTGAGATGTAGACAATGAAGTAGGATTGAGAGTTGGAAGGGATCTCAGAGCTTGATCTATTCTAAACCTCTCACTTTGAAGAGGAGGAAAGCGAGGTACAGAAAGATTAAGTCATTTTCCCATACACATACAGGAAATAAATAACAGATTTTAATAAATAGCAGAATTTAAATTTGCCTCTGATTCTAAATACCATGTTCTTTCTTCTGTAGCACACTATTATTCCTTTGGAGTCCAATAATTCCATGATTGTGTAGTGATCATCTAGGAGGTAACAAGCCTTTATACAGAAAGAAATTCAAAAAGTCGGTAGCCAACATAACAACAATAAAAGCATTTATATGACACTTTAAGGTTTGCAAAGTACTTTACACATATGATCTCATTTTATCCTCATGACAACCTTGCGAGGTAGATGCTATTACTATCCTCATTTTACAGATGAGGAAACTAAGGCAAAAGAGGTTAAATAACTTGATCAGGATTACACAGCTGCAAGGGTCTAAAGCACAGCTTGAGATCAGGTCTTCCTGACTCCATTTTCAGTGCTCTATTCACTAAGCTACCCACCTACCATATAATCTTCCAACTGTGCATACTCAGGGTCAAGGTTTGCACTGCTCAGCATCTCTAAACCCACTCTTTTGCCTTTAAATTGTGCTAAAAATAAAGATATCTGTGAAATGAGGTTAGTTTCTCACAATTTGTTTGTCATAAGCATTTCATCTGCCTCATGACTCTACTCATTTTCTCCAGCTTTTGCAATGGAAAAAGGTCCCTCATCAAAATATACAAGTATAGCTAAATTCCTGTCTGTGATATTTCTATGAACAAAATTAATCTCAATTTCTGACTTACCAAAAGGTTATCCTAATAACTCCAACCAACATTGAACCCTTCCCTTAGATAAAACACATTAGAAAGTGTAAAAAACAAAGGGAAGGGAAGAGTCAAGGCATTGGGGAACACAAGGAGAATGAAGTACTTAGCAGGACATATATGAGTAACACACACATACATATCTACTCATAAAGGAAGAGGAAGCTCCCTAACTTAAGCAGATCACTCCTGCTTCACCCTGTACTTAGTGGGAACTTTCTCATGCCTTTGAGTACAATTACTTTCCCACAGCCACCACAGTACACAGCTCTCTGTTGCCTTCCTCTGCTGCCCCCAGAATCAAGATCAGCTTCAAAACACAGAAACCAAAGTCAAACAATTTAAGGTGTCGCCTTTCCTTTCCATTTTGTCCTGAAATCTTTAAAACTATAAACAAGAACAACTGTGAAGAGCTTTAAGTTCTAAAATGCCAGTGTAGAGGTATAGAATGAACATTATTTGAGGGTGAAGATTTGTAACAACAATGTTACTAGCAGCTACTGTGGCTGTGTAAGGCCAATAACACCAGCACACAGGAGGGCTGCTAGCACATGTTCTTTGATCTACTTTTCTAAGGAAAGTAACTTCAAGGGATTAACAATTTTACTTCAATTAAACATACATATACCATTCACTTAGTTCAGGGAGAAAAGCCAGCACCCTGAACTTCAGAGTGAATACAAACAAATTACAAACATACATTAGATAAACAGAACAAACACACATGGAAATCAACAGACATGCCTCCATTCGTCTGACCAAGGAATTACATAGTTACCAGAGAGAGAGAGGCACCAACATCCGGGGGTTGGGGTGGGGGGCTCTTAACAATGGCTACATAGAGTCTCGTCTGATCAAATCACATGACACTCTTCCAGTGAGTGAGAGCCCCCCAAAACATGCCAACTTCAGATCTTATATACCCTTCTCAGAGTTGGAGGGTATCACAACCATGCTACTCAAAACCATGTGATACTTCTTCAGCATCAGAGAGCAATACAACCATGAGACTCAAACCTATGTGAGCTAGGCTTTCTTGTTTCTTAAGCAGGTCAAAGATTTTTGATTCAATCAAAGAAACAAAAGACATCAAAAAGTCCACTTTGCTTGCCATTACATTGGAAAGGCAAGAGGTACTTGATTACCTCAGCATTCTAAAAGAGGAAAAAAAAGTCCTACACTAATTACCATAACAAGATTATGGCTCTGGGATTAATATTTTAAGCCTTTTATTTTTTCAAGAATATATTTTCAGCCTCTAACTCAGAACCTTCATTTTTAGGAGGAAAAAAATGGTTCTTGGTAGAATGGGAGCTCTTAAGAGCAGAGACTACGTTTTTCTTGTCTTTTTATTTCTATTGCCTAGCATGGTGCAAACATTTAGAAGGTTATATGGATAATAAATGTCTATTAAATTGATCTTAGATTAGAAATAAGTTTTTGAAATTTTTTTCAATTACGTGAATATCATTTAACAAATGGGAAAGTTTTTTCCCTTTTCATTTTGAAAATATAATAAAATATAATTTTCTCTTACATTATCAACATATTTATCAGAGTGTCTGGTCTAGCATTAATGTTAAAATCATTATTTAAAATCATTATAAAATTGATTTAAACAAAACAATTCCTTATTTACTTATGTAAGATGTAGGTCATTAGCTCCAATAAAAGAAGATCTTCTTGAAGAATTAGTCATTATGGTGGGGCAGGAAGTTGTTGCTATTTTAAGTTATTTTAAATTAATAAAGACAATAAACAGAGACTTACACTGTTTTACATTACTTTATTCTACTAATACACAAAAAAAGCTACTTTATTTTATCAAATGGAGATTCTGCACTCAATTTTGTGGGCAATTGTCTTTTGTTGTCTGTTAAACTACCACTGCTAAAAAAACTGTGGTTGCATCTAAAAGGCATGTGCTTTGTCATTCAAAATTTTATTTTCCCAAATTACTACTAAAACATCAAGACATATGGGGAAAAATGAACTTTTTATCAGCAGTAACTTCTGTCAATTGCCTAAATAAACCTAATAGACACATATTATGAAAAAGCTCCATAAATATTCCTATTAGGAATGTATTTGGTAAACAGATCTATTTTATAATACATTTCTAGGACCATACTTTTACTCCACCGAGAATCACAAGAACCAAGAACATTAAGAAAGGGAAACTTAGTTTTCCCCTCACTACCCCTAGAATATTGGAGAGTAGAGAAGTCTAGTTCATCCTCTTACCACTATCTTCTTTCATCAAAGTTAGGGTTACAACCACAGTCTTGTACCCTATAGCCTAAAAATGGGTGATAAGATTCAGAAAGGGGAGACAGACACCACCATTGCTCCTAAGAGAACAGAAATCAGTGGATACAGTCAGCCTGGCCCCTACTGTTGAGGTCTAGGGGTGCTAGGAACACCAAAATTCAAGGGCAAATGACACAGGTCCTGCCTAGAGTGAATTCGACCCAAGCCTTTTTCAGTCAAAGACAAAGTTTGTTAAAACACTGGTTGGGGTGGGTGAGATTTTAAGAATCCATGCTATCGGCCAGATTTTAAGAATCTGAGCAATTTAGTGGGGGGCAAGATGGACCTTATATACAGTAGTAAAGGAGAGGGCCTAGATGGAATTAAGGAGTGGTGGTCTAGCATGGGGCCAGGCGCAGACAATGAGAGCCACAATGACAGGGCAGTTAAAAGGATTACTGGGATGGGAGGATACCTCAGGCTAAAGCCAGAGACTTGGCCATGTAGGAAAGCTCAGGGGCTGTGTTGAAAGTTCAAAGGAGGAGGTCCAAAATCCAAAAGTCACTACCATGTCCCATAGCATTTATGCCTTTCCATACACAAACAACTTTATTTGATCATAGAATAATATGAACTACAGCTGGGAAGGAGCTTAGAAGTCCAATTCAGTGAAATTCAGCAAAATATTTATTATATGCCTCCTATTGCGAGTCTTTGGGGAAATAAAGACAAAATCAGAGCACGCTGTGACATCAAGAAACTTAAATTGTATTGGGAGATCATCTAATCCAACCTCTTCATCATTCAGATGAGGAAACTGTTAGGTTCTTCCCTCATGTAAAATAGATAAACTAGGAATGGTGGCACATGCCTGTAATCCCAGCTGCTAGGAAAGATAAGGTTAGAAGAGTTCTGAGATGCCATAGATTGAATGTCTGAACTAAATTCATCATCGATATGGCAAAGCCAAGGGAGGAGTACAGTCATTAGGTTGCCTAATGAATGGCAAATTGGACCATGGAAAATTGGAAATAGCAGGACAAAGCTCTCATCAAAGTAGTTGAATTAGTCTGTGAGTAGGCATTATACTTCCAATCTGGGTGAAATTGAGAAATCCTATCTTAAGAAGTATATGAAAAAATAAAATAAAACAAACAACAAATAAATAGACTAATGAATGAACAAAATGAAATAGAAACAATTGTACATGGAAAGGACAAGTGCTAAAGTTTTGCATATAGGAGATGCTTAATAAATATTTTGCTGGATTTCAAATCCAAAACTCTATCCATTACAAAAGAAATGTCAAACACATGGCCCCTTACATTTCTGAGTGCAGCCCAAATCAGACTAAAATGTAGTTGAGAAATATTTAACAAAACAAATAAAAAATACAGCGGAGCACAAATAATGTTAATAGGTAGTTTTTGAAGTCAATACAAAGCCCACGGGGATTCTCATATACATAGTTTAGTGGCCCTGTTTCTATCTGAATTTATCACCACTGAATTATACCATCTAGCTGCCTCTACATGTCATCCCTCCAGTTAGACTGTAAATTCTTTTTGTCTTTCTATCCCCAGTGCCTAACACAGTGCCTGGTACCTTGTAGGTACCTAATAAATACTTGTTGATTTATTCTCTTATGCAACCCTTGAGTCTCATAACCTAAGACCTTATGACCTAAGATCCCGTTTATAGAAATAGTCCCATTCATTTAAAACCAGCAGAATAGTGTATGGACTAAGTAGTCTGCTGGGTACTCTAACAGAGTCACAGAAGATTGGCTATATCAGAATTTAGAACATCTGCTTCCACTAATCTATTCTTCTTAAATTACTCAATGTTAAAGGACCACTAAGATCCAACACTGTTTATAAAGCAGGCTTGGAATGATGCAAAAGTATGTATATAACCTAAAGCTCTAGGACCAGCCAACCAGACCTAAGAAATACTTAATGGATTGGTTTATCCTACAAATGTGTTTCTTCTTTCAACTTATCCAAAATCTAACCATGTCCATCCTCAAGGACACAAAATTCCAACTTTACCTCACTATAGAACCGTAGGACAAATGCAATCTGCGGTGGCTTAGGGTAGAAGAAAGGGATCTGAGATCTGGGATTCAGTGGGTAAAGAAGAGATCTGGTATAAAAGGTGTATTTGACCTGAGTTTTAATTGGAGAAGAGGATTCTGAGAAGCGGAGATGAAGAAGGTGATTGTTCCAGTCGTGGCAGACAGCCTGCACAAAGGCAATGAGGTACAGTACAGAATGTTTTGTTCAGGAAATAAAATAGGCCAATTTGGCTGGAAACATAGAGCATATGAGCAAAGCAATGTTTGAGCTGAGTCTGGAAAGATAGTTTAAAGCTTGATTGTGCAAGGATTTAAAAACGAACTTGAGGATTTTTTACTTAATCCTAGAGGTCATAGGGAGCCACCAAAGCTTTTAGAGCATACCATGGAACCAATGAATACTTCACACCTTTCTCTGGCTACCCTGACTTTCCTATAGCTGTTCAGGCAAAGAAATAAGGTTTCTCCACCCCTCCAGGGCAGATGATTGAAAAATATGTTACAATACAACAAATAATAGATAATTCTTCATGGTCAACAAGGGCAGAATAATATGACAGCCTCATACCAAGGTGCCTCATATATAATCATATCATCTTACCCGTTAAGCTCCTTCTTCTGAATTTACCACCTTTTAGTTAAACCACTGTTGACATGATTTACCAAGTTCAAAACCTTGATGCTATCTCTTACTCTACCCTCTCCCTCACCTTCTGTTTCTAATCAGTTACCAAGTTTCCTCTTCAGCAGCTCCCCTGAATGTGCCTTCTTCTCTATACCCACTGCCACCCAAGGCACAGGCCCTCATTGTGTCCCATCTGGATTCTTATAATAGTCTCTTTTCCCATGCCTGTTCCTTTCCTCCTCTGATCCCACAGTCATATCTCTGCCAGACCAATCTTATATTTAATCTGCTTAGGTCATTCCCCTTCTCAAAAACCTTTAATGGCTTTTTATTCAGTGGCCTACTGAGTAAAATTTATTGCCTGGCATTCAAGACTGTCCATAATTTGGTGACTCTTACCTTTCCAGCCTTAGTTCATATATCTCCCCCTCTATATAATTGAAAAATGCTTTGTTCATGAATAAATGAGATTTGACAGTTCCCATCAACATCTTCCAACAACGGCAAGGTTGAAGTACCATGAGATGTAGCCTTAATTGATGGATAGATCTCGGGACTTGGAAGAGGGACGATATTGGTTTGAAATTTGCCTCAAAAACTTACAAGCTAGGTGACCCTGGTCAAGTCTTTTCTCAGAGATTTAGTTTCCTCATCCATTAAATAAAGGTAATGATATCATTCATCTTGCAGGGATGTTGTGAAGCTCAAATATGAGAAAGTATTTTATATATTTTAATTAATTTAAAGTTAAATACTAATATTAATTTAAATCAAATAATAATTTAAATTAAATACAGCCAACTAGTCAGAAGAAACTGGATTGATGATACAATTCCATTATAGTTATTACACAATAAAAACATTGGTGTTCTGTAGGTGTAAACGGGCTAGAAAGGCAGCTAGGTGGCACAGTGGGTATAGTACTGAGCCTGGAATCAGGAAAACCTGAGTTCAAATCCAGCTTTAGACACTTACTAGCTGTGTGACCCTAGGTAAGGCACTTTACCACAATTGCCTCAGTTTCCTAATCTGTAAAATGAGCTAGAGAAGATAATGGCAAACCACTCCAGCATCTCTGCCAAGAAAACCCCAAAGGGGATCACAAAGTCAGGGACAGTTGAAACAACTGAACAACAACAAAAAAAATGGGCAGTTTCCAATTCTCCTCCAGTGTGAGCTTTGAAGAAAGCAAAAAATATATTAAGATGTCTTAAGAACAAAGAAACCTTTTGAAAAGCAGGTGAAGATGTTGAGCTTGACAAGTCTGAACTGATTTTTCAACTCCCTCATTCCAAACAAAAGGGGGAAAGGAAAGGGAGCACACATTCTGGACCTCCAGGCAGGTTTTAATTTCAAACATAAGGCTCTGTGGTCAATCAGAATGTGCTCTGCAGGCTTGTAGGCAAAGAGCCATTCTGCAAAGCTCAAGGCCTTCTACTGCTTTAGGCTGTAATTGTGGGAACAGTATGTTACTGATCCATTGAAAACTAATACTGCATTTTCCAGTGTAATGTACATTGGCTGGTATATCCAGTTCTTCTCCGTCTGAAGCCAAATGTTTACGTGTTTCGGCCTCATTGTTTGTAGAAAGAAAGCTGGGCTATGGAGTCATAATCTGTTATTAGATACTTTTTTAAACAGGGTTGGGGAAAAAAATTGTGGGTCTCCTCAACCAGAGACATAAACAAGTGTTGTATTGTTGTGTTATGTTATATGTATTACGGTATAAGTTATATATAATAAATCTTTGAACATTGTACCTCTTGGAGGTTGAGGATGGAAGATTTAAGAATAAATGGTGAGAACAAAAAAGATACTGGCAAATCAAGATGAAATGAAAAAGAAATCTCACTTCCTAGGAATTTTTTTCATATGATAAATATGATTATTAAGATATATAAAACAAATACCTGTACTATTCAGGTGGCTAACATCACCAGAATTTGCTCAATAGGCTTCTATTCCCACAGTACCCAGTACCCAGTACTCTATCCAAGGTAAATTATGACTCCAAAGCAGTTATTTATTTTGTGTGATCTAGCATAGTCAAACTTTTTGAATTATCAACCACTAGCAGTTTTAAAAAAATTGAGTACACGTATACAATATGTAGTAATTTATTTATTTATAAATTGCATATGTACACTACTGTACTAATGGGTAATCCCAGCTAAAATCCAACCTTCTGCAGGAAACCTTTTCCAATTCCCTTTAATTCTCTTGTCTTATCTCTTATTTCCAATTTATCCTATATTTATCTTGTGTGTATGCAGTTTTTGCATGTTATCTCCTTCATTAGACTGTGACCACAGGGACTCTCTTTGTATTTCTAGCACTTAGCCCAGTGCCTGGTACATAATAGATGCTTAATAAATGTTTACTAAGTCACTGGCGAAAATAGTAGTTGAAAAATAGTGAAATAACATTTCATCCTGGGGCCAATAGGGAGCCACTGTAATTTATTGACACTATCAGACGTGCACTTTAGAAATATTGTTCAGATAGCTGCTGTTTTTTGTCATTTGTTTTCAAAGAGGACCAATGACATCATGGGGTGACGTCTTGACTTGCACATGAATTGAATTTAAATGTGGTAGAGTTGCACAAAGTCATCATATTCACTTCCTCTTCCAGGGAAGTCCATAGCAAGACAAAAACCAGGATGACTGGCAATGGCCCTGGGTGTAGTGGATGATCTTGAGGTCTTCAATGTCTGACCAAGCTCTGAGCCCTCCACAGCATCTGTGTCAGCTGCCTTTAAAGCCATTGGAACAAATTGTTCTCGTCTGACCATTTTGGCCTGGAGAAGTCTTCACATGTTTGGAGTAGACATCTCCCTAACTCACTGGTGGGTTTGCCACCTGTCAGTTAGCCTCAACCTGGTTTATCTCATTTGCCAAGATGCTTTCACCAAGGTGTGGCCACTGTACAAGCTACAGTTTCTTGGAGCCACAAGTGAGAGTTGGGTGAAAGGTGGACACCAAAGGTGGATGAGCAGTCCTAGAAGACTTGGCAAGCCCTCACATCAGAGGTGCTAGCCCTCCCTTACTACCTATACAACAGCCTTGAGGCAAGGAGACCAATTAGAAGGCTATTTCAATAATCCAAATGAGAGGTCAGGAGAGCCTGCATTAGGGAAATGATTGTGCGAGTAGAAAGAAAGGAACAAATGTGAGAGATGAGGAAGAAGAAATAACAAGATTTGGCAGATGATTAGAAATATGGGAAGAGTAAGAGCCAGGAATGGAGGAAGAAACTGAAGTTGCAAATTTGGATGACAGGAAGGATAATGGTGCTATCCATAGTAATAAGCTAGGTGATGCAGTGAGTAGAACTATGGACTTGGAGTTAGGAAGACCTGAGTTCAAATCTAGCATCAGATAGTTACTATGTAACCCTGGACAAGATATTTACTCTCTGTCTTCCTTGGTTTCCTCATCAGTAAAATGAGAATGATAATAGCACCTACCTCCCAGGGCTATTGTGAAGATAATATGAGGCAATATTTGTAAAGAGCTTTGCAAACCTAAAGGCACCATAGAAATGCTAGCCATTATTAATAAGGTAGTTTGGAAGAAGGACACATTTGAAGGGGAAAGATAATATAATCTGAGATTGCAGATCTGAGATCTGTAGAGATCCATCCATTCCTATTCAACCTATGCAACTCATCCTGTGCCACACAAAACAAAAATAGGGGAAGCAGGGATCTTGTTTATCTATCACAGGCCCAAAGACACTAGATTATTTGGCTGGAAAATGGGGAACAATTTGGTATTTTGAGAGGAAAGGGGGAATTTTCCCAGTGGCACATGAATAGTTACTCCTTTAGGTGCCCTGCTACATATAGATTAGGTTAGGTTATATCTATGCTGAAGAGTCACTTTGGAAGTAGAGGAAGTAGTTAGGGACTTACACAGAGATTGAGATGTCGGAGCATGGCAGTGTTGATAGAATGTTACGGTCAAGCCCTATAATTTGTTATTGCTGGGAGGATGGGATAAGATCTGTCTTCTCAGACTCTAATTTGGTTGATGACACACCTCTTGGAGTTGGTCCATGACTCTCACTTTGGAAACCAGCCAGCCACTCAGTCAATAGTCAATAAACATTTATTAAGAGCTTACAATGTTCCAGGCAGGGAGCGAGGGGGCACAGAGGAGACAGTGCCAGCCCTGGTGTCAGGAAGATTCATTTTCTTGAGTTCAAATCTGACTTCTGACACTTACTAGCTGTGTAATGCTGGGCAAGTCACTTAACCTTGTTTGCCTCAGTTTTCTCATCTGTAATATGAACTGGAGAAGGAAATGTCAAACTACTCCAGTATCTTTACCAAGAAAACCCTAAATAAGGTCATGAAGAATAGCACATGACTGAAATGACTGAACAATAAGAGTCAGGCACTGTGCCAAGAATCGGGGATACGAGAAAGTCAAAAGATAGTCATTAATCTCAAGGAGTTCATAATCTAATGATTGGTGAACTATACACTAGTATACATCACCAATAGTCATCCAAACCTTATTGCACATTATTCAATCAAAGAAGTTTAGTGAAGAGACGTTAGGTCAACCAGTCCAGTTTCCATGTATTTTAAATTAGAAAATTGAGGTCCATAGAAGCAAAGTCCCTTGTTCACTAGGGTATACAACTGTCTGTGGCAGAGTCAGAACTAGAATCCAGGGGGTGCTGTATTGTTCTTTTGATCATATGATGGGCTGAATAGAGTTTTGACAGGGTTTTCAACGACTCCATGTAATTACAGATTCTATCACACCAAACAAGTCATTCCAAATATTATATTTTAAGATTCACTTACATTTTTTACCATATTTTCCAGATAAGCAGGTCTAGACTGAAAAGATTTATCATTACCCAAGATCAATGTAGCATCAGCTATAAGGGCAGCACCATTCATTAATCAGGAAACTCAGAAAGTTTTTTTCTCCTCTCTGTCAATCGACTATTATTTATTAAACATATACTATGAGTTAGTACAGTGCTAGGCACTGATGATACAAATAAAAATTAAAAATATAATCTCTGCCTTCAAGGATCTTATATTCTACTAGAGAGAAAAAAAGGACATATTTAAGTACATACAGAATAAACACATAAATGCTGGAAAATTCTGGGGAGAAGATACTAGTACATGGAAAGGAGAATTAGGAAAAGCTTCCTACGTGACATGAAGTGTAGAAAGTGTACATGAGCTGAGTTTTGAGGAAGTACATGTAGAAAGTGACCTGAGCTGAGTTTTGAGGAAGGAGAATTTTATAAACATATTCTTGGAATGGGACATTGTCCTTATGGAAGGACATGACAGGAACTGACAAATTGGAGACATTAAATGGTCAAAAACATTTATTAAGCACCTATTAAAGCCAAACATCACTGCAAAATAATAACAGTAACAGGTAAAATAGCATTTATATAGTGATTTAGGGTTTTCAAAGTGCTTCAGAAGCCACAAAACAGCTTGAGGGTGCTGATCATCCATAAGGTGCAGCCAGAGGCAAAACAGTTCAGCAGAAGAAGCACTGCACTGGAATTCTGCAATATATACTTGCTCCACTATTGACATGCTGCTGTAACCCTTGGCTCAAAGGGCTAATTTTATGGACCCTCTCCTCATTCATGGAAATTGATTACACAATGTCCCATCCCTTCATAAGGAGCAGGCAGTTGGATGAAAGCTAGAGAGAAAAGAGATCCCAAGACCTTCTGAGTTCCAGCTTCAAGAGAGAATGCATGATCCCAGCTTCTCTTCAGGTCTCTGAAGGGAAAGAAAGATGCTGGGAAGTAGTCAACATTAAATGAGATAGCACTCTCTATTATGTTCCTATAATCAGGATGATAGACTACAGACTTCAGGGAAATTCCCCTTGGGTATGAGCTGAAACTTTCTCTCTCTCAGTTGAGATGAGTTATCTCACTCCTAGTGAGAGAATTCATTTGCTCTATGTTTTGTCTGGAATGTATTCTCCTAGGCATACTTTCTCTGATTACTGTTGTGCTATAGACTTGGATATGGCTTTGCTATTTGCTATGTGTGTTCATTGTAGAAGTGACGTTTTGTGGGAAGGGAGTCAACCTTTGTATATAGAGCTCAAGAAAATCTTACCTATATTAAGGATTAGCAATTAGCAGGAACCTAAAAATTACATCCCTACATTAATAATTTTAGGGAGCAGATAAATATAATTCTAGCCTGCTACCACTCTCTGTCTCTCTGTCCCTCTCCATCTCTCTTCCTCTGTCTCTGTGTCTCTCTCTGTCTCTCTGTGTCTCTCTCTCTCTGTCTGTGTGGCTCTCTCTCTCTCTCTCTCTCTCTCTCTCTCTCTCTCTCTCTCTCTCTCTCTCTCTTTCCCTGTGTCTCTGTCCCTCTGTCTCTCCCTCCTTCTCCCGCCATTTCAACAATCTGGCTAGCAGCTGTTGTGGGGGTGAAAGACCAACACAAGCCCAACAACAAACATGCTACCAGCACATGCAAAAGCCCAGGCTGTTTTGATCACGTGTAAAATGGGGATAATAATAGCACCTTCCTTGGTAGGTAGTTGTAATGATCAAATGAGATAGGAGTTGCATAGCACAGTGTCTAGCACATAAGAGACACTCAGTAGGTGCTTATTTTTTTTCTCATTCTCTTTACATTTTGAGACTGCAATCCTACTACCACCTTCCCGCCCCGATGGGGTGCTTGGGTGCCTGTGTGTTTCAACAATCTGGCTAGCAGCTGTTGTGGACATGAAAGACCAACACAAGCCCAACAACAAGCATGCTACCAGCACACAGCAAAAGCCCAGATTCTTTTGATCTGCTTTACTAAGGAAAGCAACGTTAAGGGGTTAACAAGCTTATTTTAATCCAGCATACAAATATCACTCAATTAGTTCAGGGGGAAAAGCCGGCACCCTGAACTTCAGAGGAAATACAAACAAATTACAAACATCAGCAGACAGACCAAATACAATTCATAGTTACCAACATCTAGGTTCAGCACGGGAGCTCATAACAAAGGCTGGCCCAGAGTCACGCACACCACCACTGCTGTGGGTAAGAGTTCAGAAAAAGAGAAAGCCAACCCCTGGTTTTATATCTTTTTCAGGCTCAAGGGTGAGTCACACATGCAACTCACCCACATGACCTAAAATTGTCACAAAGAGGCTATTTAAACCCACATGGTCTAAAAGCCTCTGATGTTCCAAACATGTGCCTCAAACTCATATGTAACCTAGGCCCTTCCCTGAGGCGAGGAGATCACCAAAGACTCTCAATCTAATCGAGGAAACAAAGGCCAAACTTTTCAAGGGTACTTGGTTGAACTGAGTGCTAAGAGCCCATTTTGTTTACCAACACAGACCTCTCTCTCTCTCTCTCTTTCTCTCTCTCTCTCTCTGTCTCTTTCTGCCTTTTTGTCTGTCTGTCTGTCTCTCTCTGTTTCTCTGTCTTTTTCTGCCTTTCTGTCTGTCTGTCTCTCTTTCTCTCTCTCTGTCTCTTTCTGCCTTTCTGTCTGTCTCTCTCTCTCTCTTTTTCTCTCTTTCTCTCTCTCTTTACCTTCTGCTTTTTCTCCTGGAAGGAATCAAAGTCTCCCTGGGAGAAGGATGAGGTGAGGCACACTAGTGATGTCTATTCTTGCCTCCCTGGAGCCAAATCCAAATAGATCCATTTTGACATACATAATCTATATTATTTTCAAAAAATATTTTTTTTAAAAAAAGAAACCATACATGCATATTATACTAGTGATCATGAATAAGTCATATAACCTCTCTAGGCCTCATTTTCCTCATCCATAAAATGATAATTTGGACCTAAATGGTCTCTAAAGTTGTTTCCATCTCTAAAATTCTATGTTTCTATGTTTCCTCTTGTTAATAATGCCTAGTCCTGTTCTCACATACTATTGTCATAGACACACTTCCACATACAATGTACCTATTGCTTATAATGCTCACATCTAGAGTCTGGGTCCCTTGGTTTCTTCCTGAGTACTCACTCTTCTTCTGTTGCTCAGATCTTCACCAATCACAAATTCTTACTATCAGGGTTCCATCATAATCATCTTCAATTGGTTGCTATCACTCTGTGGGGTTGAGTGCAGGCCCCAGGCTCCCATACCCTCTTTGCCCAGCTCCACAGCTGTCTCTCCTGATCTAATCCTGGAGCTTCTCCTCCAAACTCCCAACCTGGAATCAGTTCCTAGGATCTGCTCTCATTTTCATACCCTGAATAAAGTATTAACTCTGAAGTTCCAAATTAGGAAGTTGGAGTCAGATGACTTGAGTTTGAACCCTAGGTCTGCTACCTTACCTGTGTGACCTTAATCAAGTAAAAGTGTTGATTTTAGGGTCAAAGGACCTAGGTCAAAATGCCAGTTATTCCACTTACTAACTTGTAGGATTTTAAGTAAGTGACTAAACCACTTTAGTCTGTTTCCTCACCTATAAAAATGAAGGTGTTTCCTCTCAAGTCCTTTCCAGTTCTAAATCATTAAAACTAAGCTATTTAATTGGTCTCATTTTGTCTCAGTTGTAAAATGGAGTGGGGAGGGGAGACGAGATAATCTCTAAGTTCCTTTCAACTCTAAATATAGGATCCTACAAGCCCTTCCCCATCTTTCATTCCTCAAATCCATGGCTCTATATTCAACAGCCTGCTTAGAAAATAAACAGTAACTAATACAAGGCTCTATTTTCTCATCATCTGTCTGGTTTCATTCTACATTACTCACTTAATTTACTACATTGATCATTTCCATTCAAAACCCACCAGGGTCCAGACGTTGCACCCACCACACCCAGATATCCAATTCATCATCGATAGTCAAGAGAGGGCTCCTTTTGTAGATGAGGAGATAACTAAAGATGAAGAAAACTCCATGAACACTGTGTCTCAGAATGTACACAGCCTGCCTCCGGCCCAGATTCCAAGCTCTAAACATGCCATTCCACATGCCCACATATATCTAAAACCCTGAGTAACAGTGTGTGCCTGCTTACTCACTGTCAAGATATCATTAACAAATATTAAGATCATTCTCACAGCAAAGTCCCAAGGAAGTTAAAAGCATTTTCTCTGGATTCCACGCCTCTTGAAACAACACATTGTTTGTTTGAAGTATAACCAAGGTAATCAATCATTAATTAATATGAAATTTATCAAATAAACATAACAAGGGCCTATATCATACAAAGCACTGAGCTTGACACAGAGACACTTCTAAAAATCGCCAATCTAATAGAGAAGAGAAGTCGTTGTTGAGTTGCTTCGGTCATGTCTGACTCTTTCTGACCCCATTTTGGGGTTTTTTTTGGCAAAGATACTAGAGTGGTTTGTCATTTCTTTCTCCAGCTCATTTTACAGATGAGGAACTGAGGCAAACAGAGTTAAGTGATTTGTGCAGGGTCATACAGCTAGTAAGTATCTAAGGCCAGATTCGAACTCAGGCAGATGAGTCTTCCTGACTTCGGGCCTGGCACTCTATCCATTGTACCACCAAGCCATCCCAGAGGAAAGAAGACATGTATACAAATGACTGCACTTAATTCTTGCTTCTATGGTACTTCATTAGCCACAAAGCTAACATCCCTAACTTTTGTCTCATATCTTTGGAACTTTTGGAAACATCTCTTTCCCCACACATATAATTTTGTATGTCTTCACAGACTCTTAGTTCATGGGAAACAGCACAAAGACACATGCGACCCATTATGGTGAGAAAAGGGAAAAAAATGTACGTTGTAAGAGCTGCATGTGTGCAGAAGGGAAAACAAGGAGGGGATGATCTCAGCGTTCCTGTATAAAATGAAATTATGGTTCCTTCTTGTGCTTATGCCAACTCTTCAGAAGAAAAACAGAAAATTAGAGGAGTAGATTTGCTATTATTCTTTCAGGTAATGGCTAAATGGCACGGACCCATAAGCGTGGCTAATTGGCTGGCATCCACTAAGGAGTCACAGCAAAATCCCATGATGCCACGGCTTCCAGTGGAAGCCACCACTGCTCCTCCCACCCATGGTGGGAAATTTCAAGTCACCCCACAGAACATTAGGAAAATCCCTGCTAACCCCCCTTGGAGAAAATGATCCCCTTCATCACAAAGTCTAGACAAGTAATCAAGTCTTCTTTGGCTCTGCCTAATTTATCCCCCCCCAAAAAAAATTAGCAACCCTTTTTAAAGATTCTTAAAGACTGCCTGAGAATGTAAACTCCCTTTCATCTGCCACAAATACCACTCATAGAGTAGTTCTTCCTTTTTTCTAAAATGTAATTAGTATATTCCATTGAAGAGAAAATAAACAGTTGTGGCATATATTTCTGTGAAACAGCATAACTAGTCTGGTGGGTTGGGCTGATTTGTTGCCTGCTCACAAGGCCGCAAATACTCTTAGTTCTCTGCTATCATTTATCAGATATGTTTAGCTCTACCTCAGAGGGAATCACACTAATACCTTCTTCAGAATGATTACCTTTAGTTAGATTTTGTTTTTTTAATATCAGTTGCGACACTTACTTCCATATATCTTTGTATTGAAATAATTAGCCTAGAGAAAAGGTTTAGGAGGGACACAGTTATTTGAAGTATTTGAAGGGCTTTCATGGAAATAAGATTAGCCTTATTCTCATGGACTCAAAAGTCAGGACTAGGACCTTTGGGTGGAAATTGTAGGAAAGCAGAGCTTGAATTGACATAAACAATCAGTCAGATGATAAATATTTATTAAAATCTACTATATGCCTAGCACTATGCTAAGTGCTATGGCTATACAGAAAGGTAAAAGCCCCTGATCACAAGGAATTGAGAATCTAATGGAAGAAATAACATGAAAACAACTATGTACAACCAAGTTATGTAATAAAAAATCTCTAAGCATTAGAACTGTCAAAAATAGAATTTGCCAGTTTGGGAGCTAATATGTACCTATCCTTGGAGCTGGAAGCTAAATTTGAGAAAGTTTTTGGAAATAATTTTTGCTTAGGTATCCTTGGGACTAGACATCTGAGGTCCTTTCCAAGTCTAAAATTTCATGACTCCACTATCCCATTACTGTCAGTAATGTGTTTCTCATCATCAAAAATATTCAAACAGAGCCTGGACACTGTCAGAAATTCTGTAGAAGGGATTTCCGTATCAGTTGCATGCAATACTTGATTAGTTCCCTTCCTTCATGAACTGATACAATGGAGGCAGGTCTTATCTTTTGTTTCATGGAAGTAGAAATACCTAGTGGGATTCCTGCTGTCTGTAATCTGTCTCTGGCTGCCAGGAGGAGATTGGGCTGCTGGTCTGAGAAGATCAAGTCCGTCGGGAATGCTGGCACTCTGAAAACTGTGCTCAAGGTAATGTGGCCAGGGTAGATTTCCATTCTAGCCAAAAAACATTTGGTTCAGTCATTGATCAAAACAATTGCCTAATAGACAAGTCACTACATTTCTCACTTTGAAAAATGTGTTTTTAATTAGTCTCAGACACCTTCTGTGAGGAAGTTACTGTTTCGTGTGGCAATTTGTCAGAGTCAACTATTATTCTAACTGTGCTTAATTTTTAAATTATGCATGAAGCTTTAAAATTTTGACACAGATGTCCCCCACATTTTCTGGTTTATCTCTATGAAGTTTGTTGTACAAAGGGAGGAGGCTCTTCACGTATAACATTTGATACTAGCATACAAAACCGCTAGAAGACAGAACTGAATGAATGATGAAGGAAAATGCATTTATTAAGAGCTTATGATTAAATTTATTTCACAGATTGAGCAAAATGACTTCCATAATACATTAGGCCTGGTAGGCGAACTTAGAATTTTTAAAATGTGTACCATCAACCTTTCAATTATGATAGAAATGTCTTCCATTTATATTGAGACTTTTATTGGCCTCATTATGCCTGATTCTCCATTGAGCACTGAGAATGTTATGATGCTTAAATATGAAAAATAGATTAGCATCCTCTGCAATTCCTTCAATATTTCATCCCTGGACCCAAATCACTGATTCAAGTGCATGGCAGCCAACTTCAAAATCTAACAGGCCTTCTTAAACTTTTGTTTTTATGTCTGGTGAAGCCTATAGATCCCTTCTCAGAACAATGCATATAAATGAGTAAAATAAAATAAATAGAATTACAAAGGAAAAGCTATATTGAAATGCAGTTACCAATATATTAACAAAATGAGTTTACAGACTTCAAGTTAAGCACTTTTTCTCTAAGAGCTAAGTAGAGGAAGCAGCAATCAAAATGTTGAGAGGTTATTTCACTAACCCTACAAAAATGCTCAACACCCATTGTTCTCACACAAATAGCTATATAGCAAGTCAACCAATCATTTAATCAAGATGTATTTATTAAGCACTTACTATGTATAGGCACTGTGCTAGGCACTGGGAATATGAAGACAAACATAGAAAATTCCCTGCCTTCGATTAGCTTATATTCAAACACAACATATATCTATAAATATATTTCACAAATATATGTTGTCACATATGTACGTCTATGTGTATGTATTTGTATAGGGGCATGTATGTGTTTGAGTGTGTGTATACAAAATACAAGGAAATGGGGCAAAGAGAGGGGCAGTACTAGCAGCTAGATGGATCAAGAAAGGCTTCTATAGGAGGTAGTACTTAAGTTGAGCTTCCAAGGAAACTAGGGACTCTAAGAGGCAGGAGTGAGAAGAGAGGGAAGCTGAAACATAGTGACAGCCTATACATAGGAAGGTAGGTAGAAAATGGAATTCCATGTGTGAGAAACTGTAAGAAGACCAGTTCATTTGGGTAGTAAAATATGTGAAGGGGAATAAAGTATAAGTCTGGAAAAGTAGGTTGGAGCCAAGTGATAAATAGCTTTAAGTGATAAGCAAATGAGTCTGTATTTAATCATAAAGTTGATAGGGGACCAATAGAATATATAGTGAGCAGAGGAGTGGCAAGATCAAACCTACATTTTAGAAATATTACTTTGGCAGCTGTGTTGATGATGGATTGGGGAGGGGAGAGACAATGCAAAAAGACTGATTAGGAAGTTATTGCAATAGGTGATGAGGACCTAACCTAGAGTTGCAGTGAGTGTGTGAGTGGAAAGAATTGTGCAGACATTAGAGACTTGTGGAGGTAATAATGTAATCGTCGATGAGACTTACAACTCACACAATATGTGGGATGTGAGAGTCATTCAGCCCATCAGTAAAGATTTATTAAGTACCTACTATGTGCGAGGCCCTGTCATAAGTACTGAAGTACAAATATAAGCAAAAGCAAGCTCTTGTCCTCAAGGAACTTACATTCTAATTAGGGGAAGACACATACAAAACAGAGCTGAAAAGTAGTGTTGGGGGATGAGAGATGAGAATGTAACCACACAGGGACATCGTGGATGATAAAACCTGCAGAATCAAAAGTGGATGTAGTAGAAGAATCATGGCTACCTGGCCTGGGCCCTTCTGAGAGGAATGTACCTACAAGAGGCGAGAGCCCCAAGAGTGAATTGATCTTCCCAGGTGAAAGGGCACAATGGCCAAGTCTGAAGAGTCAGAAGCAGAGTTGAGAGAGAAGTGAAGGTGATCATGGGTTCTGAAAACCCAGAAAGGGCTTGGATATGAGTCAATGTCAGAACATCATTTGAGGACCAGTCTACCTCTGTACAGAAAGATTTATTGCCAAAATGTTGCCTGTTAGGTGAGGTATTTTCTAGTCCTACAAACTAATGAAACTTTCTACAAGGTGATAGAGGGTAAAGAACATTGAAGAGAGTCTATGTTGAAGAATCTCTATATTGAAGAAATCAGGTTTGTTTTGTTGGTGGTGGTTTTTTTTAAAGATTCTTGAAGTATTTTTTTAGTGCAAATTAAATAAATTGATTTCAAGTAAAGGGGGGGAAAAGGAGACAAAGGTGGCATAAACTAAGTTGTCATAGCAGTGTACTTTAAGTCACCATACTTTTGCCCCTATGTAGTTCTAGGGAGTTCTCAGGCCATCATACATTATAAATCCACTGTCCTTTTGTCTGTCCTTGTTCTACTTGCTCTCACTATGGCTTCTGATGCTTACATCCACTTTACTCCATCCTTCCTAGACACATCCTCTTTGGGTTGATGCTAACTGTTCTCTTTCTGCTTTTCTGATAGTTCCTTTTCTGTCTCCTTTTCTCTAGTGTAATCTTTCAACTAAGTGTGAATGTTTTCCAAGGCTTTGTTGCACAAACACTTCTTTGGAGAGAAGGAAGCTCAGGAGGCAGGTGATAGCAAAAAGGAGGAAGTGCATGCCTTCTCTATTTTGGACCTGAGACACACAAATCTAGGCACACACTAGGGATCCTCTTCTGGGAATGACTGTCTACTTTTTCAAGCCTACGGCTTTTCCTAAGAATAGAGTATAGAGGAGGAAAAGGAGACAAACAAGACCCAGGAATCAGTCTAAAGAAAAATAATCATCATCCAACTTCTATTCTAATTGGGGAAGACAACAAATAAAAGGCAGCTAACAAGGTGGAAGAAGGGGAAGATACACATATGGGGGCATGGTCACGAAATCTAAAGAATCAGAAGGAGGGCAGTGAAGGATGGCTGACCTGGGTCCCTCTTCAAAATGGAGGCTCCAGAAGGAAGTCACTAATGGGAAGAGAGGGTAAATGGATCTTCCATAATGAGAAGGCATGTTAAGCATAGTGAAGAGGTTGAGAGAATGAGAAGAGGAGCAGAGAGAAGAGTTAAGGTGCTTAAGCCAATCTGAGGTGCTTATAAAATGTCCTTAAAATGTTTGAGAACTAAAAGTAACACTAAAAAGTTATAATTCTTGGTTTGGATGAAATAGACAAAGCAGTATTAAATGTGTTTCCCAAAATACCAGTCACAGCTGATAGGAAGACATGAGCTTCTGAAGTTTTTTTTTTTTTCAAATTCATGTTTTCAAATTAATTTGTAACTGAAGGGTTAAATTTTCTTATGTAACAGTAACAGAATGCTCTAAGGAAAAATAATTTGTCCTGACCCACAAGGCTACAAAACAGAAAAAGGAAACAATAGCATTACTGATAAATTATAGGATTGTTTGTACAGGAGACCTCCGGATATTCTCAAAAACAATGTCTTCTGGATGTGAACGAGGACTTGCATCAATATTATATCAACTGGAGAACAATGAAGAGAAGAAGCCAGAGTTTTGTTTTTTTTTTAATCAAGGGTATAAATATGGGAATAATATAGGGGAATTTTGTAGTCTCTCTTGCAGGCTACTTGCATGTATGTATTCAACCTCTGAGTCTGCTAATGAATTTGACAATCAATGAGCTTCCCATCAACTTAATTTCTGCTTCCTGATTTTTACAACTCAACATACCTCTAAATTTAAGGTCTCTTCTGATCTCTGCAAATAACACCACCAAGAGTGGTGAGATTAAAATTAACATCCAAAGATGTCATTGTTTCTTTCATACCACCTCCTGACATCTGTTACTATTTTGTTTTTGTGTCTTTCTGGCATTTTATAGACATAAGGGGAAATGAGTTGTGTTGGGGTTTTTGTTTTGTTTTTTGGCACATGTTGTTGAACTTAAAAAGAAAAAAAGATCACCATTCAGTGAGAAAGCTTCCAAATTGTAGTTGTTACATTGACATTAAAACGTAAAGGCTGTTATTATGGGCAATTTATTGAATTGCATGCAAACAGAAGTCAGAGTCAGCAGAGTGGTGTCATCTGATTCCACTGATTAGGGGGAAAAAAACTTCACTGAAGGTTGACTGTACTTGATTTTTTCAAAGTATGTCCTAGATATTCTCTGGCAATACTGTAATGTTGTTTTCTTTGCCTCTCAAGGATCAAAAATTCTTAAGACTTTCAACCTACTGTAAAGCTTTGTCTTCAACAGTCTCTCTCTATAAATCTCCAGCTTCCTTCAAAGAAAAGTCCTAAGAGCTAAGGCAGCCAAGTACAGGCCAAGACCCATCTGAACTCCACCAACATTCCCCTTCAAACAACTTTAAAATAACACCTCAAATCATATTTCAGAGCAATAATGCCAACAAAAGGTCAGAAAGAGACATTTTTCCAGCCTAAGACAACTTAGAAGGTCCACAGAAGAGGTCTATAGGCCCAAAGCATAGCAGAAGCACTAGTGGTGGGCCTTGGAGGTGCCACAACAGCAGGAGCTGCAGGACCTCTCAGCCCAGAGACAGTAAAGGCAGTTGGAAAACTGAATGGAAAGAGATTAAAGGGGACATTTTGCAGGCACTGGGTATGGCTAGGGCTGATTGGCAACTCCACTGCCCACAAGCAGTTCTAGGTCCTAGTGCCAGCACAGTGATTGATCACAAGAAAGTAGGGGCCCTGGTCACAGTTCTAGAGCCAAAAATAGTGCTACCACTTGTGGCTGCAGGAGACCAGGGTCCTTTACTGGGTAAAGACCAGGAGAGCAGTGACCACACCTTTTCAGGATAACACCTCTTTGGAAGAACCAAAAATTACCAACCTGCAAAGTGATTTGAAAACAATAGTAAAAAAAGATCCTGAAGCTTGGCACAGTGCCTCCCTACTCTGAGGTAAGCAGAACCCAACTTCAACATAAACTTTAAAGTGGAAAAAATAGACCCAGAAGATAAGCAAACAACAAAAAAATGAACTTGACCATAAAAAACTACTATGGAGGCAGGGAAGACCAAGACATAAATTTAGAAGGAGACAATAATGTGAAAATAGCTACTAAGTAAAGCCTCAAAGAAAAAATGCTAACTAGACCCAAAGCCTGCAAGAATTCCTGGAAGAGTTAAAGAAAGACATAAGAAAGGTAGAGAAAAAAATTGGGAGAAAAGTGAGAGTGATG
Source organism: Phalanger gymnotis (assembly GCA_028646595.1). Lineage (NCBI taxonomy): Eukaryota > Metazoa > Chordata > Mammalia > Diprotodontia > Phalangeridae > Phalanger > Phalanger gymnotis. Next base: position 741,750,851 of record CM053622.1, read on the forward strand.
AAAGAAATATATGAAAAGAGAATTAATTGCTTAGTAAATGAGCAATAACTAAAAATGCTAAAGAAAATAATACCTTAAAAATAGAGTTGGTCTAATGATAAAAGATGTACAAAAATTCACTGAAGAAAAGAACTCCTTAAAAGGCAGAATTGGCAAAATGGAAAAAGAGGTACAAAAGCTCGCTAAAGAAAATAATTCATTAAAAATAGAATAGAGGAATTAGAAGCTAATGACTCCATGAGACTTCAAGAAATAATAAAACAAAGTCAAAAGAATGAAAAAATAAAAGAAAACGTGAAATAGCTCATTGGAAAAACAACTGAACAAGAAAATAGATCAGAGAAAGACAAATTAAGAATTATTGGACTACCTGACAGCCATGATAAAAAAGAGCCTAGCCATCGCATTTCAATGAATTATCAAAAAAAAACTTCCCTGATACCTTAGATCCAGAGGGTAAAAAAGAAATTGAAAGAATCCACCAATCACTTCCTGAAAGAGATGTCAAAATGAAAATTCCCAGAAATGTTATAATCAAATTCCAGAACTCTCAAGTTAAGGAGAAAATACTTCAAGCAGCCAAAAAAATTCAAATATTGTAGAATCACAGGATTACACAAAATTTAGCAGCTTCCATGTTAAAGAAACAGAGAGCTTGGAATATGATATTCCAGAAGGCAAAAGAGCTAGGATTACAACCAAGAATAACCTACCCAGCAAAATTGAGTATAATCCTTCAAAGGAAAAAAAATGGATATTTAATGAAATAGAGGACTTCCAAGCATGATAAAAAGACCAGAGCTGAATAAAAAATTTGAATCAAGCAGAAGACTCAAAAGAAGACTAAAAGGGTTAATATGAAAGAGTGATCATAAGGGACTCAATAGAATTGAATTGTTTACATTCCTATATGAGAAAATGATACATGTAACTCCTAAGAACTTTGTAATTATTGGGGCAGTTAGAAGGAGTCTGCATAGAAAGAGGGCACAGGTGTGAGTTGATTATGTCAAGATGATCTCCAGGAAAATAAAGTAGGGGTCAGTAAGAAAGATGGACTGGGAGAAGGGGGAAGGGAGAACTAGTATGGGAAAAAATTCTCACATAAAAGAGGCACACAAGGAAGAGCTTTTTATAGTGGAACGGAAAAGGGGGGGTTGGAGGGTGATGGAAAATGCTTGAACCCCACTCTCATCATAATTGGTTCAAAGAGGGAAGAATATATATGTATATTCAGTTGTGTTTAGAGACCTATCTTACCCAATAGGGAAACAGCAAGGGAAGGGGACAAAAGTTATGAGGGTGGCATAATAAGTGGAGAGCAGATTGGAGGAGGCAATGATTGGAAGCAAGACAGACTTTTGAGGAGGAGCAGGATAAAAAAAAAAGAGACAGACAAACAGGAAAGTGGAGGGAAATGCATAGTTAGTGATCATAATTGTGAATGTGAATGGGATAAGCTAACCCATAGAATGGAAGCAGATAGCAGAATTGACTGGAAACCAGAATCCAATGATATATTGTGTACAAGAGACAGACTTGGGACAGAAAGACAAGTACTTGAAATGAAGGCTGGAGTGGAGTCTACTTTTCTTAAGCTGAAATAAAGAGGGGGGGGGGGCAATCATGATCTTAGATAAAATGAAAGCAAAATAGACCTAATTGAAAGAGATAAGGAGGGAAACTACATTTTGTTCAAAAGTATCGTGGACAATTTTGTTGTTGTTGTTCATTCTTTTAGATTGAAAACCCCTTTTGGGGTTTTCTCGGCAAAGATACTGGAGTAGTTTGTCATTTTCTTCTCCAGTTCATTTTACAGATGAGGAAACTGAGAACAAGGTTTAGTGACTTGCCTAGGGTCACACAGCCAGTGTCTGTGGCCAGATTTGGATTCAGGAAGTTGTCTTCCTGTTTCTCAGCCCAATGCTCTATCCACTGTGCCACCTAGCTGCAATGAAGTAGTACAAAAAATTGTATGGCAAGTTTCTCTGATGAAGGTCTAATTTCTCTAATATGTAGGGAGCTGAGTCAAATTTATAAAACTCAAGTTGATAAATAGCTGAAGTATATGAACAGGCAGTTTTCAGAAGAAGAAATCGAAGCTATCTATAGTCACATAAAAATGCTCTAAATCCCTATTCGATTAGAGAAAGTCAAATTAAAATGACTCTGGGGGGATGGAGCCAAGATGGTGGCTGGAAAGCAGGGACTAGCGTGAATTCCCCGTCAAGTCCCTCTAAAGGCCTATAAAAATGGGTCTGAACCAATTCTAGAACTGCAGAATCCATGAAATGGCATAGGGAAGCAGGGCTCTAGCCAAGGACAGCCTGGATGGTCTCTGGGTAAGGTCTATCCCACATGGAGCTGGGAGCGGAGGGGAAGGGAGCTGAGTGGAGCAATGCCCAGCATGGGCAGCGTGGACCGACCAGACCGGGAGCCGGGCAGAGCGTGCCCTAGCGCCCTGAATCAGTGAGCTGTGGCAGTTACCAGACTTCTCAACCCACAAACACCAAGGACGGCAGAGTAGGTTAGTGGGAGAAGCTGCTAGGGACTGAGATAGAGTTTGTGGGTTCGGCCACTGCCCTGGGGGGCAGCGGAGGTGGGGCAGCTTTAGAACTACAGCTGCAGTTGCTTCTGGCCCCAGGCCCAGCTGGTGGGAGGAATTAAGTGGCTGATCAGAGGAGGAGTGAAGAGCTTGCTGAAGATCTAAGTCCAGTCCAGGTTGGGGGTTCTTGGGCAAGGAGGAGTGCTGGTGTGGCAGTGCATCTGCCCAAGCTCGGAACATAGAACTCTTTAGTCTACAAGCAGTCATACCCCACTGAAAAACTCAAGGGTCAAGTGAATTGGCTGGGAACATGGCCAGGAAGTGAAAACACACCCAGATCCAGTCTCAGACTCTGGAATCCTTCTTTGGTGACAAAGAAGACCAAAACATAC
>CM053622.1:741754287-741786713 GCA_028646595.1 Phalanger gymnotis
CAAGGAGAAAATACTGCAAGCAGCCAGAAAGAAACAATTTGAGTATTGTGGAAACACAATCAGAATAACCCAAGATCTAGCAGCTTCTACATTAAGAGACTGAAGGCTTGGAATATGATGTTCCGGAGGTCAATGGAGCTAGGATTAAAACCAAGAATCACCTATCCAGCAAAACTGAGGATCATGCTCCAAGGCAAAATATGGATTTTCAATAAAATAGAGGACTTTCAAGCTTTCTCAGTGAAAAGACCAGAGCTGAATAGAAAATTTGATTTTCAAACACAAGAATCAAGAGAAGCATGAAAAGGTAATCAAGAAAGGAACAAGAAAAAGAAATTGCAGGGGACTTACTAAAGTTGAACTATTTTGTTTACATTCCTACATGGAAAGACGATGTGCATGATTCATGAGACCTCGGTATTAGAGTAGCTGAAGGGAATATGCATATATGTATATATATATATATATATTATATATATATACACATATATACATATATGTTATATATGTATATATATATGTTTATGTTTATGTATTTATATATGTGAGTGTGTATGTATGTATATATGTATGTATATATGTATATACAGAGAGAGAGAGAGAGAGAGAGAGAGAGAGAGCAGGCACAGGGTGAGTTGAAGATGAATAAAGGATGAGAGAGGAATATACTGAGAGAGGAAGATAGAGATAGGGAGAGATAGAATGGGGTAAATTATCTCGCATAAAAGTGGCAAGAAAAAGCAGTTCTGTAGGAAGAGAAGAGACTGCAGGTGAGGGGGAATAAGTGAATCTTGCCCTCATCGGATTTGACCTGAAGAGGGAATACCATACATACTCAATTGGGTATCTTACCCCACAGGAAAGAAGGAGGAAGTAGATAAAAAAAAGGGGGGAAGATAGAAGGGAGGGCAGATGGGGGTGGAAGTAATCAAAAACACTTTCAAAAAGGGACAGGATCAAGGGAGAAAATTCAATAAAGGGGGATAGGTTAGGAAGAAGCAAAATATAGTTAGTCTTTCACAACATGAGTATTGTGGAAGGGTTATACATAATGATACGCATATGGCCCATGCTGAATTGCTTGACTTTTTAGGGAGGGTGGGTAGGAAGGCAAGAGGGGAGAGAATTTGGAACTCAAAGTTTTAAAAAATAGATGTTCAAAAACAAAAACAGAAAAAATTTTGCATGCAACTAGTAAATAAGATACACAGGCAATGGGACATAGAAACTTATCTTGCCCTACAAGAAAGAAAGGGAAAAGGGGATGGGAGGGGAGTGGGGTGAAAGAAGGGAGGGCTGACTGGGGAACAGGACAACCACAATATACACGGTCTTGGACTGGGGGGGAGGGTAGAAATGGGGAGAAAAGTTGTAATTCAAACTCCTGTGAAAATCAATGCTGAAAACTAAATATATTAAATAATAAAAAAAAAGGTAAAAAAAAAATTAAAATGACTCTGAGGTACCACCTTACACCTAGTATAAATGTCATATGATGAAAAGGTTAAGGGAAAATCTATACATAAATGAAGTCTTAGTAAAATAGTGAACTGGTCTAACCATTAACAAGAGAAAAAAAAAATAAAGCCCTGTATGGGCAGCTAGATGGAGCAGTGGATGGAATGTGGGGCCTAGAGTCAGGAAGACTCATGTTACTGAGTTCAAAATCGGCCTCAGGTACTAGTTGTGTGACCCTGGGCAAGTCACTTAACCATGTTTGCCTCAGTTTCCACTTCTGTAAAAAAGAGCTGGAGAAAGAAATGACAAACCACTCCAGTACCTTTGCCAAGAAAATACCTCCCCGGAAAAGGGTCAAAAAGAGTAGGACACAAATAAAAATGACTAAACAAAAACAAAGCCCTGTATTAGTTTGTTTAAAGTAAAAACCACAAATTTTATTTTGTTATAACATCTATTATTTCTCAATTCCCCTACAGGAAGAGGACACTTCTATAACAATAATAAAAACCAACCCAAACCATTATTCAAAACTTTCTTCTACAGAGACCATGTCTGCTAATATATACAAAATCCCGTGCTTCTTCCTCAACTCTCTGCTATAAAGGATGAAGTATGTGTCTCAATTTCTTCTCCAAGGACTTCAATGATTGTTTCACTACTCAAAGTTCAACTTCCTCTTAGTGATTTTTTTTGTTTACATTGTCTTGTCATTGTGCATATTATTTTCTTAGTTTTATTTCTCTCTGAGCAACTTCATACAAGTTCACCCATGTATCTGTCATTTTGTCCTGTACTACTGAGTCTGAGCCCTTACAGCTTCAGTTCTCAAGTTAGGTCTGCTGAAGGACTTTTTTCGGTTTCAAGGTATTCTATGGATATACATGACTAAAATGGAAGCTCTTTAGCCTCCACTGTTACATTTACCTATCCTTTTATCAGCCGAAAGACACAATTAGTTCAAGACAAAAGCATTCTTAAAATGGCATAGTATGTAAACCACAGTAACAAAACATGTTCCCCCATAAACCTGGGGCACACTTTGTCAGAAATATACACAGAATTAGTGGGAGGAATGCATGCCAACAGAATAGTGGAGAAGCAAACACGTAGGGTAAACATGGCCAAGATAACGTACATTTATGCAGGATCCCAATGCCTTTTTTCTTCTCAGCGTGTCCTGGTCCTTCTCTTTGCTGGATATACTCTGTGGATTTTTAGCTCCATGTTAGGCTATGGCCTACATGGTTTCCAGCCTTTGGCTAGAACTCATTCATTAGTATCAATGGTAGTCTCACTGCTTCTGCTCTTTCACAATCTCTGCTTTTTGGCCTTCCATCTACCAAACAGCAGGGTCCCGGCCTCAAGGGCCAGACTCCTTATCTTCACAGAGTTGGATTGACTCAACTCTGCAGCTGCACTATTGCCCTCTTTTTTTTAAAGAAGGGTTTTTTATTGTTGTTGTTATGAGGGATGTCTCTCTTAGGAGAAGGACATGTAACATAAGGCTTTGTTTTTTTAAATAAAAAATAAATTTTATTGATCTCTCAATATTGACATCATCTAAATTTTCCCTTCCTAAGAGAGCCATCAGTCATAAAGAAATTAAAAAAAAACTTAAAAGAAGAGAACAAATTCTAGCAAAACTGACCAATACATTGAAAACTCTAACATTATGTGTAGTGTTTTGCACCTGTGGATTCTACACATTTGCAAAAGGGTGAGGTGACTTGTCTCCTCATATAACTTCTTTGGCAAACTTGTTTGTATTTTATTGCAGTTGTATAGGATCTGTGGTCCCCATCCAAGGGGTTGCTATTATTTGATGTATATTGGAGCTATATTTTGGTCTATATTAGACTTTTGTTTTTGTCTGACTTTCTTGGTTTATATATCCACTCATGGCATTTCCAATTCATTTCTGTGAACATGTTTTAATCAAATTTATTATCCTATTAGAAAGATTTTAACTTTCCTATCATCCTAGTTTATTGAGGAAGAAAAAAAGAACCCTAAAATATTGAGCATTTTCTAGAGTATTAGGGTAGGTTATAATAAATACCTTGCATCTGCAGTCCATTCTTGCAGGAGGCATGATGATACTATTTCTATACATTGAATGCTAATCTGCCATAAGCTTTAGAGCTGGAAGAGTACTTAGAAATAACCTAGTCCTATACCCCTCCTTCTCAGTGTGAGGAAACTGAGACTCATAAAGACTGTGATTTGCTTAGCATTACATAAGTCAGAAGTAATAATAAGCATTAGAGTCAGGTCCTATGAACTCATAATAGATTTGACTCCATAGTAATTAGAGTCTTTTTTCAGAGTATGACTAGCACAAGCCACCTACTCCTGGAAATTACCTCTTAAATGCTTCGGTACCAGTGTATATCTCAAAAACCATCACCCATATTACCTGGGCAAGCATAATTCCCTTGTCTTCTGTGTTCAAGCCTGGCATCACCCAAGGTAGTGAGTTACGATGAGATGAGCTGCTATCATGAGGATACTTTAGATTTAGCACAGCAACAGTCCAATAAATTAGAACTATAGGAAGATGTCCCAAAAAATCAACTATAGATTTTTTTTTAAATGGGGCCTAGTACAATAGACTGGTTCAATTATGTTGGGTCAATACAACCTTGAAAATCTATCACAGATGTAATACTTTGATTTACAAGTAGCCATGCAATCATGTTTTACACAAAGTCTTCTATTTCATTCCAAAATGTAAAAACTGTCATGTAAGGTCCAAAAAAATAACCAAAACAACTAAAAATAATTTCTGATTTATTTTTATGAATCACTGATCTCGATCTGCCCCACTCCAATATGAAGCACAAGAAATTATGTTTCCAAATACCTAATCCTAAAGCAGAGGGAATCAAGCTAGTCAGTATATATTAAAACAATCCATACATAAAAATGGCCATTGTTTCCTGGCTCCCCCAGCCCACCCTCACCACCAGAATTTAGTATCCAAAGACCCTGACTTCATTTTGCCACAGTCACTCTCTAAAACATACATTCCTTGCCAATGTTGCCATAAAAACGGCCTACGTGTCCACTCCAAAGAATTATAAAACCACAAGATATTGGAGTTGAAAGGAACTTCAGACATAACCTAGTACAACCCATACTGGTTAGAGTTCTTGGTGTCCTTGATGATAGAGGCAGCTGAAACTGCTTTATCTCTTGCATGTAATTCCTATTTTGGAGAATTTGAGAAGTATGGAAGATTGGGAGACAATGTTTAATTCTCCATCTTGTTTGTCACATGACCTAGAAGTTTTGCAATAGGCTCCTAACAATTGTTCTTTACTCTAGATATTTTATCTCTTTAATCCACAGATTCAAGATTCACCTTTTTTATGATTGCTCTTTGATTGTAGGATCTTAAATTGTTCAAAGACTCCTTACTGTCTAATGTTTAATGTCCAAACTCCTTAGACCATCATTCAAGGCCCTCCATACTCAGGCACTAACTTACTTTTTCAGTCACCTTCCACTACTGCATGACACAAACCTTACATTTCCTTTACCTACAGGACTCCTTCTTTCTTTCCAAGTGTTCACTATACTTTCCAGCATTCATACCTTTGCAAATACCCTTCCTTTACTTGAAATGGTTTCCCTTCCAAGTCACATATCACTATTTTATCCTCCCTTCAAGGACTAAATCATTAGTTGCCAAGTCCTGTTGAGTCTGTCCCCATGATATTTCTCCCCACTGTCTCCTCTTTTCCATCTCAACAACTACCACCTAAGTGCCAGTTAGGTGACGTGGTGTTTAGAGCATTGGACTTGGAGTCACAAAGACCCAAATTGTAATTATGCCTCACACTAATTAGCTATATAACCTTTGACAAGTCATTTACCTTCTCTTGGCTTCGATTGCCTGGCCTATAAAATGAGAATAATGAATGCAGTAATGTCTGAGAATTTTTTTAAGTATCAAATGAAATGTTACATGTAAAGCTTGTTTTCAAACCTTAAAGCATTATGTACATGTTAGCTATGATTACTAGTATTCATTCCAGTCCACATTACTGTTCATCTTGGCTTTCTCATTACTCTCACCTATTCTGATCTGGTTACCAGGGTAATCATAATGCAGAGTTATTCAGGTTATTAATGTGCTTAAACACTATTAGTGGTTGTCCATTAGCATATACATCTTTCAAGTAAAATATAAGCTCATTAGCCAAGAATTCAAGGCCTTTCACAATCAGCTTCCACCCTATATTTCCTACTTTATTTTCCTCTGTTCTCCTTCATTCACTCTACTTTGCACTTATATTGGATTATTGAAATTACTAGGTCTCATTCTTTCTTTTCCTTTCTCCATGAATTTGTTCATGTGGTATATGCACAGTTATTTGTATGTTGTTCCCTTTAGATGGGAAGCTCATGAGGGCAAGGACATTGTTTTTTGTTGTTATCGTTGTTATTTTGCTATTCTTTGTATCCTTAGAACTTAGCACAATGCCTAGAATAGAGTAGGTGCTTAGTAAGTACTAAGTGGTTGATAGACTGATTTCCTACTATGGGCAAAGCACTGTGCTAAGTTCTGGACATATGAAGACAAGAGAAATAGTCCCTGCCTTCAAGGAGCTCTCATTCTATTTGGGGAAATGGCATATACACATGTAAATATGTAGAGAGAATAAACAAAATGAATATAAAGAAGCCAAGAAAGTTTATGCTTTGATCAGCAAAGAATACGTTGGGTCTATCACTTCACTAGTTATGGACACCAAGTCTTAATTAAGAAAGGTTTAGTGTCCATAACTAGTGAGGTTATAGTCCCAATGTACTCTTTGCTGATCAAGTCATGACTAGACTATTGTGATTAATTTCAGGCATTATATTTTAGAATGCACAGTGATAAGCTGGACTATATCCAAAGAAAGACCAAATGATATCCAACTACGTGATTTAGAAAAAAATACCCTCTCTTTACTACCCACAAAATGTCAGAGCTAGAAGGGACAATGGAAATGATCTAGCCTAATTCTTTCATTTCACAGATAAATAAACTGATGCTCTGATATCTGAAAAAAATATCAATGATCTTTTCACAATGTAAGTTGTGACACTGCTTCCATTTCTTCTCCCTCTATTTGACCAGAAATGATGGGACCAGCTGCCAAGATCTTAGGTTTGTTTGTTTTTTATGTTGCACTGAAAACCTGCTTTTACACTCTCCTCTTTCACCCTCTTCACTTTCTGCCATCAGGGTTGTATCATCTGCATATCTGAGAGTATAGACATTTCTCCTGGAAACCTTAATTCTGGCTTTTGATTCATCCAGCCTGGTATTTTGCATGATGTACTCTGCATATAAGTTAAATAAATAAGGTGACAATATACAGCCTTGCTGTACTCCTTTTCCAATCCTAAATCAATAAGTTATTTGGTTCTAACTGTTGCATCTCAAGTTCCTCAGAAGATAAGATGATCTAGTCTTCTCAGTTTACTTTTTCACATGTTTTTTTCTACTCAGTACTAGAGAAGGGGTCAAGAGTAAATCAAAGTGGAAACCTGAAAGGATGTGGCCCATCCACAGCCTTGATCTAGATACTTCCCCCTACCCCCAAATTTCTTTAACAAAAGGTTTGGTGAAATGTTTTATATGACAGAGCAACCTTGAAACCAGGAACGCTTAGAGAAGCTAAAGTCATATCCATAAAAAATAAAATGTATTTTCAAATATTTATTTGCTGTTATTTGTCTACAGCTTCACACTAAGTCCACAGATTCTTGACCCCTACTTTTCTTTTTGTGCTAAAATTATTGAACTCAATCAAAGAAGGAATTAATTTGAAAACTATCATGCAGCCAGTTTTTGTTTGCTCACCCTATCATTTTTTTCTTCTAAAATTGCCCTTTCTATCAAATTTCCTATTTCTCTTGATGGCACCACCATCTTCCCAGTCACTAAGGATCAAATAACCTTTGACTCTGCCCTTGTCCAAATCCTCTACACTTAATCAATCAACAGCCAAGCCCTGACAAATTTATCTCCACAATATCATCTGTATCTGTCCCACCCTCTACACTCAGAGCCTCAGCAGTTTTTACGTAGACTATTTTAAGACATCTATGTCCCTTCCTTAAGGGTCTCCCTTTCAAGTTCATCCTTCACATAAATACCAAAATAATCTTTCTGATGTACAAATCAGATCCATGTTTCACATGTATATATTATATTCTGACATATTATAATTTTGTGTACAATAAAAGAATTCCAGAGTAATAGGAGATCTCAGAAGACTTCAAACAAATTTTAGCAGTTGTTGTTAACATAAGTTGTAGGGTGTAACAGATAGGCAATGATTGACTAATGACACGGGGATCATTTCACCATGTGCAGTCTGAGAAGTTAGATGAGCTGTTTGCATCAAATGGTTCAAGGAAAGATAAAATAAACCCCAAAGTTAAGGAAGGTAAGATATGAAGAAACATCAAAGAATTAAATGCAACCAACCTGAGCCATTTAAATAAATGACTATGAAAGATGAAAAACTGAAAAATTAACAAAATAAAAGAGTCTCCAAAGGAAGGACACCAAAACAGTCCAAACATTGTTCAACTGGCAAATAATTGACATCCTGCCAATTAAAGAAGATATGATAACCAAAAGAAACAACAGTTTAGAGTACGAGACCTTCGAAACATGTAGGAGGAGGAGATCACTTTACCAAACAACAAAAAGCAGTAAATATTTAAGTGAGCCTATGAAAAGCTTGATGTGAGAACTAAGCCAAATCATAAAAAGAGAATTTGTAGAAAAAACTAGAACAGTAAATAAATATAAAATGCAATTATCAGCCTTTCCACAGAGATGTGTAGATGACATCAGTCAATCAGTAAACACTTATTAATCATGTGCTATGTGCCAGGCACTATGCTAAATTCCAGGGATATAAATAAGAAAAAGAAAAACAGTTCTTGCCCTCAAGAAGTTTACAATCTAATTAGAAAGACAACAAAAAAAGGAAGATGGAAAGTAGGAAGGGGACATTGGGAGAACCTGGCACTAGGGCATTGTGTCCCTTGGGATTTAAACCAAGCAGAGCTGCAAATGTAAAGTGGAGAGTTAGCCGTAAGGAACTCACAATCTAATGGGGATGAGAATAAGCAAGCAAACATGTATAAACAAACTATATATGGGGTAAATAGGAAATAATTAAAAAGAGAGAAGGCACTAGAATTAAGAGGGGTTGGGAAAGGCTTCCTGTAGAAAGCAGTATTTTAGTTGGGACTCGAAGGAAGCCAGGAAAGCCGAAAGACAGAGATGAGGATTCAAAGCTTTCCAGGCCTGGGGGACAGCCAGTGAAAATGCCTGGAGCTGAGAGGTGGAATGTCTTATTTAAGCCAGTGTCATTGCATCAGAGTCCAGAGAGGCTGAAAAGGGAAGTGTAAAGCATAAGAAGACTGGAAAGGTAGTAGGTATGGATTAGGTTATGAAGGACTTCGAATGCCAAAACTGAGGATTTCATGTTTGATCCTGGAGGTGATAGAGAAGCCAGTTGAGCTTATTGAATGTGGGTTGGGGGCTGACATGGTCAGCTCAGTGATTAGACATTGGTGACAATAGACCTCTCACATTTGGACTCTTAACACTTCAGTAGTCAATGTCCTATGTGAGGATGCTAAAATAGTATGTAATAAGATGAAGTCTGGAAGAGTGCCTGGACAGGATGAATATATACAGGAAAAATCCCTGCTGGGAGCATTATAATTTTAGAGGCAAAGGACACAAAAATAGTACAAAAAGTGAAAGATTTTAGAATGCAAGGGTCACAGGCTATATCATTGACAAAAAAACAAGAGCAATAAATGAGAAGTCTTAAAATATTAAATAATATAGCTTTAGTTTTGTCTCTTTAAAATTTTAAAGAGATAGATCTATGCATGTAAGAACATGCTTGAAAAAAGAGGAGGAATACTAAGTGAGAGGAATACTAAGGCTTTAATATGACTTTCCATATCTTCATAGTAACACAATGGGCTGGTAAGTAAAGGGAATACAAGATTTATACTTCCAACATCCTCCATCCTTTCCAAACATCTGCTTGCATACCAAAAAAAAAAAAAAATAAATAAAAAAAAAACCATCTGACTTGGTAGAGAAAAATACAACCCTGAAGGCTCTTAATCTAAGACAAGGCTCAGATGCATATGTTAAGATGTTATTAATTTGATAGATATAACTACAGAGATCAGTCAAATGATCTGAGTTTAAAGTTTAAAATGAAACATAAAACAAGGAGTACCCATCAACATGATAAACATGATACATATTCATCGGTGTCATGGTACAAAATACAAGTACAAATACAGGTTTTGTATTTATTGCATATAGACAAGATTCTCCATATACTGTTCATAATGTCATTATGTTAATTTCATCAAGCACCAGTCCAAAGACTTTTCACAGAGATCTACAGCCACTCAAATGGAAATGGCCAACCAAATAACACATGAAAATACATATGGATGAAGACTGTCTATTGCACAGAGTGGGAGAGACAGCTCATTGAGTGAATCCATCATTACGTATGTCCTGTACTGACATTGCAAAACGTACAAGCAATTCAATCCAGAACTGGAAAAAATGAGATGTGCTGGCTAGATTGGATTTAAGAAACTATATGGTGCTTTCAACGTTCCAAAAATCACTAGTTGTTTCCCTAAATTTAAGCAGTCAGGATTTTTTTTTCTTTCTTTTAAATACTTTGTGCCTAGGAATACCACCACTAATGGATTCAGGTTTGATTATTTCAGGTTTGCAGCCTAGCTCAGTCTTACAATCACTTAGATCTGGTGATAGTAATAAGGGCACTATTCCAAAACCATGTAAAGAAAAAGGAATTTTTTTTTTATTGCTCCAATAAATCTCAGTAGGAGCTTAATAAATGTTTGTTGAAATCAAAATAACATGTGCAGAGATTACATAAGGTAGAATATGTCTCTGAAATATTGAAAAAACTTGAAGAAAAGGAATTTTAATGCACTCTAAATTGTCAGTCAATTATAGTTATAGTATTTCTTCTCAAAAATGGGCCATATGTTTTTCCTTTAAATGTACTATTGCTTAAATTTTATCGTCATCTTTTACACATTTTACTGCATATGGGAGTTTCATGGGTTTGTTTAAATTGAGACAGTATGGAACTGGGGGGGAAATGCTAGATTTTAAATCACAAGAAACCTGGGTTCAACTTACCAGTTATGTAGTCCTGGACAAGTTTAGTGACTTTTCTTAGTCTTGCTACTGAGTTTCTTCTGAAGCTCACCTCACTTAGGCTCAGTTTCCAAATCTGTAGATTTGGAGAGGATGGTAATATTTTGACTATTTTCCTTGTAGGGTTGTTGTTAAAAAAAAAAAAACACAAAATGTTCTATAAATGAAAATTATTATTACAGCATAGCCGAGTGAAAAGACTGATAAAGTGAAGAAGATGTGTTTGACACAGATAAGTGACACTGGTCAAACTCCTTTGCCTTGCTTATCTGTAAAAATAGGAATCATAATGCTAGCACTATCTTGCTCATAGTGTTTCCAAAGGTCAAGTGAGATAATCTATGCAAGTCCTAGGCAAACCTTAAAGCACTATGTACATGTCCATTGTTATTATAAAAAGATACTGATGAATTCCTGGTAAGGAAAAAAAACCTGTGAGTCTGAGAAGCCACCTTCTTGTTTTTGGACTTCCCTACAGCTATATTTGAATTCAAAGTCATTTAGAAAACTTTTAAACTGATCTTTAGGGTCCATCTATACAATGACACAACCTGAGAAATTTTTCACAATTCCCGGTTGCTAAAAGAACAAAGAAATGCCTCAGAAGAGATCTAAGTAGACTACATCATGTTACCAACAACGACTTGTGTACAAGGACTGATGAAAAAGAAAGGACGTCATCAGTAGAAAAAGAGCCATGTTGGTCATATAACAAGTGTGAGGGTTTACAGATCATTATGATACTGGTGTCTGAGAGATACTAAACTAGAGCAATCACTGTTGCTAACTGGAAGATATAAATGCTTTATGGAAAGATTTGGGCAATATTTACATAAGATGACGAGATACGGGGGGATTATCATTTGCATCTGGTAAGGTTAGATTGCTACAGTAATATCAAGATAAAAATCATCTTCCCCTAATAGGCAAGATCCTTAAGCTCTGAAATGCTTTTATATCCAATTAACTTGATAAATGTTTTTTTTTTTTTAATTGTAGTAAAAGCACTGGATTTAGAAATAGAAGATTTTGGTCACACATCTGACATTGACTAGTTGTGTCACTCTAAGGAAGTAACTTGATTTCTGTTGGCCTTAGTTTCTTCTCTGGCAAATGAAGGCAATTAGATTAAACAGCCTTTAAAGTTGACCCTTCTAGATCAAATGTTCTGCCATCCTGAATTTATAATTAGTATCCCAATACACCATAATAGTCAAAACAGTAAAAATCACTATGCACATTGGCATCCATGGTTTAAAGTTAACTTCTGTTTTGGGCAGACAAAAAAGTCCCTGCTATCTACCTTTACTTTGTTTCTTCAAAGACTGAGAGAAACGTGAAGAGAAAACCTGATCAAAATAAACAGCATCTCTTCATAGAAATAAAATCCAACTAATACTTAGCCCATTTGTTTTTTGTATTTGATGTCAAACTCAAAAGAAAATGCCCTAATTTTGTGCATGTAATATGTGGATGAACATATGGAGATAATTTGTTGCTATGTCCAACTACAACCTTGAAGTCCAGGAGGAAAACTAATGCGTAGAAGAGAGATGTGTCCAATTTTGAACTCCACTACTGAATAAGCCTGAGGACAACTTGATTTGAGAGCTAAGAAGAAATATTAAAATAATGATGATAATTTTTCTGGAATAAGTAAAGCATGATGGGAGACTTAAGTCATTGATACAGGCAGTCAGAAAATCATGACGCTTACATAACAATAACAAAATCAAGCCTTCAGAAATTACTAAATCTAAAACTGCTCAAACCGCTTCTTACTGATGTCCCTTATTTAATACAGTCTCAACACAGTTAATAAAAGAATTTCATATAGTATAATCTAAATATCCAAATTTGAAAATAGGAAGAACTGCTTAATGTCATCATGAATATAAATAGAAGTTGTTGGTTAGCTGTTCTCCATTTTTATGATAAGAGAAAAAATTTTCTTATATGACAGCATGGAAGGTTTTAATCCAACACTAATGAAGATGTTCCTGAAGGTATTGGTTTTGGTTCTTAGAAATTAGAAAGGCTTTGTTTAAAAAGAAAATCCATGAAGGTCTTCCCCATGGTATCTTTTATATGGTACCAATACTCATTTATCTAAATGGCTTATGCCTTAAATATTTGAAGTGCACGATGGAAGAGGAATGATATCTACAGATTTCTTCTGAACCTAAGATTCTACATTCTTTGCTCAGGACCAATGCCTACTGTACCTATTAAGACATTTCTTAAAATCTTCTTTCTTGGTATTTTATTTTTTAATCATCACATAAGATTTCCCCACCACAAAAATAGCAACAATATAAATTCAGAAATCCCTTGCTGCATAAAATAGAGTAAAGATTCTTGGATTTAGACCTAAATTCAAATCATTAGTCTGACACTTGCTTCCTCTGTGACCTTAAACAAGTTACTTAATTTATCTCAGCTTTGGTCTCCGCTCATCTATAAAAGGATGAGGTTTAGACTATATGACCTCCTAGGTGCTTTTAAGCTCTAAATCTATGATCTTCTGGTTTATAATAGTACATGTAATTAAGTCAAATTTGGAAATAAGAAACTTGCGCTGTGGCTTTTTATTGTACTAAAAAAGTTACAATGGGAAAAAATTTTTCTGAGATAACATTTTTGATAGTTTCTACTATGTCTATATGATTCATTTTTCTGTAAGAAAGAAACCATGTATTCAACTGCATAGTGCAAAAGCCAGTGGATTTAAGATAAAATCCTAGATCCATGTTTTAGTTGTAACAAGTGAATAGCTATCATTTACAGAATGCTTCAAGGTTTGACAAGCATTATCTCACTTTATCCACATGACAACTCTAGGAGATACAGGTCATTTAAGTCATTTAACCTCTGCCTCAATTTCCTCATCTGTAAAATGAGGATGATAGTAATAATAATAATACCTATGAGCACCTAAGTCCCAAAGTTGTTGTGAGGATCAAATGAGATTATATGTATACACACACACACACACACACACACACACACACACTGCCTTGCAATCATTAAAACAGTATATAAATGATGATGATGATGATGATGATGACAACAATGATAATAATGATCATAATGTGACTTTCCAAGGGTCACACAAATAGTGTCAGAGGCAGTATTCTAACTTAGATCTTCCTGACTCCAAGTCCAGTGTCATATCCCCTGAGTTACCTAATTGCGGATAGCTGTGTGACCTTGAAGAAATCTCTGATCTGTAAAATGAGGACCCTAGACTAGATAAGCCATAAAATGTCTCTTACACTCAATTGCTATGATTCTATGAAATGTCCTACACTCTTACTTTATACATGAGTTCTTATTCAAGGAAAGTAGAAATGTTATCATACTAGCATTTCTTTTCAAATAAGAGAAAATTAACAATAACTTCAGTTAGAAACCAACGTGGACCAAAGTAAAAACATCACAATAACTTCTGGGAAAAAAATGTCTTTTTTCCTTTAAAATGTGTTTCATGGTAATAAGCACAATTAGACACACATGTCAGTATGTATTAAAATAATACATATTTTCCATATTGCTTTGCATCACTGCAGGGCATTCATTATATTTACCAGGTCAAGCTCAAAAGTTCAGAAGATTCAACACATCTGCTCAGTGGTCTCTCTTAGAAAGGCAATAAATTATAATCCCCTCATTTTTTTTTCACCATGGAATATTTGCTTCAAGAATGATATAATCCTTTCTCTCTATCCAAAGTTTTTCATAAGCACAAGAATTCATTGATCTTCAAATATGAACCATCTTATTTCTGTCTTGTGTTATTATCCACAAATGTTTTGTCTTCGTAGGCAATGCCCTTCTTTGGATATAAGACCACAGCGAAAGATATTATTTGATCATTCATGTGTAATGTAAGCTTCAATAGCCCCTCCTACTGATCATATAGATAACTATTAATATACCTTTTAGAGAGACCATTGAAATAATGTTAACATTTCCATTAGGTCAAATCTTTTTGTAACTTGGACTTTGATGCGTGTTTTCAGATCCCCATAGATCTTTTAAGGAAGTACATGTGTCAAAAATATAAGCTATGGGAAAGAAAGTGTCCTGCAGTGAGAAGAATATTGAGTGTAGAGATAAAAGACAAGGGTTTTGTCATCCCAACACTGCTGCTAACTGCTTGAAGTAATTTTGGGCTAATCACTTAATCTCTCTGGGTCTCAGTTTCCTCATCTGTAAAATGAGGGGGTTGGAAAATATGCCCTATAGCATCCCTTCCAGCTCTAAATTAGGATATGATAAGAATAGGGATTGGGCCACTAGGTGGCACAGTGGATAGAACACTGGGCTGGGAACCAAGAAGACTCACCTTCCTGAGTTCAAATCTGGATTCAGACACTTACTAGCTATGTGACCCCAAGCAAGTCACTTAATCTCATTTGTCTCAGTTCCCCATCTGTAAAGTGAGCTGGAGAAAGGAATGGCAAACGACTTTAGTATCTTTGCCAAGAAAAACCCAAATGGGGTCATGGAGAGTTGGATATGACTGAACAGCAACCACAACATAGTTTTATCAAGGTTTCTGATAAAACTGAAAACTTTAGACAATTATGTTGAATAGGTTGGTTGAGCACTGGTATATATATGGGAAGAACACTTTACTGTCTCCTTCTTTTACTATAAAAATGATGTACTATATTTCACTGTGTAGATGAAAAATGTTCTAATCTATGGTCCAGCAAGGTGATGTGATGGGGTAGTAGCATCAGCTTTAAAACTGGAAAGTCTCAATTCAATTTGCAACTCTGCCATGTAGTTGGTTTGTGGACATAGCCAAGTCTTTTAATTCTCTGGTCCTCAGTTACCTCACCTGGAAAGTGAAGAAACTGGACTAAAGGATCTCTAATTATGCCTTTCATCTCTACTATTCTGTGGTCAGTCAATTAGTGTGTAAGTGCCTACTATATGCAAGACACTGTGAGGCACTGGGAAATACAAAAAAGGGAAAACACAATCCCTGCTCTTAGGAAGCTCAGTCAAATGGGGCTCACGACATGCAAAAACTAACAAGATGTATAATATATGACATATTTTATGTTATGTAATGCTTTACATAATATGTTATAGAATAGAACATTATATATTACACATATAACATATTATATATAATTGGAGGCAATTTCAGAGGGGGGACAATAAAATTAAGAAAGACCAGGAAAGGATTCATGTAGAAAGTGAGACTTTGAGATTTGAAGGAAGTCAGGGAAGCCAGGAGGTTGTAACAGCAAACACCCTGGCACACCCAGTATGGCCTGCTAGCACAGATTCTTTGATCTACTTTTAAAGGAAAGCAAGTTTTAAGGGGTCAACCATCTTACTTTAATTACATTCACTAGTTCAGGGGAAAAATCAGCACCCTGAATGTGGAGAAAATAGAAGCAGAGAAATTAGCCCAAAGACCAACAGATGGGGGTCTAACTGTCTGAATCAAAGCAATATTGCTATATACTTTACATATATCACTAGATTGAGAAAGCTTTTACATCTGAGTAGTTGGGAGGCTCTGCATATATAGCTGCTCAGAGTCTCAACCAGACACTTCTCATAAACAAACCCCCAAAGCAAAATCTCACCTCAGAGTATATATACATTTTTGGCTAATAGGCTCAGAGCCAGAGGGCATCACAACCCTCATGACTCAGTACCTAATTAGATTAGTATCAACAGGTGTGAAAGCCTTCCTGCAAGCAAGCTTCCCCTAAGCAAGCTCCACCTTAGGTAAGTTCCTCTCCAAATGGACTCTATGTGATTCAAGATTTATCACAGCTCTGATTGAACACATGTGGTTACATAGGCCTGTTAATGGATGGAGAAGGTTTTTCTATTCCATTAACATTACAAAGGTGTAGGAGATAAATACAAGGAGACAGTTTCAGACATGGAAAATAGCCAGTGACAATGACCTGAGTTGAGAGATTAGAGTGTCCTGTGCAAGGAACAACAAAGTGCCTAGTGTCATTGAATTATAGAGTACATGGAGGGGAATAAGGTTTAAAAAGACTGAAAAGGCAGGAACAGGTCAGGTTATTAAGGGCTTGGAAAAGTAAAGAGAGAATTTTATGTTTGATCCTGGAGATAACAGGTGCCGCTGGAGTTTATTGAATATAGGAACAATCTGTACTTTACTTGAGAACGTTCAATTTGAAAGCTTAACGGAGAATAGACTGAAGTAAGGAGACACTTGAGGCAAGACCAAGGGGCAGGCTATTGCAATAGTCCATGCCTAAGGTAGAAGTCCTATACCAAGATGGTAGCAGCATCTGAGGATAAAAGGGGTGTGTATATGAGAGATTTTAGAAAAATGGAGAGTACTTGTCCAATAATTGTATGTGAGAGCTGTGGGGTTAAAATGAGGAGTCAAGGATGGCATCTAAATTCTGAGCCTGAGTGACTGGGATGGTGGTGCTACTCTCACCAGCAATAAGAAAGTTAGGAGGAAGGGAGGGTTTGGGGGCAAAGTGAAAGACTTTAGCTTTAGCATTTAAGTTTAAACTGTCTATGCAATTTAAAAGGCAGTTGAATATGTAAGACTAGCGGTCAGTCAAGTAGTTAAGGATAGACAAATTGGTCAGAGAACCATATGCATAGAGAAGATAATTGAAATCTAGGGAGCTAATGAGATCATCAAGTGAAATAGAATAGAGAAATATGAAAAAATGATTCATAATTGTTTTGTTTTAATTTGGCCTCATGTAAAATAAATTCTTATCTTTGACTGCAACTTGCATATCTCATATGAATGTCTGTTTCATCTAGTTATCATTTAGGTATATCTGTGCAATAATTTAGCCAATGGTGGGTGTATATATATATATATATATATATATATGTGTATATATATATACACACACATACACATATACATATGTATGTATATATATGCACATATATAAATTTATTATAAATTTTACTGATAAAAAGAATATGAAGCATACAATTTATAAATAATAAAATATGCAATATTCTATTATAAATTCCATATATCCTATTGATTCTCACAGAATTTTTCTTATCAGTTTTGCCAAACTCTTATCTCTGTGGCCAACCTATTATTGCAAATAAACCACATCTGCTTTTCCCCCAATATATTTGTTGTTATTCAATCTGATACATGATTACTATAAAACTATTTCTCATCCTCATATAAATTATGTTCATTAAACTGAAACTTCTTTCAGCTTAATACTATTGATAGCAATAGTGTTAACTATCCTTTTAACTTTTTTATAGATGCAGAGATTGGAACATTGTCTGATTCTGTTATTATCTACAAAATCCTCAAAAGTGATCAAATCAATTTCATGTTTTGGAATTTCATTTAAATGATACAATTTTTTTCACCAGCTATCCACAATGAAGTTAGTTCTTCATAATGCCAAGTAGATAGTCCTAATAAATCAAAATAATTAAAAATACTTTCATTAATGTTTCTGTCTGGTAAAATGTAAGTTCACATGTTGATTTATACTTTCTAGTTACATATTCCTAGAATGAGCATGAAATTTAATATTTTTATTAAGTGAAATGTCTACAAAGATCTCTCCTAATCAAATCTTCAACTTGAGATTCATATTTCCTAATACAATCTTTAAATTTTCCATAACTTTATAGTGCATTTGATTGATTTTTGTGCTTTCTAAATATTAGCTGATCTTGACTGCAAAGCAAGTCTGAAGTAATGAAAAATTTTCAATCAATTAAGAATGTCAACCATTAAAGGAGAATGTCAACCATTAAAGGAAGGTCTCACAAAAATGTAAAGATATGTAACTTTGCCAAAACAAAGTAAAAAAAGTACACACACACACAGGACATGTGCACCATACAGTAATAGCACCTTGTAAACTACATACTGTGATCTCAGTCTTAGTGCTCAATAATTGTAATAATTTCAAGTTCTTTAGCTACAATTTCTACGTCAATTTGATTTTCATTAAATTGGTGATAAATAGAAAAAATTTCATTGTTATTTCATTTCAGATGTTGAATCATCAAGTTATAATTGCAATGAATGATGCAAACAGTGCTAAATGATGATTTTAGGAAAATTTGCAACTTCGTACCTATTCCACACTTCTCAGCTTTGTATTAACACCATCAAAATAAAATGCAATTAAGTTCATTTTCAAGTATTCATTATTAAAGCCACAAATCATTTAAAGTAAACAATAATGTATTAGGAATATCCCTTGCTGTACTTGACACCAATTCTTTTAAAACAACAAATAACTATACTGATGTGAGACCTGATTGAATTGTGCACTGGCTGTATTTTACAACTGGCTAACAAAATTCCTGCAAATTTAACAATCAGCTTCCAAGGTAGTACAAACTGGTTCCAGCAAACCACAAAAGCAAAACAGCTGCTGCATAAGTGAGCTAGAGTAACATAGCATTGTCTTCAATTATCCAGGGAAAGTTCCTCCAGCATTTACTACATTCTCAGTAACTAGGCGTACAAGATTACAACAGATTTTAAGTACTTAAAAAGCCATTAGGTAAAAGAGAGACCAGACATATTCTGTTTGGCTCCAAAAAGCAGAACTCAGACCAATGGGCGGAAGTGACAAAGAAGCACTTCAGATCTGATATAAAGAAAAATTTCCAAACAATTAGAGCTTTCCCAAAGGAGAGAGAGCTGCCTCAGGAAGCAACAGAGACATGAAATGGAGGAATAACTACCTGTAAGGTGTACAAAGTCCTTTCAAGCTCTAAGTCTATGATCCTCTGAGTATATATTGTACAGGTGATTCCTTCTCAAGTACAAGTTGGACTAGATGGATAGATCTTTGAATTTGGATGGAAAATGAATGAATTCTTCTATGTGATGCTTGTGCTTCAATGATTTAAAGACAGCTAGACTAGCTCCCATGAATTCCGTTTTATAATATTATCCCTATATGTCATCTTTTGATAACACTTCATATCCTTTTCAGACTCTTTGCCTAGTTGCTGTCCTCTGGACACTTTCTAAATTATCAATATCCCACTAAAGTATGTCATCCAAAGAGGAGGAATGTAATATTGTAGAAGTGGTCTGAACAGTGCAAGGTAGAGTAACATTATATTATCTCCTCTAGACACGAAATTTCTTTTAGTAGAACCTAAGATTACATTATCTTATTTTTAGCAATCATATTACATTATTGGCTTAACTTAGTCTTGTACATAGCTAATAATTGGAATCCTCAGTTTCTTAATACCTGTGTGACCATATACAGGTGGTTTAATCCTTCTAGACCATATTTTTTCATCTGTAAAATGAGTGAATTGAACTAGATAAATTCTTAGACCCCTTCCACTTCTATAAATCTGGGTTATTTAATTCTTAACACTCTTTGTTTTGTTCACATCAACTGACTTTAAGCCAGAGCTCCCATCCGTTGCATTGGCATAGTTGATTTTAAAATCAACTGGAAAAATGACAGTTCTACCTAAATTAATCTGTTTATTCAGTGCCACACCAACCAAACTATCAAAAAATATTTTATAGAGCTAGAAAAATAAGAACAAAATTCACCTAGAATAAGAAAAGCTCAAGAATATTGAGGGAATCAATGAAAAAAAATTGTGAAAGACGGTGGTCTAGCTGTACCAGATATCAAACTGTATTATAAAGTGGTAATTGTGAAAACAATCTGGTACCTGGCTATGAAGTAGAGTGATGGATTAGTGAAATAGATTAGGAACAAATTACATTATAGTAAATAACCAGAGTAATCTAACATATGATAAACCCAAAGATACAAACTTTCAGAACAGAAACTCATAATTTGACAAAAGCTACTGGGAAAACTGGAAAAAAGTATGGCAGAAACTAGGTATAGACCAACATTTCACACCATATGCCAAGATAAATGTGCTCAGTGTAATCAAAATGAGTACATGATTTACACAAAAGAAGATGATAACATAAGCAAATTAAGAGAGCATGGAGTACTTTGTGAAATTTATAGATAAGGAAAGAATTTAGGACTAAAGAACATGTAGAGAGCATTACAAAATGTAAAATAGATCATTTTGATTATATAAAATTAAAAAGATTTGCATAAACAAAACCAATGCAACCAAAATTATAAGGAAAGCAGAAAACTTGGGGAAAATTTTTGCAACAAATATCTCTTATAAAAGCCTCATTTCTCAAATATATAGAGAACTGAGACAACTTTATAAAATTACAAGTCATTCCCAAAGGTCAAAAGATATGTTTTCAGACAAAGAAATCAAAGTTATCTGTAGTCTTATGAAAAAATGCTCTAAATCACTATTGATCAGAGAAATGCAATTAAAAAAAAACCACTGAGGTACCACCTCACACTTATTAGAGTGGCTAATATCACAAAAAAGGAAAGTGTTGGATGTTGGAGGGTATGTGGGAAAACTGGGACACTAATACACTGGTGGTGGAGTTGTGAACTGATCTAACCACTCTAGAAAGCAATTTGGAACTATAGCCAAACAGCTATAAAACTTTGTATACCCTTTGATCTAGAAATACCACTGCTAGGTCTATATCCCAAAGACGTCCAAAAAAAAGGGAAAAGAACCTATTTGTACAAAAACATTTACAGCAGCTTTTTTTTGTGATGGCTAAGAACTAGAAACCAAAGGGATGCCCATCAATTTGTTAAACAAGCTGCTATATGTGATTTTAATGAATATTATTGTATGAAATATTATTGTACAAATGACAAGCAGGATTTCAGAAAAACCTAGAAAGACTTATATAACTGATGCATAGCGAAGTGAACAGAACCAGGAGAATGTTGTACACAGTAAGAGCAATACTGTAGGATGAAGAACTGTGAATGACTTGGCTATTCTCAATAATACAATGATCCAAGACAATCCCAAAGGACTAATGATGAAGCATACTATCTACCTCCAGAGAAAGAAGTGACATTGATTGAATACGGGCTGAAGCACGCTGTTTTTCACTTTTTATAATTTTCTTCTATTTCAGTCTTCTTATACAAAATGACTAATATGGAAATGTTTTACATTACTGCAAAAAAACAAATGTAGGAATTTAATTTTTCTGTCAAATTCTATCTGTCAGGTTATTATTTTAAACCAATCATTTAAACTTTTTTTGAATCCTGATTTTTAATTAGCTGTTTTTTCCAGATTTATGTCATCTATACATTTAATGTTGTTCAGTCATGGCTGACTCTTTGAGACCTCTTGGGTCACTGTCACTTAACCTTGTCTGCCTCAGTTTCCTCATACATAAAAAGACTTGTAGAAGTAAGTGGCAAACCACGCCAGTGTCTTTGCCAAAAAAAATCAAATGGAGTCATAGAGTTGAATACAACTGAAATGACTGAACAATACAAATTGCTTTATATATCTATTTAGCAAAGAATTAGAAATAAAAATAGATTCCCATCCATTGGGGAATAGCTCATGGATGAATGTGAAAAATTTCAAAGAGGCACAAGAAGACTAATGCAAAATGGAGTAAGCAGAACAGGCTATCAATAAATACAATAACAACATAAATAGAAATAACAGCAAAATAAGCATGAGTTTGTAATTTCAATAATCTATCCTACCCCCAAGAAGAGAAAATGTACTTCCCTTCCTACTTTGCAACAGAAAGGAACAGTGGGTGTGTAACATAGTATATATATGGTCAGATTCATTTGATGTTTTCAGTTTTGCTGAACTACATTTTCTCTTTACTTTCTTTTTTTTTTTAACAAAAGATGGTTTTCAGTGCAGGGGAGAGGTATATTTAGAAACGAAAGTGATGTAAAAGCCAAAGGCGTTAATAAAAACTTAGAAAGTTAAAAATAGGTAAATATTATTTTCCTATCATCTATCAACACTTACCCACTACCCATTGGCAGTAGGGTTGTCACTTTCTGGTTCATCATCTCCCCCTCCAGATAGTTTTTTCGAATGCTTTTTACTCTCTTGAGCATTTTTTTCACAAGCTTCAGTTCATTCTGGTCTCTAGTCTTCTAGACATTAGACAATTCATGACTCAGTGATCAAAAGTCATAAACCAAAAGGTTCAGCATTGGTTTCACTAATAAGTCTGTAAATTGGCACTAATTATAGAAATGAGTAGAATCTGATAATTCTTTTTAGTTGTTCTTGATCAAGTAACACCAAATGACCATGAACAGCCTTTGAATATCTAAAGTAATGTCAAGTAAAGAAGATTAGGTCTCTTTGTAAAGAGAAATGCTACCAAAAAGGATTTATTCAAAAATGGACATTTCATCCAGTGAGCCATTTAGTTTATGGGGGTGGGGGGAATGATTAAAGTGACTTTTAGAGGCAGTGTGATATATTAGATAGCAGGATGGCCTCAGAATTAGGAAGTCCTTGGGGTCAGGAAGTCCCCTGACATATCTTAGATGTATGACCCTAGGCAAGTCACTTAACTTTTTCAAGACCCTGAGTAAATCCTAAGACCATAAGTGACAAAGAAGGTACCAATATTATTTGGTGGAGGAAGTTTCCGTATGGGACATTCCTTATGGTGATGACTTTGTTGTTCTTAACCATCTACCAAATAAAGTAATTTTAATATCTTAATTATAATTGTTCTCATTTAAAAGTACTTAAGTCTTACAAGTTCTTTTGGGGGAAAAAAACAGCCCAGTAAGGTACATAGTGTAGCAATATTACTCCTATTTTATGTAAGAGAAACTTGGGCTCAAGAAGGTTGAGTTGCCCATGGTCACATAGATAGTAAAAATCAGAATTAGGACTCAAACTCAGTCCCCCAGTTCCAATTCCAGAGCTATATTTCCTCACAATAACCCTTTGAGGTAGGTAGCGGAAATATTATAGTTCCTACTTTACTCATTAGGAAACAGGCTCAGAGGGGTTAAGTGGCTTGTCTTGAGCCACTCAGCTAAGGAAGAGTCAGAACCAGGCTGAAACACAGGTCACCTGGCTCAAAGCCCAGCAATCTTCCCATTCTCATTTAAAGTTAGTTAATGAGGGACAGCTAGGTGGTGCAGTAAGTAGTTCACTGACCCTAGAGTCAGGAGGACCTGAGTTCAAATCTGCCCTTAGACACTTGACTAGCTATGTGACCCTTGGGCAAGTCACTTAACCCCAGTTGCCTTGCCCCCTTCCCCCCCCCCAAAAAAAAATTAGTTAATGCAATTCAGGCTCAGTCTTCTCACCTGGCCTTTCCTCCATATCAGGGATTTCTTGGTAGTATTACATTTTTGAGCCCAAGAACCTAAAAGAACATAATTTAAAAGTTAAGTTAAATCCAAATCCATGAAAGAAAGTCATAAGAATAATAGTTTGTCCCCAGAATTTTGAGACATATATTTTGACTAGTACAAAGAATACAATTAATTTCAGAAGTTTCATGGTTTGGGGAGGAAACTTCCCAAAATAATGTTGTAGCATTGCTGTTAGTCAGTTTGGTAAGCCAGTGGAAACAGTGTAGCTTGGAAAGTATGGAAACATATGGGTGGAAACACTAATTCTTTCATATCTCTGGAATGTAGGGTACTAACTAAATACTACAAAATCTAAAGCATTGTCTTTTGGTAGGCACTCTACATGTCCTTGAGAAACATCTCCAAAAAAGTTTTTTTTGTTTTTTTTGTTTTTTCAAAAAAGGAGCTAGCAGAAATACTGGCTGTCTATTTGGAGTCCATCAGATTAAATAAATCACATTTCTGGCCTGACCCCAAATGCTGAGTTGTGATCATTTGTTTCCTTGGCTGTTGGAAAAGACTGGCTAGCTCAGTTGATTGGAGAATCCTGAGGCTAAAGTCAGGCGTTCAGTTCCCTTGTGGTCCAGTTAGCTTTGCTCTATCCCATGGCCACAGGCTGCACCCTTAACCTTGGACAGGCATCTTGCAAATGTATCTTTTGGCCACACAAGAAACCAAGTAAGAGTGTGTGGAGGGCTCTAAGAAAGTCCATCAATGTTACTGTAAAAACAATAACTAATGAGTAATGATTTTCTATTCTGAGCTACAATGCCTAAAAGGCAGGTTTGAGATTGGATTGAGTTAAGAAAACACAGAAACAGTATATTATCCAATATATTGGAAGCCTAGAGGGACCAGTTAGCCAAGCCTTCCAGTTAGGTAAAAGTTAACCACTGACCCTGAGCATGGACAAAGAATCTAAGCTATCCTCTTAGCCTGCTTTTTGACAGATCTATGAACTAATCCTTTTAGGACAGAGAGCAGATCATGAAAATTAGGCCCAAAGGCATCCCAAAGAAAGGGGGAGGAAACAACCACAGTTGAACTATTCCAAAGAGCAATCAGGAATTTGCTGGGCAGCTCGTGGCAGATTTTGCAGTCTTTGCATTTTTAGAGAGATGGAGAGAGAAAGAGGCAATGATCCAACTCTGCATGTAACCACATCTGGCTGGCATAGAGAGTGCCAATTCGGAAATCATTCTCCCCCTCACTTCCCCTGCACTTTTCTGACTTGGTGTTTTGGTTTGGTTTTTTTGCTCATACTGTTCTCTCCTTGAAAATCCCTCCTATCTGCAGTGATCTCCCCTACCATGTTTATCTAGAGACATCTTATCCACTGTTCAAATTCCAACTCAAATGCTAACTTCTCCATGAAGTCTTTGAACACTAATCACCCCTTTACTCTCAGAACTTCTATACTGTACCACTTTGTGTCTTTTTATGACACTTATCCCTTTCTAAATTTTACTTATTTTCAAGAATTTTTTTATCTTTCCTACTAGATTATAAACTACTCATAGATTGTAAACTCCTTGAGTGCAGGGACTGTCTAATTTTTTATCTTTTTGCTGTCAATGCTTAACATATAGGATAGTAATAAGGACTACACCAGTAATTTCATTGGTCTAGGTGATAAAAAATTCCTCCACTAATGCACTTTCTCTACAATTTATAGTCTTGGGGACTTGGTTAGTAGGACTTGGAGGATTTGATTTTCCCAAGGTTATTCAGTCAGTATGGGTGTGTGTGTTTGTACAGCCTAAGGTGGAACTTAAACCCTGGTCATTCTGGTTTCAAGGCTGGCTTTCTATCCACTATGTCACACTACCTGGCACATAATAGGTACTTAATAAATGCCTGCTTTTTAAAATTAGTTTCATTTAATTAAAAGAAACTGATTTCTTTTCTTCTTACACCATTGGAAAAGAAGAAGGAGGGTAAGGGGAGAAGGGGAGAAAAAAGAAGAGGAGCAGAAGGAAGAGAAGAAAAAGAAAAAGATGTTGTAAATGTGCATAGTTAAGCCAAACAAATTCCCTCATTGACCATGTTCAAAGGATATATGTCTCTTTCTGCATGCTCAATTCATCGTCTCCATGTCAGGAAATGGATAACATGCCTCATCATCAGTCTTCTAGAATCATGCTTGTTAAATTAAATGGCTGGGAACAGGAATTTTCTTATTTGTATTTGTGGACTCACCCACAGTGACTCTCATAGTGCCCTAGACATGGTAGGTGCTCAATTAATATTTGCTACAAAACTTATCTCCTAGTCAGCTGCCAAGGATTCCCAAAGTCATTGGGACTCTGATAAAGCATTAAATGTAATACCTGGCATCATCACTAAAGACTGATTGAGTACTTAAATATTCAGGTTATAGTGCTAAAAGCAGGGTTGTCACATGTGATGCGTAACAGTAAGTAATCTTTCCAAGTGACAGAGGATCAAACTCAGTCCTGGAGGATCTAGTTCTTTTCAGAACTGAAGAGCAAACGGTTACCATTCAAGTCTCTTCTTTGATTATACTGTCTTAGATATAGGGCCTGGACATACCTTCATATACAGGCACCCATGGGAACACAAAAATGGCACATGAGATCCTACTTGACTTCCCTAAAGAAATAGAAACCAGAGTACACACACACACACACACACACAAATAGAACAATGAGGATTACCAGACCACCAAAGCAAAGCCCGTACAAAATTCTCAAAGCCTTACCCACTCTCTCCCATTCATACACTCTATTGTAAACTTAATAGAAGATGAACCAGCTTAACAATTACAATTAGGATCAAAGACTTTATTTGTTATTTAGTGTGGAGTCTTTGAAGATTGTTTAACTCATTGTAAGCCTAATCTCTGAAGCTCATTTCCATTGCACAGGTCCAGCAGGATTCCTCTTTCCCAAAATTTGCTGCTGATACAGATCATTCCATGACTCTGAGAGCAATCAGCTTCAATGACCCCTACTGAAACTACAGAATAAGTCCAAATTCCTTCAGCCTAACATTCAAGAAACTCTATAATCTGTTCCTATACAATCTTTCTATCCTTGAAAATTTCACTCCAGTCAAAATGAAATCAACCCAATAAACTTTTGTTACTCCAATTCTGATATCTTCTAAACTACTTTCTATCAAAAACAATTAAAACAAGCCTCAACTCCAAACTTCTAGATAAAATCTTTCAAATTGACCCAGTACTTAGTAATGACTCTCTCTTTTAAACTCTTAGAGCACTAATTGTTTTACTTTTCTTTGACATTTAGTGCTTTTAGGACCTATCTCGCACTGTTGCATTGAAATATATCTTCCTTTCATATATTATTTTACTTTTCACATATTTATGTCTTATTGCCCAAATTAGACTTAATAGTCTTGAGGATGGTGGGCACACATGTCACGTGGCACCTCCTTGGATGTCCGAGAGTATCTAGAGCAATGATTGTATATGGTAAATTCTTAATAAACGTATCACATTAGTATACATTAATGACTAAATATGAGGTACTTTAGCTCTCAAAAATAAGTTAAGAAGAGTATGTAAGCAGAAATTTATAATTGTGTTTAGAAAAATTAATTGAGAAAAAAATAAAGATCAGAAAATTACATTTTTCTTGTCTCTGTGCCTTTAGCATCTTTTTTAGACCCTAAGTTATTCATTAGTCTTTACCCTCCTTTCTCTTACCATCTTACAAAGATTTATTGAACATATTCTATGAGCAAAGCACTGGAGGGAGCCCAAAGAAGAATGACACACATCCTACACCACACATAAGCTTACAATACAGTAGAAAAGATAAGTAATACAAGAACAAAAATGCCTATAATACAAGGCAAATATACCAGCAGGAGTACATGAGCTCAAAGGACAAAGAGATCCTTTCTGTCTGATGAGTAGAACAGAGAAGGTATTATGGTGAAGGAGGCATTTAAACAAACCTGGAAGAATAAATAGGACTTCAAAAAATGAATATCGGGTCAGTATTGTTCCAGAAGGGAGTGGTACAGGCAAAGGTGTGGAGGTGGAAAATCATGAAGCATGCTCCAGAAACATACACTAATTGCCTTTGATTGAAATCCAGGGAGCATGAAGGGAACTATCATGATAAAATGTTGGCAGATTTGGGTAAGATTATGGAGGATCCTGAATGACAGGATTGGGAGTTAGGACTTTATTTGTTATGTAATGTGGAGTCTTTGAAGATTTTTGAGCAGAACAGACATAACAAAATTGGTAAAAGAAGATTAACCTGCAAGCAATATGGAGAATGGATTTGCAGGAGAAAGACTATATCAGGGAAGCTAGTTTAAAATCTATTTTAATTGTCAAGGTGATAAGGTCCTGAATCACCAGGTTACCTAGAGTACAATTTGTATAACCATTTAAACTGAATTGACCAATCAATTAAATCCAACATTTTTTTCTGATTTTTTCTCCACTATGTTGACTAAATTGTTGACTGCATTGGTCAAATGGATAATTGCGGTTATGGTACAGCTTTAAACTGGAACATTTCAGAAACTGAGTTTGCAGCATTATTAGAGAAGCCAAATGGGAGCTACCTTTCAACTAATTCAGTAGAAACAATTGCTGAGCTAAGCCCTAGCTGGACCTCTCTACAGGCAGATCACTTGAAAGGGCCAGAACATCTGTCCAATTTCACTTTCCAGTAATTTTATTACCTTCTGAACTAGCTGTGAATGGTTTGTTTTCTGGGCTGCAATGGACGGCAGCCTTGTTCAAACCAGACTCAAATAAAAAAGTCTGGCTGGTAAACCCATGTCTCCTAATTTTGCTGTGCCACAAAAAAAAAAATGACACAAATGAAAGGAGAAAAAATAGAAAATAATTGGTCAATCTCTGAGAAGTTGAGAGTAGTCTACATCTTAAAAGGTTATTGCTATTTTTTAAACTACTAAATTGGCTTTGAGATACTTCTTTTATTCATGGAACATGCCCTCTGTCACTCTCCATCTCCACTTTTAGAACTTTCTGCTCATCCTGCCCTGTGGGTTTCTGAAGCTTCTTATACAATTTCATGAGTTATATGACCACATTTTGCAAACAGTAAAGAAATTCACTATGAATTTTTTCTAGTTTTGTCTTGCTCATTTTAATTTCACTTATTCTATTTTGTCTGAACATGGACCCAGTCATATTATGGATGCTAACAAGTCCAAAACCAGCATTCAACCTACTACTTCCATATTTTAAGGATTGATGATCTTATCATTCTGGATGGAATTGAAACCCCTCAGTCAATCCGTAGGCATTAAGTGTCACTACATTGAAGGTACTGTTCTAGTGTCTTAGTAGATCATTTGAATTCTCTGAGAACAGGCACTGTCTTTTGCCTTTATTTTCATAACCAGCACTTGCAATAGTACCTGGTATATGCTAGGTGCTTAACAAATACTTGCTAACTAAGTGACTGCTATGGCTATTAAAAAATTATTTGGTGACCAACCCTAGATAATGATGATGATAATGAAAATAATAGCTCTCCTCCATATTTTAAGTAAGTTGGGATTGACCAAAACCCTATCTGTCCACCTAGTAAACCACACTGTCAAATTAAGGATATAGTTAACTGAGACATATATACTAAAATCAGGAGGAAGTTGAATAGTGAGTTATGGAATACACATAGAGATGTTTCCTCTCTTTAAGAAAAGATTTAAAGACCCAAACATCTTCAAATGACTCTTGAAAATTCTGAGATTTAATTATTGAGGGGAAATTTTATACTAATATGGACAGATAATCATCTATTTTGAGAGATGCCAGGAGGATCCCAGATACATAATGATTATCGTATTTATCTATCACACTGTGTATGTGTAACATATATTGAGTGAAGATGATTTTACCTTCTTAGAATGAATGGAGGGAAAGGAACCGATAAGAATAAGCATTTATGCACTACCTACTATATGCCAGGCACTATGCTAGGAACATTACAAATATTATTTCATTTGATCCTCGCAACAACCAGGTAAGATAGGCACTGTTATTATCTTATTTTTACAGTTGGGGAAACTGAGCAAACAGATGTTTCTTAGGGTTACAAAACTAATAATTGTCTGAGGCCAGATTCAAGCTCAAGTCTTTCTCATTTGAGGACCAATGCTCTATTTATTGTACCACCTTGCTGCTGCAGTGAATGAATGAATGCATGAAAGAAAACATTTATTAATCACTTACTATATAACAGGAATTGTACAGGTTGATCATTACCTCCAAGTGAAAATATTGGTTTCCCTCCATATGGCATGTGTCTCTCAACACATCTGGTCCATGTGTTGCTTTCGTTCTATGATTAGTGTCATTCTCCTTGAGCAATTCAATTCCACAAGTATTTACTAATCACCTTCTATGTATAAGGCATACATGAAACTTCTAAGGGAATATTATCTGAAGTTGAATTTCCATTCCTGAGTGTGAGAGATGTTACTTCTTTCTTTTTTCAGGTCTCCAGGCTCTTATAGAATCAGGTGTCAAAAGCCAGAGCCTCCCAGGATTCAAGGTATTCTGACAGTTAGAATGCAAGTCAGGGGACCTAGCTGAAAAGCCCCATTCTTCAACTTACTACCTTGGGATCTTGGAAAAGTCACTTTAATTCTTCAGGCCTCAGTTTCCTCATCTATAAAATGGGAAGATTGGATAAAATAGAAACATCAAGATTGATCCTAGCTATATTTTACATTTTGTATAAAATCCTTATTATTTCAGCTTATGTTATCTTATAATTACTATTGTTGTTTAGTTGTTTTCATTTGGATCCAACTCTCTGTGACCCCTTTTGGGGTTTTCTTGCCAATGTTACTAGAATGGTTTGCCATTTCCTGATCCAGCTCATTTCACAGTTAAGGAAATGAGGCAAACATGGTTAAGTGACTTACTCAGGGTCAAACAGCTAGTAAGTGTCTGGGGCTGAATTTGAACTTACAAAGATAAGTCTTCCTGACCTCAAGTCCAACACTCTATCTGCTGTACCACATAGCTGCCCACAATAACCATAAAAGAATTAAATAGTAAAAAGCAAATAATTACCTGGGAAGAACTTGTTAGTGGCAGGATTTAAAACTGATTTAGCAGGGGGTGGAGCCAAGATGGCAGCTGGAAAGCAGGGACTAGCGTGAGCTCCCCACCAAGTCCCTCCAAAAACCTACAAAAAATGGTGCTGAACCTATTCTGGAGCTGCAGAACCCACAAAACAGCAGAAGGAAGCAGGGCTACAGACCAGGACAGCCTGGATGGTCTCTGGGTAAGGTCTATCCCGCACGGAGCTGGGAGTAGAGCAGAGCCCAGCTTGGGCTGCGCAGACCAACCACACTGG
This sequence comes from Phalanger gymnotis, assembly GCA_028646595.1. Taxonomy (NCBI): domain Eukaryota; kingdom Metazoa; phylum Chordata; class Mammalia; order Diprotodontia; family Phalangeridae; genus Phalanger; species Phalanger gymnotis. Next base: position 741,785,583 of record CM053622.1, read on the forward strand.
GAGCCAGGCAGAGCAGGCCCTAGCACCCTGAATCAGTTAGCTGTAGCAGTTGCTGGACTTCTCAACCCACAGACACCCAAGACAACAGAGAACTGCAGAGCCCACAGAGTAGCAGAGAGAGGCAGGGCTCTAGCCTGGACGGCCTGGATGGTATCTGGGTAAGGTCTATCCCACACGGAGCTGGGAGAGGAGCAGAGCCCAGCGTGGGTGGTGCAGACCAACCAGACCAGGAGCTGGGCAGAGCATGCCCTAGCACCCTGAATCAGTGAGCTGCAGCAGTTACCAGACTTCTCAACCCACAAACACCAAAGACAACAGAGAAGGTTAGTGGGAAATGCTGCTGGGGACAGAGTGAAAAAAAGAGTTTGCTGTTCAGCCACCGCCCCTGGGGCAGCGGAGGTGGGGCAGCTACAGAACTACAGCTGCGGTTGCTTCTGGCCCCAGGCCCACGTGGTGGGAGGAATTAAGTGGCAGATCAGAGCAGGAGTGAAGAGCCTGCCGAAGATCTAAGTCCAGTCCTGGCTAGGGGTTCTTGGGGAAGGAGGAGTGCTGGTGTGGCAGAGCTAGTGCATCCCCCCAAGCTTGGAACATAGTTCGCTTAACTCTACAAGCAGTCATACCCCGTTGAAAAACTCAAGGGTAAAGTTAGTTGGCTGGAAATATGGCCAGGCAGCGAAAACGCACCCAGATTCAGTCTCAGGCTCTGGAATCCTTTTTTGGTGACAAAGAAGACCAAAACATACAGCCAGAAGAAGTCAACAAAGTTGAAGAGCCTACAACAAAAGCCTCCAAGAAAAACATGAACTGGTCTCAGGCCATGGAAGAGCTCAAAAAGGATTTGGAAAAGCAAGTAAGAGAAGTAGAGGAAAAATTGGGAAGAGAAATGAGAAGGATGTGAGAAAACCATGAAAAACAAATCAGTGACTTGCTAAAGGAGACCCCCCCCCCAAAAAAATACTGAAAAATATACTGAAGAAAACAACACCTTAAAAAATAGACTAACTCAAATGGCAAAAGAGCTCCAAAAAGCCAATGAGGAGAAGAATGCCTTGAAAGGCAGAATTAGCCAAATGGAAAAGGAGGTCCAAAAGACCACTGAAGAAAATACTACCTTAAAAATTAGATTGGAGC